>JAHDVF020000657.1:236633-836633 GCA_022606425.2 Lepidostoma basale
AGAATTTATCAATGAAATCGAAAACGGCCGTTCACAGTGGAGTTCTGGTCCCAACCCTAATCAAATCAAATCAAATCAGTTTATTTACTCAAAAGACATTACAAACAGCATAAATGTTTAAGGCATCTATTGAGTAGAGGTAAGATATTATACACATATAATATAATACCAGGAACGCATGAGTGATGGTTCGACATTAGGAAGACAAGATGCTTTCCAAAGTCAAGAGTATTTGTCCCCTGAACGTACTTTATGGAACTTACCATGGAACTAGCAGAATAAGGATGAGAGCAGAATGAATGCGGTAGAGATGAGGTTCATAAGACGTATGTGCGGTAGAACGATATACGAGAGAATCTCAAATGCTGATATAAGAAAGGAATGAAGAGTGGAAGAAGGTATTATGAACAAAATTATGAAAGGATCGCTGCGTTGGTTCGGACATATGGAGCACATGGATGGAGAAAGAATGATTAAGAAAGTATGCAGTCATGATGTAAATGGAGTACGGAGTCGAGGCAAACCGAGGAAAACATGGCATGACCAAATTTATCAAATTTTAAAGGTTGGTCATGTTAGAAGTTGGAAGAATCGACGTGCGTGTATGACTCGCTGTATGAATGTGGAGGAAGCTAGAGATGTGTGCCAGGATAGAGTAGTGTGGCAGTCTATTCTCTTTGCCTACCCCTGCGATGGTTTGTTTGTTTGTTTAAGACCAATAAATTCGTGGCCGATCTTCGACCGACCTTCGTGGCCGAGTGGTAAGTGCATTGACTGACACCCCGAAGGTTCCGGGTTCGATTCCCGGCGAGGGCAGTGTGATTCTCGCACTGTCTTTGGCCTGATCTAGAATTCGCGTGACAATAAAATGGCGATAGATTAGCTACCTATCACATGTCATGAGAATCACTATGATAGCTATAATACCCTTTACATCGATTTGTCTCATGCTGTCATGATGCATAGAGCGATTCAACAAAATAATAATAATAACTATAATAAATATGAATAACCATATTGAAAACAGTTATAAAATCGAAAGAAAGGATTTAAAACGAACTGAAATTTAAATAGGCTTCGTAAATTTACGTTATCACGAAGGCATCGTTTAATTTTAAAATAAACCCTTTTAACAAGTAAAAACCTTTTTAGGAGATTGCGTCATCGCTCCATTTATAATATGGCGTCCCTATATAGCAGCCATGATCTGAATGGAACTTTGGAAATAGAGCTTAGTTCATAACGGCCGCGGGTAGTTCAGTGGAGCCTAAAAAGAAAACAAAGGTTAACGAAATGTCTACGGTAATGGTGGTTCTCAAAATGTCACCTAAATAGGTCAACAATATCCAAACTCGCGTTCATCGTCAGATGTAATGTATTTAATAAATATGTACTCTCTAGATGAATACATTTTATCGCTAAATTAAAAAAAAAAAAAAAAGACTAACATCAAAGATTTAAATCAATGATATTAGAATTTATTTAACAATCTTCAATGTGAGCAGAAAATAGCTCATTATTATGAAAAAGGAATCTGGTCGTGTCCAGGCTCGAACCCAAGTCCCCTAGATTAGGAGTCAAGCGTTCTATCCCCTAGACCACCACCCGATAAATAAATATTGTTGTGGAATATTGGAGTGAGTCTCTGATAGATATGAAAATATGACAAAAATCATTTCGTAGTTCAGAAAATATCAGCGGACATTTAATAAAATATCAAAAGAAACTGTTCTCTGATTTAAAAATTAAACACAATTATTTAAATTTGTTTTGGAATGTATACAAAAACTGGATTTTACCCATTGCGGGTTAATCATTTTTAAGGATTAATTGTATCTCAATAGAGACGAAGATGTAAATTGTTTTTGGAAATATCGCTTAACCCAACCGATGACAGGTCATAAGTCTGTAAATGCCTCGACCACCATATTCTGTTCCCAGAAAACAATTTACATCTTCGTCTCTATTGAGATACAATTAATCTTTAAAAACAATTATTTTAGATATTTCCTTCAGGAAAGATTATTTTATTTATTTATTTTTTCTAGAACAATGATATAATTATTAAAACTCCATATTAAATAATTATTATGAATGAAAACGCCTGTCTTCTAGGAGTTTTATTATGTTTTAGATGGAATTACATGTTTCGCCCTACTAAGACATTATCAAATGTCGCATACATTTGATAATGCCCTAGAAGGTCGAAACATATCATTCCATCTACAATATTGTATAATAAAACTCCTAGAAAACAGATGTTTTAATTTATATTAATGTTTTTTTTATGTAAAATCAAACACTGTTTTGTTTCTTCTAATGTTGAGTATTTTTTTATATATGGTTCGAATGTATTATACCTTCTTCCAGGCTTGGTATAAATATTTATTTATTCAGTAAGGCAGCATACAGCGATATCAATATATTAATTAAGAAACGAACGAAAAGATAAATTTGGATTCTTTTTTTGTTACAACTGAAAACTTGTTAAAAATATATTTTATACAAACTGTATGAATGGAAAAAGAAGTTGAGGAAGACATGGCATTATCGAATTATTCAATTATTAAAAGGCGGCCATGTCGCAACAATCGACGAGCGCGTGTGTCACGGTGTGTGAATATTGAAGAGATAGAACAGTGTTGCGGTTTATCCTCTCTGCCTACTTGTCCGGGGAAACTGCATAATTGTTAGGTTACTAGTATGTTAGTTACATTATCTTTTAAACCATATACTGCTTACTGTTGTCTTCGCTCAAATACCTCAAAAATATAAAATAGTTGAAAATAAATATTATAATTAAATTCACATAAATGAATATTTGAGAATCCGTAGTTAGCGTTATAAAACGGTGAAGCGTATTGATTATTTTACTACGTGAAAGGTGGTAGGTTTGTGGGGCTGAAAAGAGCCCTCCTGGTTTAGTTCGGATTATCCCGCAGTGGATTTTAGTCGCGTTAATGGGGTCGCTTTACCATACCGTTCACTGCATTTTACATGCGTGAGTGACTTAACATTTTACGTTTAAATTCTCGTCAATGTTTTTATTATATGCATTTATTTATTTTTATATCACTTGTATGTATTTATACATCATAAGAATTAAAAATAAAAAATAATTTGAAAGTATTGTAGTTTATAGCGATATTAAACTTTCAGTTGATCAAATGCCAAAGTTCGGTCAATTGGAGCACACGAAATACCCTTTAAACTTGTGATCGGATTTGTTGTACGAGTATATTACTAGATTTTTCGTCGAAGATCGGATTTGTTAGATATTACTAGATTTTTCGTCAAAGATCGGAATTATTTTATTTTACTAGATTTTTCGTCGAAGATCGAATTTGTTGTGTATTTAGATTTTTCGTCAAAGATCGGATTTTTGTTTATTACTAGATTTTTGTCAATGATCGGATTACTTGTACGAGTATGTATATTACTAGGTTTTTCGTCAAAGATCGGATTTGTTGTATATTATTAGATTTTTCGTTAAAGATCTGATTTGTTGTAATATTCCCTTAAGACTTTTTTATCCATTATTGAATACACGTTTCGTCAATGATTGGATTCGTTGTAGGTATATTGCTAGATTTTTTGTCACAGATCCGATTTGTAGTGTATTACTAGATTTTTTGTCAAAGATCCGTTTCGTTGTATAATACTAGATTTTTCGTCAAAGATCCGATTTGATGTAGGTACATTACTAGATTTTTTGTCAAAGATCCGATTTGTTGTATATTACTAGATTTTTTGTCAAAGATCCGATTTGTTGTATATTACTAGATTTTTTGTCAAAGATCCGATTTGTTGTATATTACTAGATTTTTTGTCAAAGATCCGATTTGTTGTAGATTACTATATTTTTCGTCAAAGTTAACTCGGTCAATTCTGATAGTATCTAGTGTATTTATTGTTAATCAAAAATAAATAATCTAAGTACATAGATAAACTTATACATATGCATGTTCTCTAGATACGTTATTTCACAAGGGAACGGATTGATTTTTATCTAAGATGTAGTCAATACAATACAATGCATTTGAAATCGATTTAAATTATTTTTATATGTATGCTTACAAAAATAAATACTACAAAAGAAAATATTTGCATAAAATAACACAATACCATAACTCATATAAAATGTTTACTTTTGTTGTTTGTATTTTGATTTGAAAAGATATTTTAGAAAGATTTATCATGTCTTTGTTATTAATACGGATTCTTTACAATAACAAATTACTTCTTCTTCTTCTTCTATAAGTTCCGTCTCCTCTGCAAACGTTGGCGATCATGAGAGTTATTTCCACCTTGACGAATTTTTATGAATTAAAACACTGTTTTTTCCACTTTTGAGTTAATTTTTCTCGGCATGTTTCGAAGGCTTACACCTTCATCATCGTGAAAACGATATAAACAAAGTTTATTAATAAGTTTATTTTTATTAAGTGATGTTTAAACTTCGCTTATATCATTCTCCCGATGATGAAGGTGTAAGCCTTCGAAACATGACGAGAAAAATAAACTCAAAAGTGGAAAAACAATGTTTTAATTTATAAAAATTCGTCATTATGGAATTCCACAGTAGTGCAGCCAAGAGATTCTTCTCCGACCTGGTCTTCTTCTTCCTGGCATTTTCCCTGAATTATCAGTTATAGGAATCGGTAATTTTCTCCTATCGTTACGTGACCAAAGTATTGCAGTTTCCCAGTTTTTAAACTGTCGAGCAACTCCAGATGCTTTTTCATTCCTTGGACAACAAACTCACTGCGAACTCTGTCCCTCCAAGCAATTGACTCAGAGTTCAAATGATTGTATTCTCCTCTCTGTCGCATCAGTCAGTGTCCAGGCTTCCATATCATATAACAACACTGGAAACACATAACAATACGCATTTTGAGATCCAGGAGTTTGATCCATTTGAGTCTTTATTGGTCAGGATGTCTTGCATCTTCAAGAAGACTCCACGTGCTTGATCAATGTATGATGAATTAAATGAGTTAATAAATTATTCAGTAAATAAACGGCGTCAGAACTGTGGGGGAGCTGTTTCACGTCACCCAGGATAGGGTCCCAAATGGTCGTCAACGTCGGGGGGAGCTGGCAAGACACATGAAGAAGAAGTTAATAAATATGTTTACACAAAATGCCAATATTCTATTTATAACAAAATGACAAGTTATTTACTATTAGTATATCGTACTAGTACTCCTAAAGTGACATAATTTAAAAATGCTTTTAGTGGTGTCATTTTAGAAACATGTATTTTACTATAAGTTTTCTATATACGAGTATCAACTTTATATTTTATGTGATGTAAGTACTTTGAAAAAATAAAATTATAATTAACATATCACAATAATATTCATAATGAGTCAAAAATTCATTTTTAACATGTACCACTTTAGAAATACTATTAGTACGATGTATTCAAATAGTTAACAGTTTTATAACATTGTTTTATCATTTATTGAATACATTAATATCTAATTTATTATAGTTTCATTTATTTATTAATATAAATTTATAATAACATTTTAGCTATCGAATAATGTCAACAGATATTTAAATTATTTTTTGATATGAAATAATGAAATACTCACATTTTAAACTTAAAAATATACAATAATGAAAACACTTTGTATTTAACTGCGGTATGGTTATTATAACTGATGCCAACTAGTTTCGCTAGGACCCAAGCTTCATCAGGCCAATATAATAACTGAGCAACAGTTATCGATGAAACAAGTTGGTTGGTTTATAATTACCAAACCGTGGTTAAATACAATGTAATTTGACATTTGATTAACTTCGTTTATATCGTATAAACTTCGTTTATATCGCTCTCCCGATGATTTGAAAAATTTGACATTTGATATATATTTTTGTAACACCTGATGATGTCAACATTGGTTGATGAAACAGCTGTCGTAAAGTAAAATAAATACTATTGTGATATAAAACAAAGTTTTTGAATTAACAATTACAATGTGCTTTATAATAAACAAAATATTTTTTTTGTAAAAAATATTTTTAAATGTATATTTAGAAAAAATCCACTAACGCTTGTGTCTTCGACCAGTTTCGTCAGTTCGCAGTCCAGAAGATGGCAGGAAACTACTGAAACCGGTTGAAGACACAAACATTAGTAGATACGATTTGATTTTTTACAAAAAAAAAATTCATTATTTACAATGAATTTTTGCCATGCAATTTCAAATAACGGAATTATTTTTTTGTTAAAAATGTTTTATTATTTTATATTTATAAGTTTTAATTATTTTATCGATACATTTACTAGAATAAATATAATACATTCCAAGAAATAGTTTATTTTAATAGACGTTTAACTTGGTGCATTAAAAAATAACCTATAATAATAAAAATATTTGATAAAATATGAATGTCAAATATCAACATAAAAATAATACGATTTTTAGATAAAATAAATTTGATTTATTAATTTGTGAGCAAGAACTTTTGATTAATTACTAAGAGTTTATTTACAAACAAACCATCTACCCACATTCTAGAACTTCTTAAGAAAAATACTATACCGAAAAGTCACCGGGTTTGTCATATAAGGTGTCTAACTGGGGACGAACGGTGTTATAAATTATTAGTCAACGCGACGTATTTAGACTCTGTGTTCTAATTCAAGTTAACAAAAGGCAAGGAAGTATTGTGATGGGTGACATTAGCAAGACAGTGAATAATTATATTACCGCGATGAAAGTTGGCGAGAAAAGAAAGTGTTCGGCACTGGGTGCATGCGACGAGGAACTGTCGAAGAAGAAACTAAATGGATGGAACGAGGGAAGCGGAGAATCAGATCAGAACCGTAAGTAAATCAACACATCACTTTTATATTTTCACTGTAGAAACTAATAATTAGGAAATTGAAAATATCTTTGTTTAATCCACTATTTATTAGACTCTGTGTTAGATGGCTAACCATTGTATTGAATTTGACCATAGTTTCGATAAAAATGACACAAAATTTCTACACACAGTTAAAAATAGCAATAAATTAACCAAACTTGAAAATGAAGAAATCCTGAAGTCGGTGAAATTGGATCAAAACATAATTAATAATCAGATTCCTCCTTTTACTCCTTTCTCCTTAAATACTTTGTATACATTCAATCTTCTAAGCTCCCATTCCCAATCATATGCAAATTAATCATTTATTAATTTCTATATAAATTACGTATTTTCAAATGTCTTTTATATTATCATCATGTATTATTATTATTTATTAGTTCTTACTGTTAAAATATATATTTTTGTACTTATAACAAATAGTCCCGGTTATTTTTGAAATTTGAATTATTGCATCGTATTTTAAATTAGTTTTTTTATTAGTCTTTATTTGTTTAGTTTTTATTATATTTTTACACCTGAAGATGGAGGTATCCTCCGAAACATGACATGTTTTTTTTATATTATTTTAGTAAATAGTGGATTAAACAAAGTTATTTTCAATTTCCTAAGTATATTACTATGGAATTCCACAGTGTTAATGTCTTAGCGTTAATTAAGATAACAGAAATTTACTTAAAATTTCTTATTCTTATAAGTCGCTACACCCGGTTTGGGATTTGGCCTCCTCCACAATAGTCCTCCACTGGCTCCTGTCCCTGGTCATTCCTTTCCATTCTCCAGGTCTCTCTAGTTTCTCCCAGTCTCCTTCTATGCAGTCCGCCCATATTATTTTGGTAATTTTTCGCGCGGCATACATCTGGACATAATCTTCGGCGCTCTGCCCTCTGGCATTCTTTCTACATGGCCAGCCCACCGTAGACGTTCAAACTTACTGAATCTTAAGAGTTAAAATCACGAGGGTTTCTTATATTTTAAGATATGCTTGAGAAATGTTTTCATTAGAAATTGTGAAAAACGAGAAATATAATTACGTGTTGCAATTGATTACCCAATTTAAAAATAAAATCTGTTTAAATTTTAAGAATCACGTGTTTTTACGTTTCCCGCGCACGATGTGTTAAGACTTTAAGGCTCTCAGATACATAAACGATATCGATTGTTATAATATATCTTTAAAAATGTAAAAATAATTTTGTTTTCATATATTTCGCTGATTAATATCGATAAAATATTGAATTGATACGGGTATGTAATTTCGTAAAAACGAAAATGAGCTAAAAATTTCTACGCAGAACAATGGTATCATTCGGTTTATTTTTTAATCTTATCAATAAGATTAAGTTCTTTTTTATTTATAAACTAGAGTACAATTGTCGCTTCAACCATTCGTCGACCGTTTTTGATACTGGCCGTACTTTTAAAAGGTGAATGACTATGTAATAAAATATCTAGAAATGTACCGTCAATATTAATAGCTTATTATATTGATTGATTAAGTATTTGATTGGCCATTTTGTGATCTTACTAACTAACTAACCAAACACCGTCTCTCCGAAGACGTAGGCAGAATGTCTGTCCTGGTATACTTCTATCATTTCCTCTACATTCATGCAACTTGTAATGCTCGCATGTCGATTTTATATATTTATTAATTTGAGAATTTATCAATGAAAGCGAAAACGGCCGTTCACAATGGAGTTCTGGTCCCATCACTAATGTATGGAAGCGAAGTATGGAACTGGCAGAAGAAGGATGAAAGCAGAATAAATGCGGTAGTAATGAGGTCCCTGAGACGTATGTGTGATAGAACGAATCTCAAATGGTGATATAAGAAAGGAATGTAAAGCGGAAGAAGGTATAATGAACAAAATTATGAAAGGATCGCTGCGTTGGTTCGGACATATGGAACGCATGAATGGAGAAAGAATGGTTAAGAAAGTATACGTTAATGATGTAAATAGAGGAAAACATGGCATGACCAAATTAATCCAAATTTAAAGGTTGGTCATGTTAGAAGTCGAAGGAATCGACGTGCGAGTATGACTCGTTGTATGAATGTGGAGGAAGCTAGAGAGGTTTGCCAGGATAGAGTAGTGTGGCGGTCCATTCTCTCTGCCTACCCCTGCGGGGAAACGGCGTGATGGTTTGTTTGTTTGTTTTTTGATCGTGCCATGTTTTCCTAGGTCTTCCTCTATTTCTAGCTCAGTTCACATCGTTAACGTGTACTTTCTTTACAATTCTGTCTTCATTATTTATCATCTTAATGACCCTTTCATTATTTTGTTAATAACACTTTCATTCTCACTGCATACACTTTTAATATTTACAAGTAACACTCGATTGTTTTACCTGCCGGCCACCAGAACCAACCTGCGTCTGGTGACACCGGTGGGAAGAGCAATCAGTCTGCTGAACACGATTTCCTCGGAGATCCACGTCTTTCATAATAGTGAAAGTACGTTTAGAAGACAAATACTCGTGAAAGAGTATCTTGCCTTTCTAAAAACGAACCATCTCTCACGCGTTCCTGTTTTTTTTTTATCTGTTCTCAATAGATGCCTTAAATTTTAATTTTGTTTGTAATATCTTTTGAGAAAATAAAATGATTTTATTTGAATATGTAATATACTATTACGCCATTGATTACGTATGTTGACATCGTAATGATTTTGTAGCTGTAATCGGTTTTGTATTATTCAAAACTCACATTCAATATACCGGGCTGCATATATTTGTTCTTTCGTGTGTTGTTCACGTAAAACGTACAAAATTATCGAGCGCCTGTTTGTAGGCAAACCGCGTTGCAGCGGGTGACTCATCCAGAGATGGGGTGCTACACTAATGATACGCGTACTACGCTAAATGGTTTTTAAACAAATATTATTCATTATTACTTATTTTTTAGTCACAGGTAGATAGGCTGCAGCGGTTGCAGGCTGCCTGAAAGATGTCATATGGAGAAACAAGGATATGAGAACTGAGAGCAAGGTACGCATTTATAAGACCTGTGTGCGACCAATCCTCACATATGGCATTGAATCGAGGGCAGACTGTCAAGACAAAGAGCATGCTCAGGACAACCGAGATGAAAACACTCCGCGCTATAGCTGGCAAAACCCTACGTGATCGTGTTAGGAATACAGCAACCCAAGAAATCTGCGAGGTCGAAGATGTGCTCAGATGGGGACGTCAAAGACGGCGATACTGGCATCAACATGTAGAAAGAATGAGCTCAAATAGGATAACATACATAGCTCTCCATGGAACGCCAAACGGACAACGCCGACCAGGAAGACTATTTTAATACTACGAACACCAAATTTTTTAAAATCAATGGTATTAGAATTTATTGTATTTCAAATATTTTATTCTTCTTCTTTTCAGTTAATTTTACTCCACTGTTGGATATACGAGTATGCCACTTCTAAACTCTTCTAACATTTTTTATCTTGGGCTATCTTTTGCCACCTATGACCCGCAAGTTGGATAATATCATCCGTCTACCATATTTGTGGGCTTCCCATGCCTCTTCGATTGTTCCGAGACCTCCACTTCAGGATTCTAGTTGACCACCTGCAATCACCCTGTCTCGCGAACTGCCCTGCCCACTGCCTGATTTGTTTTTCTCAAATAGAATGCCATAAAGTCTGTGAACTTTTGACCGAATAATGACTAACTAGCTAACCATCAAGCCATTTCTCCGAAGGGGTAGGCAGAGAAAATATACCACCACACTGTTCTCTCCTGACATAACTTTCACGCCTCTTCTACGTTCACACATCGCGACATGCACGCTCGTCTATTTTTTCTACTTCAAAAATGATTAATTTGATCATGCCAGGTCTTCCTTGGCCTTCCTTACAACAAGTTAAAAACGTATTTATTTAAACGTTTTACAAAGGGATTTTTATTGATTCCTGCCAAGGTCTGTTGAAGGGTAACTTCTAACTCGACTATATATTTTGTACTGGACATTCTACATTACAAACTGGGTATTGCGCCATTAAATCTTTTATCCAACCATCAGGCTTTATGACTCTCAGGTTCAGAGATATAATATGTCCAATGTGAATTCTTGCTTAGCAGTTATTGTAAGTTATTAGAATTGTGACAACCAAAATCCGAGTTCTCTAAGGCCACGAACACAGTGAAGCTATGAGCGGAGCGGCGCGCAAAGCGGTGCTGCTTCGAGCGGAGCGTAAAGGAGCTTACGTTTCGCTTCACTGTGTGCACTCTCATTTGATTATACGTGTGCAGTTTTGTAGCTGTCCACCGCTTTGAGCACTGCTTGGCGCACCGCTCCACTTATAGCTTCATTGTGTTCGGGCTTAGGTGTTTTAAATAATGAAAAAAAAAAAACGATAGTACACGTGAATCATATCTATCTGGAACTACTTTAAAAGAGCTATAATCGAAAATTGATATTATTTTTTTTATCAAACCACCTATCATCATTATCATCATCATCAGTCTATATCCGTCCACTCTGGACGTAGGCCTTCTCCACCTGCTTCCATGTCTATCGATCCTAGGCAACACCCATTCAGGTCTTACCAGCGGTTTCTATAATATCGTCCCTCCATCGAGGTTAGGGACGTCCTGGGTTCGGGTGGCAGTTCTAGGACACCAGCAAAGAAGGCGTTCAGCGGCGAGGATTTATCGTCTGAGCTGAGAGTGACATGACCTGCCCAGTGTCATTTTAGCGTTGCCAATCTCCGATGATGTCCGACACGTCCATTCTGGCTCTAATAGTGGTGTTTCTCAACCTGTCCGCTATACTGATTCCCAACGTTGATCTTTCAATAGATCATCATAAACCAAACCACGTATATAGAAGATTCATTTGGTGACTAATCATCAGATTGTCTTCAATAGAAAAAAGATGATCGACCATCATACTTTTGCGTCTTGATCTACTTTCTCAATGTAATCATTATTTTAATGTGCACGTCGAGTATTTCAATTTCTGACAGGGTTGACTTTTAAAACATGATTGATTTGACTGGCTGTATTTCCTTTGGTCTTCATCTTCATTATACTCCATCTATGTATGGAAGCGAAGCATGGAACTGGCAAAAGAAGGATGAAAGAAGAATAAATGCGGTAGAAATGAGATCTCTTAGACGAATGTGTGGATACTCTGTGTATGATAGAGTGTCGAATAAAAATATATAAAGTGAATGCGGTGCGAATGATGGTGTTATGAACAAAATAATGAAAGGATCATTAAGATGGTTTGGACATACGGAAAGTATGAATGAAGAAAGAATGGGAAAATATATATATATTAACGATGTTAATGGAACCAGAAATAGAGGAAGACCGAGGAAAACGTGGCGTCAGGAAAGAAAAGTGTGGCAGTCCATTCTTTCTGCCTACCCCTTCGGGGAGACGGCGTGATGATTAGTTAGTTAGCTAGTTACTCCATCTAGGTAGATCAATAAAGTGTACTCTTTTCACTTTTGTTATGTATTCAATTAATTCTACGAGTTAATTAATTCTCGTATATAATTAATTCTCGTATATAATTAATTCTCGTATATACCACCTAATCGATATTTTAATATTTTCTAAAAAACCCTTTCATTCTCCCTGTATTCACGTTTATACGAATATATCTCTCATGTGGCCGCCAAACTCCGCTTCAATGAAGCTATTCAACATTACATCGGGAATTTTTGTACTTTATCTGATCCATTTATTTCGTTTCCTGTCTCGCAGACCGATGTTCAACATCCTCATCTCCATTGCCATTAAGTTAATTGGGTATTAAAAATCTAGTAGTTATGTACTTTTAAAAGGTTTGTAATTCCTGGTTTGGATCATGCGACAGGGCACTTTAGAGGTTCGTTTCGTTGTCGAGAAATAGTATAATGTCTCTTCCGAAATAGAAAATGGATCGCGTGTTTCATAGAAACTCCACAGGGCAGGAATTGAAATATAAATAATAATAAAAAACATTAATACTAATTTAAATTTCTATTTTCTTAAAGTTTATTATATTTTAAGTGAAAGACATGTTTCGCATGTCTAAGGCATCATCAAAAGTAACCGCTGATATATTTTCGATAATACTTGTGAAACGTGTCATTCACATAAAATGTAATAAAACTTCGAGAAAACATGCGTTTTCATTGGTATTAATTATTTAGTATAGAGTTTTATATCATTGGTCAAGAAACAATAAATACGTAATTAACCGATTATTTTTTTGTTTTGTTTAAATGTGGTTATATTTTAGAATAAAATTGATTAAATACAAAATTTTTCCCTCCTATTATAAAATAACGAAATTTTTAATTAAAGAAAAATCTACAATGTATTTGGATAGGCGAATTCTCTATGTTTAATAACATTTGCCTTTTGAAATCGCTTTATTAATACGATAAAAGTCGATTTCAGAATGGATCATACTAATATATTTTTTATACACTGATTTATTTCGATGTACAAATTACTTATGTTGCAGTATGTAGAAAGGCTATTAACAAATATATCTAATACATAATTAATACGAATGAAAACGTCTGTTTTCTAGAAGATTTATAATAACTTGCGGAATGACTTGTTTCGCCTTTCTAAAGCATTATCAAATTTTTTAATATTTGATATTGACATAGAAAGGCGAAACATGTCATTCGCGTAAATTATATAATAATATTTTTTTTAGAAAACAGACGTTTTCATTCGCATTAATGTCTAATATAGTTATTAACAGCATGTTTTATAGGTTAAATATTTTTATTATTTCGATTTATATTGGATAAAAAAACACTTAAAATTTTGTATTATAAATTGGGAGGGTTTATTTTTTTTCAAAATAATAATAATAATAGAACTTGATAATGTTTTACAGTTCCGATTAATCATTTTTCCCTCGCTTATAGTAAGAAGAATAGCAGTAAAACCAAAACTCTGTCATTACATCGCGAGGCATCTATTTAAGACTCGGAAAATGCCTGTTATCCGATACAGCAGCTGACAGGTGCACAGAGAGCCATCTGTTGATGTTGCTCGGAATTGTGCTGATTGCTGACGACCACTGAACTTAGAGCCCATTCCCACAGACAACGCCGATCCACCGCCACGATAACATTGCAAGTGCGTTCGGCCGAAACAGCCCGACCGCCTGTCGCGGAACTACGCAGTTGCGCCTGCGTTTCGCTCAAGTGTACTCTGCAGCAGCTGAGGCTCGCGCTCCGTGGGAATCGGCTCCCACTTTTCGCTTATCAGAACTGTCAAAAGTGTACGAGGGAACTGATACTCCGATAGAGTTATCAGGGGCGAGGAAGAGCGCTGTATGCCGAGCTGCCAGCAGCGAGGGCCGCTCGCCGAATGTGTCTCTGGATGTATTTTTATCGCTTATATTTATTCGTTTATAACTGCCGGTGACGACCGCCGGGCTCCTTACGTCACCGTTTGTAAATACACTTTTAGGCGCGGAGATTTTTAACCTCAACGCCTTGCCTGTCGCAGCGGCTCGGAGTTGCTCGTCGCAGGAGCATTCTTCTGTTTGTTTTCATTGTTTCGCTTTCGCTTCTGTGTTATTGGTTCGATTTGTGCGAAATTTCATAGATTCCCCGTTCACAATGCTACGAGGAAATGATGCATACAGTTTGTGTTTTGTGCCCGAAGAAAGGAAATGTGTACACCGCGGGAGGAAAATATCCACAGATTCCGACCAGTCCGCGATGAGTTGGGACTTTGGAGCCACTGAGAAATAGTTCATCAGATCGGCGATAACGTAAATAATGAAAACATATCAGTTTGGTGCTACTTTATCAATTTAAAAATAAAGAAGCTTGTAGAAGAAACAGAAAAATATAAATATATAAAAAAAGAGAAAAATACCGAAATGATAAGGCACGTCAAATTCATATAGTGATAAGAGTGATAACATATGAAAAGTTCCTAATCTTATCAACGCTTTACGGGAGAACTTAGTAAATATGATTTTTAAACACGCACAAGCAAATTGTTAATTACTAAAATAAAGAGAGAGTGCAACTTATTATTAATTTTATTTTAAATAGTACCTGTCTATTTAATATACGAGTTGAAAAGCAAATAAGAAAGCTTAAAGAAGCATATAATAAATGAAAAAATATAAGTAATACATATTTTTTCTACTCGGTTTAATGCAGCATTGTTCTTGAGTGAAGTATTAAGGATTGTTTGAAAGAAAAACTGGGAGAAAGATCGGGAAAAGTGATGATTGGTTTCTACATCCAAAGCAGAAGGAGACCGCAGCAGTAAACAAGAGACAGCCTGTGTCACGTGGGAGCCATCCGCAACAGCCGTGGATTTCAAACAGCCTTTTTTGGGTACGTAAAAACTAGCAAGGATTCAAATAATATATATTTAATCATTGAATTCAGCCGAGTAAAGAATCGCCTATCTGTTTCTTGCTCCAGGTACAAGCATTGTTCTAAAGAATTTTTATCGTTCTCAATACGCAATTATGAAAACAGTTGTGTATACAATGGCACTTCAATAATTCTCGAATGCGTTGTTTAATCGTAGTTTTTGTGTTGCTCTGTGGAAAAACTTCAATCCTAATAATCTTTTAATGCACTGTTTTATAGATCAATGTTTTCTAAACTTTGTAAACAAAACGAACTTTACTTAAACAAATAAAATTAAAAAACCAACATGTTTCGGACACAGAAGCCCTTCATCAGTATTTTGTATATACTCGTTCAATATAAATAGGTATTTTAACAATTTTTTCATTATTTTGACAGATATTCTGATAAATATAAAAAATACTGATGAAGGGCTTCTGTATCCGAAACATGATTGTTTTTTAATTGTAATGTTTTTAATAAAGTTCGCGTTGTTCACAAAATTATAAAAATATTGTTCAATGAATCCGCAACACAAAGTTATGAGGAATATAGAAAAAACACTGTTTTATATATTTTAAAATAAATTTGGGATTATTTTATTTTTTAAGACTAAACATCAATGATATTTGAATTTATTATTCAATACAATCTTCAAACTTAGTACTTAGTTATAGTTCGTTATTATGATGAATGAATCGGGTCGTGTCTTGATTGGAGAAGCAACCAGCCATTGGTTATGCCTGTGGGTAGTCCAATATTTTTGCTTAATCAGGTCTTCTCGAAGGTTGACTGACATATTTCGTGTTAGTGGTACTTACCTCAGGGATGCAATATCAATGTTACGATTCTTTATCCTAACTCTTTGTTGTTTATGTTTTTTTCTATTAATAATTCTTATAATGTAATTGTAAGTCTGTAACGATAGTGATTTAAAAATAAATGAAACATAAACCAAAATAACCTAAATCAGCAGACGACGCTCTGTCCCCTAGACAATCATCCCAACAATTATACAGTAAATGATTTGCCCTTCGTGGTGCTTTATCATTGCGTAAAAAAATGATAATTTAGCATAGGAAATAATAACATATGGCGTTGAAGCAAGGGCTGACACGTAAGGACCAAACAAGTTTGAGAGATCGCGTGAGGAACACCAGAATTAGAGAGATATGTGAGGTTGAGCGAAGGAAGGACTGATACGGTCATGTCCAAAGAATGGACACCACCAGATTCCCCTATATTGCACTATATAATCAGCCTCACGGGACTTGTCCTCGTGTAAGACCTCCTAAAAGATGGAAGGACAGCTGGGAGTATACCTCACAGGAGAAACAACACTCTGGAGAACAGCCACATAGGTCTACAATAAGGATGAAGAACAAGTAGTATAGAGACACGAGTCTTTCTGATAATTGAACATTGAACATTTTAATTTTTAAATTCTGGTTGATCTACAATAGATATACTCATATAATACGTTTAGTATCGTTGAATTTTGATTTGTGTGTTTACACTGCTGATTTTCAATAAACTCATTTAATGTAAATCATATTTGTCAGTTCATAGTAAATATTCAATGAGTTTAAATATATCTACAATATTGACAATATTGACGACAATCGTGGCCGAGTGACAAGTGCTATGACTGCCACAACGAAGGTCCCGGGATCGATTCCCGACGCCGGCACTGTGATTGTCACATTGTCTATGGTCTCGTGTAAAATTTACGTGACAATAAAATGGCGATTGATTAGCTACCTATCACATGTCATCAGAATCAATTGATAGCTATACCGTTTACATCGATTTGGCTCGCGCTGTAATGACGCTGTAATGTAATGTAATGATGTAAAGAGCGATTCAAAATAATAATAATAATATATTATCACCGGTGATGGCAGTTTGATTGTCACACTGTCTTCGGTCTGGTGTAGAATTTATGTGACAAAAAAATGGCGATAGATTAGCTACCTATCACATGTCATGAGTATCAATTGATAGCTAAACCCTTTACATCGATTTGGTTCACGCTGTAATGGTGTAAAGAGAGATTCAATAAAATAAACTAACAAACTAACTAACCATCACGCCGTCTCCCCGAAGGGTTAGGCAGAAAGAATGGACTGGCACACTTTTCTTTCTTTACATATTTCTATCGCTTTCTCAACATTCATACATCGTGTCATGCACGCGCGTCGATTTCTCTGACTTCTCACGTGGCCAATTTATTTGATCGTGCCACGTTTTCCTCGGTCTTCCTCTATTTCTAGTTCAATTTACATCGTTAACATACAATTTTTTTACTATTCTTTCTTTTTTCGTTCTTTCCATGTGTTCAAACCATATTAATGTTTCTTTCATTATTTTGTTCATAATACCATCGTTCGCACCGCATTCACTTCTTATATTTTCATTCGACACTCTATCATACACAGAGTATCTACACATTCGTCAAAGAGATTTAATTTCTGCTGCATTTATTCTACTTTCATCCTTCTTTTACCAGTTCCATGCTTCGCTTCCATACATAAGAGTCGGTACAAGAATAACATTGTGCACTGCCAATTAAATAATAATAATAATAATAAACATGATAATAATACTTGTACATGAGAACCACAATGTTTAAAGTGAATTTTGGTGTAAATATGTTTATGTACATTTGCATTTTCATCGATACATAAGCCAGTATATATTATTGTATAGTATATCCAGAATATAACATGTAGTATAGTAACAGGGAACAGAAACTTGTCCTGGATGCATTTTAATCGTTATGAAAAATCAGATTTGACCGTTATATTTCATTTCGGAAAATACCGATCAACCTGAAACGAAAAGTCTATGAAGCCTGCGTTCTGCCAGTTGGTACTCATGGTCTTGAAACTGTTACATTGTCCAAACAAAGTGCCGAGAAACTACGAGTGACCCAATGAGCCATGGAAAGAGCTATGTTAGGAATAAGCCTAAGAGACAGAGTCGGAAACGATACTGCGAGAGAAAAAACAAAGGTCACTGATATCATCCACCCGGTGGCGACTCTAAAATGGCAATGGGCAGGTCACGTAGCCAAAAGCTCAGATGAAAAGTGGACAAGAAGACTGCTGACTTGGAGACCGTGGACGGCGAAGAGAAGTGCAGGGCGACCGCAACTACGGTGGAAGGATGATCTAAACAGACATGTCGGAATAACCTGGATGCAGTCTGCACAGGACAGAATGACATGGAAGCAAATGGAGGAGGCCTTTGTCCAGGAGTGGACGGGAATAGGCTGAGGAAGAAGAAGAAGAAGAAGAAGATTTCATTTCTTTCATTATGGCTCTCAGGTACAGATATGGGTTCTAAGAACAAAACCATTAGCGTTTACTCATCAACTTATAAGCATTTCACAACTCAGTGTAATAAATTGTATGAACACGCATGATTCCGCATTTCATATGCACATGATAAGTTCAACGCGCATACGCGTATGGTGGCCACGTTTAAATATCGAATATGTATTGTTCGTTAGCACAATAGACGCTTAACCAGTACAAATGTTGTTATATGACCAGATAAGTGATCATTTTTAGATAAGCAGATGATATAAAAATGATGTCATTGATCTAAATTAATTATGTTATTTTATTTCTTCACAATTAACTAATAATAATAATAATAATATGCCCACTCAAGTGCGTATTAAGACATGTTTTTTTTAAACTATTATCCGGAGGTATTTACAATCCAGGAATACTGAGAGAACTAAATCTATACTTTCCCCATAGTTATAGCAGAGCAAGGGGGCATATATTATTTTCTGCCCCAAATTGCCGCACAGAGGCCCTTAGAAGTTTTCCTTTATTGAAGGCGATTCGTCTTTTAAATGAGGTTGCAAAAGAGACAGACCTCTTTGGATGCAATTATGGCGAATTCGTAAATACCCTTACGATAAAGGCAGCAAGGAAATAACTGGCATATTCCTAAGGTTTTCTGTGTACGAGTTTCCTTCCTTTCATTCCATTGATATTCTTTTGTTTCACCCTTTACATCGATTTGGCTCGCGCTGTAATGATGTAAGGAGTTTTTTCAACAAAATAATAACAATAAATGTGAACGCTGCATCTGATTGATATTCGCGATCGATTAGAAAATATAATAGAACAAAATATGCAAGTTTTAAATTGGGTATGAAATATGAAAAATATGGGTTTCAGCTTAGATCTGTAGTATGTCGGTTTATTTATGCATCTGAGGTGTGAAGGAAGATTGTTCCAAGCTGATGGACCGGCTACCGCAAACGCCCGATCCCCGAAATTTGTACTAGGGCAACGCTTTGGCTTAACTAATCTTCCTATTGCCGAGGAGTTCGCCGAGCGAAGTGTGGATTTCCTTGTATTTAGGCTGTCCGTTATACAGAGTTCGGATACATAATTTGGAGCCATTCCATGTAGCGCTTTGAAGAATGCCCAGCAGAGTTTATACTGGATTCTCTCTGGACTCTTAAGCCAGTAAAGTTCTTTGATATGTTGTGTTATATGGGACTTTTTTGGAATGCCTTTAATGAGTCTTGCAGCTGCATTGAACGCACTAACTAACTAACGAACCATCACGCCGTTAAAGCCGTTATATAAAATTACGTTTAAAATAAATCCAATTTTTTGTTGAAAATATGTACACTTTATTTAGATGTAAATGAACAATACAAAACACAAACAAATTTCTATGCATTGTCTTCGAACACTCGTCGTGAAGTGACGTTACTGTTTGATATCAACGCGCTTGCTTTCGGTAATCCTGCTTTGAAAAAGGAATCAAGTTTTGTTTGCACTTTTGAAGTTTGCTGTTTTTTTTATATAATCAACTCTTTAAAATTACGAAAATGCGTGTAATATAGTTGAACTTCGTTATCTGACGAATAGTCAATAAATGTTATTAGATCGTCAAGATGTGATCTTACCACTGATAACTTCATTTTTGTCGGTGTTGTTTCTTCTTCTTCGCTATCTTCACTTCCATCCTCGGCATTATGTCTCAAATTCTAGTGCTAGACGTGTGACGTGATTATCATGGCCGCTAAAAATTGTTTACATGCGGCGACACTTGAATTTAAGCATGTATAATATTAACAGGACGTTTTTAATTTTTTTTACACTTGACCGTTATATCCGAAGTTCGTTAAATAGAGGTCCATTATATCAAGGTTTTACTGTACTTTCTTCCGCTCTACATTACTTCCTGTTGATAAGGATGGTTAAGAAAGTATCTCTAAGACGAATGTGTGGTAAATCTGTATATGATAGAGTGTCAAATGCAAGTATAAGAAGTGAATGCGGTGCGAATGAAAGTGTTATGAACAAAATAATAATAGGGTGGTTAATATGGTTTGGACACATGGAAAGAATGAGTGTAGACAGAATGGTGAAGAAAGAATTTATATGTAAACGACGCGATGAAGCTAGAAATAGTGGAAAACCGAGGAAAACGTGGCACGATCAAATCAATCAAATATTAAATGTCGGTCACGTAAGGAGTCGGAGAAATCGATGTGCGTGCATGACAAGATGTATGAATGTAGAAAAACGAGAGAAGTATGTCAGGACAGAACAGTGTGGCGATCCATTATATCTGCATACCCCTCCGGGGAGACGGCGTAATGGTTAGTTAGTTAGTTTTAGTTAAGAAAGTATAAGTGAACGATGTGATCAGATTCCTTTGACGTACCTATGTGTCGTAAAACGATGTACAAAAGATTTTCAAGCGGAATATAGAGCGGAAGAAAATATTGTAAACAAAATTATGAAAGGATTACTGGGTTGGTTCGGACATATGGAGCACATCAGTGGAGAAACAATTATTCAGAAAGTATACTCAACGATGTAAATGGAGTACGGAGTCGAGGAAGACCGAGAAAAACATGGCATGACCAAATTAATCCAATTTTAAAGGTCGGCCATGTTAGAAGTCGGAAATGTCGACGTGCGTGTATGACTTGCTGTAAGCTAGAGAGATGATAGGAGAGACCTTCGTGGCAGAGTGGTTACGAGCTCTGACTTCCATGCCGAAGGTCCTGGGTTCGATTCCCGGCGATGGCAGTGTGATTGTCACACTGTCTTTGGTCTGGTGTAGAATTCACGTGACAATAAAATGGCGATAGATTGGCTACCTATCACATGTCACGAGAATCAATATAATAGCTAAAAAGTAAAAATTTGTATACAGTAATTGGGTCCAAACGACCTGTTGTGTACATAAAAAAAATAAAAAAAAAATAAAAATAAAAATAGCTTCATACAAAAAGGAATGAAAGCTCCTTTCAGTATTGTACTTCCTTCAATGTGTCAAGATAGAGTAGTGTGGCGGTCAATTCTCTCTGCCTTATCTTCCGGGGAAACTGCGTGATGGTTGGTTCTTGTTATTGTTTAGAGTAATCTGTGGTTAAGCTTAGCTATCATCTAAACCACAGTGCTGTGAGGTAGGTACGACCACAAAGCTCAAATTCATTATAATGTAATTCTTTATTTAATTGAGCAAGTTTAATTTATTCAGAATTGCTGCAAAATTAAAAGAAAAATGTATTTTTCTTCGATAGAAGCTCCCTTGAACGGGTAACCCCAGTTGGGAGTATGAAAACCATGTACTTGGTAAAAAAAAACTAACTAGCTAACCATCAAGCCGTTTCCCTGGAGGGGTAGGCAGACAGGATGGACCGCCATACTGTTCTGTCCTGACATATCTTTCTAGCTTTCTCTACTTTCATACATCGAAATATGCACACTCTTCGATTTTTTCGACTTCGAATGTGTTCGCCTTTCAGTATTTGATTAATTTGGTCATGCCATGCTTTCCTTGGTCTTCCAAAGCTTCTCTTTCCACTCACACTGCTTGTATACAACATTTTAAGCATTCTTCTCTTGTTCATTCGTTCCATATGTCCAAACCATCTCAGAGATCTCTTTTTAATTTTATTTATGATGAAATCATCGACTTACATTTCTTACTTATTTCTTGGTAAATAAATAATTAATTAATAAATGTCTCTTTTTAATAAGTATATCATACACAGATTTTCCACACATTTGTCTAAGACAGCGCCAGCGGTTCCCAAACTTTTTTGTCCCTTGGACCCCCTGCTGATTTCTTGCATTTTGTGCAGACCCCTACATTCGTAATATTGTTTTGATATATTTTTTTTATAAATTCACCTATATCTATCAAATGAGTTTTTGAAGCTGACACAGCAATATCAGGCCAATAGAAAAAATTATCTGGAATTTGTTGTCGACCTTTTTTTTTGCTCATTTGCGGGTCGTCATACCTCGTCGTCAAACCTTGCGTGGACCCCTTGGCGTTGCTCAGGGACCCCTGGGGGTCACCACTTTGGGAACCACTGGTTTAAGAGATTCCTGGTAATCTGTTAGTGTAAGTTTTTCCTCTGATCCAGGATATGTATTTTTTAGCTTGGACCAATGTGCAATGGTTTTTATTACTATAACGACCTTTTCTTTCTCATACTGGAGAATGTGTAATACATTTTTTAAGTATATTGATTATAACCCTAAAAAGCTTTGTATTCTATTGTCTCCATTGTCTATGGAGTTGTGCGAATGCCTAAATTGTATGACCAATTCTGTCCATATCTGTCACCTGTATAAAAACATGTTGGTTTCAAATAATGTAAATTACAAGTCGTTTAGACTTGAACGGATAGCATCCTTTGTTGTTGAAATAAAAAAAGGCAGTATTCGGTATTTGGAGAACGTTGTTCTGGATAACAAAAACCAGGAGAGGAGACAATCGTAACGGTAAACTAAGGGAGTCAATGGAAAGTTTTGAACGAACCGAGGTTTCGATTACAATACAAAGGAGGCTTTATTTGTTTATTTTTTATTAAAAATAAAACGAAAGGGAATTATGTGAGGCAAGGATGAATAAAAAAGTTGTCTATAGCGGGTCCCAACCTTAATGCTACTACGCCTCACTGAAAAAAATAGTTTTTCTGCCCCCCTCCGATCTTAACTAACTAACTAACCATCACGCCATCTCTCTCTCCGAAAGGGTAGGCAGAATGAATGGACTGCGACACTTTTCTACTTTTTTTTCCTGACATATTTCTCTCGCTTCCTCAACATTCATACATTGTGTCATGCACGCGCGTCGATTTTTTTTTTTTTTAATTCATTTTTTTAATGTATACTACAGGTTGTTTGAACCCAATTACTGTACACAATTTATTTCTTAGCTATTATATTGATTCTCGTGACATGTGATAGGTAGCCAATCTATCGCCATTTTATTGTCACGTGAATTCTACACCAGACCAAAGATAGTGTGACAATCACACTGTCATTGCCGGGAATCGAACCCTGGACCTTCGGTATGGATGTCGTCGGAAGGTCATCTTCCTTGGCCTTCCTCGACTTCTTTTTTGTGTACAATATCGTTATAACCAATTTCTCTCATCAATTCGTTACATATGTCCAAACCATCTGAGTGACCTAAAGATCATAATTATGATAAGAAAGGATCACTAAGATGAATCGCAATTGACATCATATACAGATTTAGAAAAAAAATAATTAAAATAATTTTTATATATTTTATTATTATTTAAGAAAGATTTTATCTCAAATGTTACATATTTTCTATGCTTATGTTAGATATTGTGACAACAGAAGAATGATAAATCTTTTCTTTGTGTGGAAGGTGATATCATAATAGCGTCATCTCGATACTAAAAGGAAAATTGTATGCACGCGATTTTATTTTTAGAGCGACCTCACACTGGCTGTGTTTGATGGGACGAGTGATAAATTTTACACACAGTTCCCTTGTGTTAATATTATATTATGCAACAAAAACAAAACAAACCATCACGCCGTTTCTCCGCAGGGGTATGCAAAAATAATGGACCGCCACACTATTCTATCCTGACACATTTATACAACGAGTCATTCTTCCGACTTCTAACAAGACCAACCTTTAAAATTTGATTAATTCGGTCATGTCATGTTTGCCTCGATCTACCTCGACTCAGTACTCCATTTGGATCGTTAACGTATACATTCTTAATCATTATTTATCCATCCATGCGCTGCATATGTCCGAACCAACGCAGCGATTCTATCATAATTGTGTTCATAATACCTTCTTCCGCTCGACATTCTTTTCTTATATCGCATTTGAGATTCTGTCGTATATCGTTCTACCACACATACGTCTTAGGGACCTCATCTCTACCGCATTTATTTTGCTCTCATCCGTCCATATTATATTATGATTTGTTAAATACATACTTTTATCTTAGGGAGTATGGATACCCATGGTTTTTTCCGACCCTTCTCTTACTACGAATGCTAAACTTCATTCACTTGGATGTTCACTACTTTCGACTGATAGGCGGTTGTATACACAACTCAGTAATTGATGTAGGTCTGTTCTTCCCTTATTTTCGACAATGGGGCCACATATTCTCCTGTGCAACCACATCTCGAATGCTTCCAACCGGTTTATGGTGTGCACTTTCAGGGTCCAAGTCTCCGAGCCATAGAGTAATACAGACCAGATATAGCATTTCAACATTCTCTGCCTTAGTTTCATGTTCTAAGTACCGACGACCTTCGTGGCCGAGTGGTTAGTGCATTGACTGCCACCCGAAGGTTCCGGGTTCGATTCCCGGGGAGGGTAGTGTGATTGTTACACTGTCTTTGGTCTGGTGTAGAATTCACGTGACAATAAAATGGCGATAGATAAGATACCTATCACATGTGACGAGAATCACTATGATATCTATAATACCCCTTACATCGATTTGGCTCATGATGTCATGATGGAAAGAGCGATTCGACAAAATAATACCGTTGTTCTAAGTACCGATATTTAATGTTTTTGTTGTTTTTCTCATTTGCGATTTTTATATTATTATTATAAATAAATAAAATAAAGTTAGAGACCGCTGTTAGCTGGCTACTAAGCAGTCAAAATATAATCTAATTTGAAATGCATTCCTCCGCGCTACGTTGTAATCGATAGCTCCATATAAATCACTGGCAGTTAACGAGTCGTTATTCATGTGGACAGATGATTTGCATGCTTAAGATGCAGCCGGGAGACGGTGATATGTCCCACGGCAGATGCAATTGCGACTTGAGTCACTTCAACGTGCATTTGGCCGCAAGCTGGCAGCTGCAGTCGGGCCAACATCGCCCATTCCTGTGCGATGACTACCCCGTTAGATATGTTAATTCACTTTTGATCTTTGAATAGCTTAGGGCTATCATTGTTTTTGTTTTCTAACCCATCGCCCCCTTTTCAAAAAATACAAAATTTCGATTCAAATAAAATCAAATCAAATCAGTTTATTTTCTCAAAAGATATAACAAACAATTTTTATATAATAGTTTAAGACATCTATTGAGAACAGGTAAAATATAATAAATATATAATACCAGGAACGCATGAGAGATGGTTCGACATAAGGAATACAAGATACTCTCCAAAGTCAAAAGTATTTGTCTTCTGAACGTATTTTCACGAATATGAAAGACATCGATCTCCGAAGCGATCATGTTCAGCAGTTTGATTGCTCTCCCCACCGGCATCACCAGAGGTTGGTTGGTTCTGCATGCTGGGAGATAAAACAGTCTGTGCTGACGCTGTCGAAGATAACCATCCGGAACATAAAGATGGATAGCCTCCAAGATGACGGAATTCTCAAAAAATCCTCTGATAAGTCTGAAGAAATGGGTAAGTGTGCACCCATCCCTTCTTATCTGTAAAGTATTGGTCCCCAGCATGCCCAAGAGGAATGCAGTGGGATAAAGCCACGGATAGCTACCCAACTCCCTCATGTAGAGATATCTCCGAAATCTTTTCTGAACCCTCTCTAACATGAGCGAGAATCTTGCCTCGCCGCGATTGTGGGATAACATACTGGGACTATCTGTCTGTGCTGTAAATGTAGCCTACATCAGTTCGAAACCATTTTTTTCTACTGTAAATGAAGTTAACTTATGCTTTCATATGTAGCACTTAAATTGTAGTGTAGCATTAGCAAAAACAATTGAAATACGCTTTTATATTGTGTTTTTACACCACTTTATTTGTTTTAACGAACCAACCGGTTTCGCTCCCACCGGATTTCATCAGGGTTACAGAAACTTTTAATTAGTTAAATAAAAGAAACAATGGACTATTTTTAATTAGTTGTCAAAAAATGTATTCAAGTGGACATTTTGGCAGTTCTCAAAAGTGTATATTAGAAATTTGTTTGAACTCTTTAGAATTTGTTAACTAATTAACCATCACGCCGTTTTCCGGAGGCAATGCAGAGAGGATTGTCCACTGTCCTGTTCTATCCTGACATAAGTCTTGCGCCTCTTCTACATTCACACAACATTCTATCCTCGTCCATTCTTTCCATATGTTCAAACCATATTTTCTTTCAAAAGAATTTACACTGTAATGCTGATATTCGTATCTTTTGACTTATAAGTTTGCTGACCGCTGGTCGCCAAACTTATTAGTCCAAAGAGCTAAATATCAGCTGTATCCGTAAGAAAGATATACATATAATTAATTATACCTGCGTTATAGCACAAGCTGTGTGTAAACTAGATCTCTTCTCGTCTACAGATCAAACTGCTGTCTAAATTGGTCGGTGATTCATCCACGTCTTGTGATTTGATCTCGCTTTTGGCAAAGACTTTCTTTTTGGCAAGTCTTTTGTTTCGGTTTGTAATAGCGGCGTGCTTGGGATAACAGCACCGGCTCCATGTATCCTCGTTAACATTTTTGGACTGTTATTTAGACACACGTGCTGTTTACTCACCATAAAAACATCGAAATATAAATCAAAGGAATACAGATTTAATAAAAAAAATCATTTAATAAAAAAAAAAACCGAAGTGAATAATAAACAACATAAAAATTTGAAATAATATAATAAGTAATTTGAAACTAAATGTTTTTTATTTATTGTTTCTTGAACAATGATGTAAAACTCCTTATCAAATAATTAATACGAATGAAAACGTTAGTTTTCTCGAAGTTTTATTGTATTTTATGGGAATGACATGTTTCGCCCTTCTAAGGCATTATCAAAATATTTGGTAATGCCTTAGAAAGGCGAAACATGTCATTCCCATAAAATATTATAAAACTTCTAGAAAACTGACGTTTTCATTCGTATTAATTAAATGATTTTTGTTGTTATCAATTTTTAAACTGTTTTAGAGTTTTTATTTTTATTTATTTGACACATTCACAATGAAGTGCTCCGTAACTTATAGATTAATTACATTGTAAAATCGTAAAATAATATAATTTTAAATTATGAATGGATACAACATGATTTAAAGATATAATTGCAAGTTTTGATTGGGATGAAAGTGATACTTCTGTTGTGATAGGAAATTACTAAATTTATTATTATTTTGTAGAATCGCTCCTTACATCATTAGCGCGAGCCAAATCGATATAAAGGGTAAAGCTATCATATTATTGATGGTTGAGGTGTTAGTTTTGTAAAACTCCTTTATTAATTTATAATAGTAAATACGATTGTTTAGTGGTTTTACTTTTAAATACGATTGTTTAGTGGATTTAATTTATATAATTTATGTAAATTGTGACAAATTTGTTTCACCTTGCGAGGGCATTCTCAAACTCGTTTGTATGTTTGAGAATGCCCTCGCAGGGCGAAACAAATTTGTCACAATTTATATAAATTAAATCCAAGTAAAACCACTAAACAATCGTGCTTACTATTATAAATTAAAGCTTTCATATTGATTCAAATGATATGTGATCGGTAGCTAATCTATCGCCATTTTATTATCACGTGAATTCTACACCAGACCTACAATGCTACAATCACACTGCCATCCCCGGGAATCGAACCAGAGACCTTCGGGGTGGCAATCAAAGCACTTACAACTCGGCCACGAAGTTCGTCAAATGTGAAAAATACACTGATGATTTATTTGAGAAAGTTTTCCCTCCGTACCCAAGAGGGCATTGAGAAATGAAATGTTTAAGATCGCCATTTGCACCGCATTCACAGATAGGAAAAAGATAACAGTTGATTTTGAATACGTGAGCCGGAGTAAAACAGTGGCTGGATCGATGTCCGAGTTCCAACTGTAGTTCGTTTTTGTGTGAATGTGACCACTCTTCGCGGCATCCCATCGAAGTACTACTGCTCTCAAAACATATTAATGGAGCATCTTGAGCTGTTAGATATGATGCCTAACTGAAAAAGAAAGAAACAGGTTGGAGGATCATTGAGAATGCCCTCGCAAGGCGAAACAAGTTTGTATGTTATATTCTCTCTCGAACACATATGTTCGACATGTTCCCGTTATCCAACCCCTCTCCTCATTCCTAATTACACCCCCTCCACCTTTATAAATAACTCCACCCTTTTTAGTATATAAGATTTTAGTATACCCTGTGTTATATTTAATTGTTTAAAATTTGTACATCGATAAAGGTTGTGTCACAACCGAAATATGTCTGAAAATAGTGTAATAATTTGTTGTAATAATACGAAGTGTAGTTATGTTTATTAAAATACGAATCCACAACACAAAGTGAAAGCAAATATATAGTAGAATAAAGAAATTATACAGACGTAAGAGGAATAGCCACATGAGCTGAACCTCTGTAAGCCAGAAGATCCAAGTCCAAGTCCACATTTCAATTAATAACATTGACTTTTAATTTTAATTAAACGAAATATTGACTGATAGAGTGTCAAAATATGGCAAACTTCTTCACTTAATAAAATAGGAGAAAAAAGATAATCTATGACCATGGTTGAAAAACGTATCATTTCGAATAGTGTAAGTAATTTTTTGAACACCCGGTATGGGAAATGTTTTAATGAATTCGCGTGTTTTACTTCTTTAGTATTTTCAATTGTGCAAAGACATCGCTTTGGCATTATCATTAGAATTAAATATTTGCGAATTTATACTTTGGATTCACTGATATTATCATGTTTGTCATTTTTATCTTATCGACTCGGTATTGTGATTTTACACGTAGGAGCGCCGAGCTTAAAAATCATAAACACACAAAATATAAGTATGCAGATACTTATGTTTACCTCCAGAGAAATATTTATAGAAGCTTACAAGAATAATGGAACGTTTTCCTACAAAAGAAATGATATTTTTTACGAATACAAAAGTAACTTTTAAACAGTATTTACCCAGGTATTTTATTAGTGCTTATCTAATTGTTATTTCGAGTGTTAATTATTCAAAAGTAATTTAAGAACGGTACGAAATCAGACGAACGTAAATAGACTAAACTAACTAACTTACCATCACGCCGTCTCCCCGGAGGGGTAGGCAGAAAGAATGGAACGCCACACTGTTCTGTCCTGACATACGTCTCTCGCTTCCTCTACATTCATACATCTTGTCATGCACGCACGTCGATTTTTCCGACTCCTCACGTGACCGACATTCAATATTTGATTGATTTGATCGTAAATAGATAATAATAATAATTTTGTTAACACCGAAACACGATTTATAGTTCTTAAAGAAATTACATAATTTTTCTTTTCAGAAAATTTCTGCACATTACGTAAATGACAGATAACATTCTGACAATAGAAATGAAGTTCGTGAAACATCAAATAGTAACATACTTCAGAGTGATAAAGCCCGGCTTCAAATCCATACAAAAAATGTAGATATCGTCTGGTATATATGCACCTAGCTAAATGATTATAAGCCAAAACGACATAAGTGCGACAAAGACCCTTTCACATTTTGCAAGCCCAATATGAAAACATGAAACAAAACATGTGGACGTAGGCGGTTTCGCAGGCATCTCACCTACGGTATGTATGAGTAAAAAAAATACGGCGCGTATGAGAGTTTCGCCACTGCCTGTACCTATCAATTATTCTTCTTCTTAGCGTTACAACCCGGTGGGGGATTTGGCTGCATATAACTATTATATTAACCTTTCCCTTACGGTGCTAAAATAAAAACGTGCGTTCCGGTGTAGGGTAGTCAGTATGCGTTAAAAACATTCAGAGCTAATCCCCTTATATAATTATAATTGAAGTCAAAAATTATAATAATTGAGATTTAATTGCTAAAAACATTAAAAAAACCATCTGGCAACGCTCACGGAACGGGCAGAGGTCCGCTCTGGTTGCAAGCCCGAAAGCGACTGCCGCCACTGCCGGCGCGGCGGGACGGCGAGAGTGAGAACATTGAGCTAGTACATATGCAAGAATGAGATGCGAATAAAGTGTGGCGCACTCAAAGCGCTGTTTATACGCGACATTGTTTTCGATTTTCACAAAATACCTCCGATGTACCCGATAAATTCTGATTATTATCAATATTATTTTTTTAATCTATGCGTAAATATATTTTGGAAGAATACCTAAAATCTTAACCTTGTATTTATTATATTTATAGAGATATTGATGGTTTTTAGAAGCAACGTGTAGAAGATACCCATCACAGGGAAGGGAGGGTTAAAATGCCGCTAAGATCTATAATGAAATAATTCAAATAAGTCATTATGCTTTGAAAAAAATGAAAAATATATATATATCTGTGAGGAAAAACAATGTATGATAGAATATACAATGAAGCTAGAAAGGAATGTAAGGCGGATCTGAAATGGGGGCGATGGGTAAGAATTTTATTCAAAGGGTCGATGGGTAAGTTAATACTGTTTTTTGTTATTTTCGGAAAGGGACCTATGAATTAAAGTCACTGTTTATCGCCACCGCTATCCAGTGACAAATAAAAATACAATAAAATGCAACCGGTTTTTATGTAAATCCATTTTCCTGATCAGCTGATTGAGACCGCAAATAAGGTAAAAACTTAATAAAAATAATTTCTCACAAAATAAAGGTTGATATTAGTAAATTTTGAAATCAATAAGAGGTACTTAAATTTTAAAAATCGTCACTCAAGGAGGAAATATATTTTAAAATTTTATATAACTTATCTGGGTTTTTCCGTTTTCCGTATTGATCATGCAATATAATTTAAATGTGTAAGTTATATGTATGTATACAATATTTTATGTATAAATACACAAAAACCTTAATAATAGACTTAATCATCCGCTTTAGACGTCATTGATAAGGTGTTAATCTACTTTATCGCGATATCTTTTTATGAAATCAAATCATATCTGATTTTTCGTACATCATTACATAGATTTGATAAAAGAAAGAACATAGCCGAATGGAAGGTCGTCGATATCAAAATATATATAATATAGACTTAAACTAAAACGCCTAACAACATTTTATTATTTGGTTCTTTTTTATCAATACAATAAACAGAGAATTAATAAACAATATAATAAAGGATCATTAAGATGGTTTGGATATATGGTAAGAATGATTGAAGAAACAATAGTAAAAGAAATACATGTTAACGATATAACTGGAACCAGAAATAGAAGAAGACCGAGGAAAACGTGGCACGATCAAATAAATCAAATATTGAATGTCGGCCATGTGAGGAGTCAGAGAAATCTACGCGCGTGCATGACACGATGTATGAATGTTGAGGAATCGAGATAAATATGTCAGGAAATAAAAGTGTGGCGGTCCATTCTTTCTGCCTACCCCTTCGGGAAGACGGCGTGATGGTTAGTTATAAACAGAGAAATAAAATTAATACAGACATTCAGTAAAAAATGTTTACAAGATATTTAAAATTTAATTACTATTTTAAATTAAAATTTAAAGAAATTTTAGATAAACTTGAGGCGTTAACACTGTGGAATTCCATAATGGCGATTTTTTCATGAATTAAAACACTGTTCTTTCCACTTTTGAGTTTATTTTTCTCGACGTGTTTTGAAGGCTTACACCATGAGCCGGTCCATCAGCTTGGAACAATCTTCCTTCACACCTCAGATGCATAAATGATCCGACAGATTTCAGATCTATGCTGAAAACCCATCTTTTTCATATTTCATACCCAATTTAAAACCTGCATATTTTGTTCTATTATACTTTCTAACGATCGCGAATATCAATTAGATGCAGCGTTCACATTTAGATTTAAAACAGGTCTTAATGGGCCCTTGAGGTGATTACATCACAAAAATGGCGCTTTAAAAGTTAGCATATTATTATTTTTATTATTCATCATCGAGAGAACGATATAAACTGTCTCTTTTATATCGTTCTCCCGATGAATAACGGTGTAAGCCTTCGAAACATTTTGAGAAAAATAAATAGTCCATTGTTTTGGCCGAAACACTATGATACTACAACATTATTACTGCTAAGATTTAAAACACTGTTATAATATCACAATTTCTTTTTATTCTGTCGCGACAGCTGTGCCAACCGATGTTGGCATCATCAGGTGTTACAATAAACAGTTTATTGTAACACCTGATGATGCCAACATCGGTTGGCGAAACAGCTGTCGCGACACTCTCAGAGAATAAAAAGAAATTGTGATATTATAACAGTGTTTTAAATTTTAACAGTGAGAAAAATAAACTCAAAAGTGGATAAAACATTGCTTTAATTTAAGAAAATGTTAATTTAAAGACTCCGTACTCCATTCACATCGTTGACGTTTTCTATTTTAACCATTCTTTCTTCATCCACGCGTTCTATGTGACCAAACCAGTGCAGTTATCCTATCATAATTTTGTTCGTAAAACTTTCTTCCGCTCTACATTCCTTCCTAATATCAGCATTTGAAACTCTGTCGTATATAGTTTTACCAACATACGTCTAAGAGATCTCATCTCTACCGCGTTTTATCTGCTCTCATCCTTCTTCTGCCAGTTTCATGTTTCGCTTCCATACATAAGGGTTGGATTAAATGGTTGTATGTATTTATATTGTTTTGCCTACCGGCCGCCAGAACCAACCTGCCTCTGGTGACACCGGTGGGAAGAGCATTTAATCTGCTGAACGCGGTTTCCTCGGAGATCAACGTCTTTCATATTAGTAAAAGTACGTTCAGAAGGCAAATACTCTTAAAGGCAGAAACATACTATTAACACGCGACGTGGCGTGTTTACTCCCACCACCGGCAACACGTCGATCTAGCTCGTCTGGATCGGGTGGCGTGTGCGCACATGGCGTTGCGCCGGGTGTTCGTAGTGTGATTCTGTCCATAGAAAACAATACAATTTGATTCGACTCAACACGCATCACGTGGCATCGGGTGGCGTCGCGTGTTAATAGTATATTTCTGCCTTAATTCTGGAGAGTATCCTGTCTTCCTAATGTCAAACCATCTCTCATGCGTTTCTGGTAGTATACTATACACAATATGTATATTATTTTACCTGTGCTCAATAGATGCTTTAATAATTAATTTTGTAATGTCTATTGATGAAATGAACTGATTTGATTTAATTTGATAATTAATAATAATATTAATAGTTTTCTCATTTGTGTTTTAATTTAATATATTACGTATGTTTCCTCGTGTAATCTTTGAGACATCGGACTTGCCGTCTCATTTCGGACATGACAGCTTGTCTACCGAGATATTAATTAATTTAAAATTTAAATCCAGACCGTGTTTTCTTCTTGGTGGGGGGGGGGGGGGGGCAGGAATATATTATATTTCTGGTGTTTACGTAACCATCCTACATGGTTACAAAAATTAATATAGTGCTTTTTTCAATTAAAAACTAACACGATCTTGTGTTCCATATTTTTTTTTGTTTTTATTCACGGTTGCGTGAAATGTTTTATACGTATATTATGAGAAAATTCTTCTTCTTCTTCTTCTTCACTTTTGATAGACTCAGGAGTCTGTTATTTCAGGCGGGTCCTCTTGAGACGCTGAACTCCAGCTTTCTCTCCACCGATTCGGGGGTCTTCCTGGTCGGCGTTGTCCGTTTGGCGTTCCATGAGAAAATTAACTTATATATATAATAATAAATTGGATAATTTAAAGAGCGCCATTTTTATGAATAACTCATCTCAAGGGCGCTGTAGAAAATGCTCCGTTTTATGAACTAGTTAAAAATACAATGAGGGCTGCATCCAACGCAGGCGCAGTTCATCAACCCTTCTTATCAGGAAAGGATAATTTGAAAAGGTGCGTTTTGAGTCTCGATCTAAACTCTGACTGATTATCAATGCACTTAAGGTCTGCTGGAAGATTGTTCCAAATGAAGGGCCGGCTACCGCGAAGGCTCGGTCGCCAAAGTTTGTGCTAAAACAGCGTTTTGGCACAGTCAATCTACCGATCGCAGAAGTCTTAGCTGATCGCAATGTAGACTGTCTGGCATTCAGGTTGATGCTGAGTTCAGATATATACTGGTGCCATACCATGCAACGCCTTGAAGACCGTCCAGCAGAGCTTGTATTGTATCCTTTCTGGAGCCAGTGGAGCTCCTTGATGCTGTGTTATTTGACAACTCTTCGACACACCTCTTACTTAACATTATTAACTGTTAAAATTAATAACACTGTTATGTTTTCACAATTTTTATTGTTCACTTTTTGAGTGTCACGACAGCTGTTTCGCCAACCGATGTCGGCATCATCAGGTATTACAAACATCAGGTGTTACAGACAACTGAGTTGTTTGTAACACCTGATGCGGCACCGGTTGGCGAAACAGCTGTCGCGACACTCAAAAAGTGAATAATACAAATTGTGATATCATAACAGTGTTATGAATTTTAACAGTTAATAATGATCATAGTGTTTCGGTCAAAACAATGGACTATCTAACTTAACTACCTGTTGTCGGGTGTGGTGGTCTAGGTAACAGAACGCTTGGCTCTTGCTCAAGGGGATTTGGGTTCAATAAACTTGGACACCATTGGTTTTCTTATTCATAATAACGACCTTTTTTCTGTTCATATTGAAGATTGCATAATAAATCGGTGTTAGCCATTTTCCTAAAAAAAAAACATCAAAAAAAACTATAAGGTTAGGTTAGGTATTTTTTATTTGCTTGCATCTGAAAATATATAAACTTTTCTATTAAAATGTTCCTCAATTTATGGATAAAATGTAGTGGGTTCGATTTTCAAATAAATAGATTTTTTTTTTCAGAGGGAGCGGCGAGTGGGGGCGGAGTTCCTGCTGTGCGGCGGGAGCGTGGAGGTCTCCAACTGCGGCTCTCTCGCAGTCTCAGCTCCCCGGGCCCCATTTTGGCCCCCCAGCACTTCAGACTGGCTCCAGTGATGGCTCTAGACCACAGGGTGTCCCTTACGGACTCCATCCTCTCCCTGAAGGAGCAGAGGCTCTCGCAAGAGAGGCTGCCCCAAGACCAAGTACAGCTGGATCCCAGGCTGCACAAAGACTTCAAAGTAGAAAAAGAATGTTACCAAAAAGCCGTCCACTCTCCTCCATCGGACATAACTACGAAAATTGCTCCACTGGACGCAGATGCACTTAGAAGAAAGCTTGAAAGAGCAACAACGCCGTTTTTAATAGTCGACTGCAGGCCGTTCTTGGCTTACAACGTGAATCATATCAAGGGCGCTATCAATGTGAATTGTTCCGATAGGTTCAATAGAAAGAGGCTGCAGCAGGGAAAAGCCGGGTTGGCAGACCTGGCTACCAGCAGGGAGGGCAAGCAGCTGTTGAAGGAGAGACTCTACAAGGAAGTTGTCGTGTACGATGAGTGCTTCGAGGATATAGATAGGCTACCGGTCAGTCATCCGCTATTCCTGGTCATCACGAGCCTGATAGACGACGACCGGGAGCCGGCGCTTCTTCTCGGTAAGTAACATTTATTTTAAAATCTTAACCCTTTCCACTTCTTAATGATTATTATATTCGTACCACCAACTACTTCACCTGTTCGGTAGTGAGTTATTTTAACTCAATAAATAAAAAAAAGAGCTTATTTAGAAACTGCTACAAAAATCAATATTAAGCAATTTAGAAGAAAAAAAAAGTTTTTTCATAAATAGAAATATGAGAAGTATTATATATAATCTTATTTTTCTTTTCACCTGAAAATATTAAACTTTATTTATTTTTATTGTTAAATTACACGTTAATCGCACTCTGACAGTAAAGGTTGACAAGCAACCAATGAGTGATGACGTCACGGAATATTTAAAATGTGAAATACTCCGTCGGTATTGTATAGGGTGTTTTTTTAGAGGTTTGGTTTTTAAACTAGCAACATTGTTTCTACAGACTGTCAATTTGACAGTTGACAGTTAATTTGTAGTCAGAACGTTTTGCCATTTTACCATAAATAGACTGACGTCAGAACAGCGCTTGCAATTGTACAAATTTATTTTGAAAAACCATGGTTCGGTTCGCCAAACTTATCGTGCACTACGTCCATTTTACGGTCGACAAAATCGTCCATCCGAGAAAATTATTCGGAAGACCATTGATCGTTTTCGTACCACGTGAACTTTAGTGGATAATACGCATCCACAAAGATGACAATTGTTGAAAATTGGATTTCACGATTGCGCTTTATTCGAGCTAGTGGCGCTTATATGCCCGAAATCATATTTAAACAATAATTGCATAAAATTATCTATTAAATAAAGCCACTATAGTGATTGCATTGTGATTCCTGGGAAAAGTTGACCAGAGTGGTTTCCCGCTGCCTTCTCTGGTGGGTTTTTCTGTCGAGGTTACCTTCCCTTAGCTGGTTGGATCTGGTTTGGAGGCGCCAGAAACTCGCCTTTCATCCCCTCGTTATCTGCTGTGATCACACGGTTATGAGTGTGACCCCATTGCCCGGGGTTCGCGACAGGGACGCTAACGAGTTGGACTAGTCAGTAGTGTTGCGGTGGAATGCAACTGGGCGTTTCGCAGCATTTTATATAATCACATCCTCCAGCAAGATGTGACTCGCCGTGACCCTACTGTCAATTCGAACCCCATTTAATTTATTACTTTTAATTTTCTTAAGATTCACTATTATAGATTTATTTGTTACTGAGCTAACTATATTCCAATATTTGCCTTACAGTTGACGAAATCATGGAAAACCTCAGTTGGAATATTTGAGGCACATTCTATGGGGGAAAAGGTTAATCTGATAAAACATTCATTATAAATGTGATATTAAATAGTGTTCTTTGTAAACAACTTCATAAGCAAAACATCTTAATGTAAATGGGCGCTCTACTAGATATTTCAAAATGTCGTCCGAGGAAGATTAATGTGTTTGATTCGCATTATCAAATGCAAACACTCCATAAATTATTCAAATGGGCCGGATGACGAACGATGTCAACGCCAAACTTACAATTTTTAACATTTCACCGGACCTTCGCGGGTTCCGACCTTGGTGTAATGATCTTTCTACGACATGATTCTGTACATTTAGCAATCGTGATGTCACTGCCGCAGCCACGTGCTATTTCTGAATACAGCCCATTAGCCAAGTCTTCAGCGGAACACGAATGTTTGAATAACTTTTGGAAAACATTGTAACACTTTTTTGCACTTTTCACAAACATGTTTCGGGACACAAATGCCCTTCTTCAGTGTAGAAATTTTAACAGTTTTTTTATGTTTTTTTATAATAGATCTCGCCGCTTTGCCACCATTTTTATGTTTTATCCTTCGGGTGAGGATTTTTGGAATGGAATAACTTCTAACACAATTATTAATTTTAAGAAGAAAACTACCTGATATAAGAATGCTGATATAAGAAAGGAATGTAGAGCGGAAGAAGGTATTATGAACAAAATTATGAAAGGATCGCTGCGTTGGTTCGGACATATGGAACGCATGGATGGAGAAAGAATGGTTAAGAAAGTATACGTTAATGATGTAAATGGGGTACGAAATCGAGGCAGACCGAGGAAAACATGGCATGACCAAATTAATCAAATTTTAAAGGTTGGTCATGTTAGAAGTCGGAGGAATCGACGTGCGTGTATGACTCGTTGTATGAATGTGGAGGAAGCTAGAGAGGTTTGCCAGGATAGAGTAGTGTGGCGGTCCATTCTCTCTGCCTACCGATGGTTTGTTTAAGAAGAAAACTAATTTATTAACGTGTTATACGAAAATACGTGTTACAAGTAAGAGTTTGAAATGTGTGAAATGTGTAGTCTTAATTTTATAATTGTACTTCTCCCGTTAATAATCTTTATACCTGTATTCTCATTTATAATAGTGTCCTTCCTTCATTAACAACCTAATAAAATACTTACCTGTATTCTTAAGATTGATCACAGACTTAACTCGACTTAGGCTTAATTTTTACCGTTACTCTTAAAATGTTCATAGATTTAAGTAAACTGTCCGTATTAAAAAAATGTATTGGAAAATATTCCGTTTATAACAAAATAAATAAATAAATTAGAACGCGTTTTCGAATTTCAAATGTTACGATTGCGTTAGAGTTATGCAAAACTATTCTTTCGTAGAGTAGACAAGTGATTGTGGAGATAGGCTATGACTTATTGAAAAAACAATGACTAAGCGAAATAGTTATCCTTTGTTTTACGCGATTTGCAGTGATAAAGAGATAAGTCCCTAATATCTGACTATTCAAAAAGTTATGCCTTTGTCAAAAGTGTTGCCATTACGCAATTAATGGGATATCAATATTATAATTAAATAAGACCCTTATGTATGAAAGTGAAGCCTAGAGTTGGCAGACGTAGGATGAAAGTAGGATAAATGCCGTAGAAATTAGGTCACTAAGAAGTATGTGTGGCAAATCTATGTATGATAGAATATCTAATGATGAAGTAAGAAATTAATGTAAGGCGGATGAATGCGTGATAAATAAAATCAAGAAAGGGTCACTAAGATGGTTTTGATATATGGAACGAAGGGATAAGGGAAGAAAGATATATACAAGTAGTGTGAATGGAAAAAAGAAGTCGAGGAAGGCCAAGGATGACATGGCATGACCAAATTAATCAATTACTGAAAGACGATCATGTTCGAAGTAGGAATAGTCGACGAGCGTGCATGTCAAGATGTGTGAATGTAGAAGAGGCGCAAGAGTTATAATGTTAATGTGGCGATCCATCCTCTCTGCCTACCTGTTAGTTAGTTAGTTAGTTAGTTTTTAATTAAATAAGATAGAGATAGATACCTTAGAAAGTGTATATGTATGGTAGTCTCAAACTTCAATGTTTTTGTCAAGCCGTCTTCCCCTTTTTTTCTGTCAGGGCCACATTTGTAGAAGGCCAGTTCCTTACTCTTATTCTTATTCGTCTACTTTTAATAGATCTGACTATCTGTGGCACAGAAATCATGTCTCATGGGATGTCCCTCCATTTCTTAGGCAGTCTTCCAGGTGGACGGTGTCCGGAAGGAATTTCATAAGCAGCTGCATATGCGAGTCTATCACTATCCATTCTGGCTACATGGTCCCTCCAGTATCTTCTTCTATATCTACTTTACCGAACGCAACGAACTCTATTCCGCAAGTCTGCGTTGCGGACACGATCTCTTAAGACCTTCATCTCAGATGTTCTTAGTAGACCCTTGTTTCGCACAGTGTCGATCCTCGTCTCTACAGCGTCATGATAGGTCGCACGCATGTTTATAAATACTGACCTTGCTGTCTATACGCATATGCTTGTTCTTCCAGACCAAATTCTTCAGACACCCTGACACGGCAGAGGCTTTACTTACTTTTGATTAGTTTCGTGTTCCTATAATACGTTTACTTCAATATAAAGCGTGACGACTCAAACACCAGGTGTTTCCTTTTTATTAAGTTATTGGGGTTATTTTTTTAAATTTAAATAAAGAATATGGAACGAATTCAAATCTCTTTGTTCCCATAATCTCGTACTCGGAATATAATGTGAGTGTTCCTAATACGTAAAGTGAATCATTCGAGTTTTCCAGATGCAATTTGTATGGTACAGAATTATACTGTATTTGTTCGGAAAATGTAAACAAACCGTGACAATGCATAAATGTTGATGTTTAACGCTGATATATTGTTGACATTTGAAAGAAACAAAATAAATAGTGTAAAATAAGTATTATAATGATGATATGAGTAATATATTTAATAAATAATTATGTTTGTCAAAATACGTTTATTATTGTTATAATTATAATTATTATGTTTTCGTATGAAGCACTTAATTTGTGATGTGGCATTATTAAATATACATTTAAAACACTTTTCTACTTGTTTTTACATAACTTTATTCTTGTTTTATCAAACCGACCGGTTTCGCTCCCGCCGGAGCTTCGCCATTGTTAAACCTGCTGAATAGAGCGAAACCGGTTGATTTAATTAAACAAACAAAAAAATGTGAAAAAACAAGTGAAAATGGGTTATTAACTTATTTGTTTTGCTTGTTTGATATGAAAAAATCTTTTTATATCACAACAAAATAAGTGACAGTGAATGAGTCAATTGTATATAGGGTTGAAGCACCAGTATTTGACCGCCCCCCAGTAAATGACCGTTGGTTAATAAAACAAAATATTATAAGAATTGCTCTAAGTTTCTTGAAACTATGACAAAAGAGGTAGGCAGAGACAACTGTTGGTAAGAAACAAAACTATCAGTTTTGAACTGTGCCTTGTCAAACGGCAAAAGTGCGTCTTCCCGTTGTTGTCCTGAGATTGTTAGTAGTTTTTTATAAGGAAGAGTGTGGTAAGTGTTTTTTTTTAATGTTATTTCTTATGCAATTCTTTGAATATTTACATATTTTTATATGTTAGGGTGTTTCATAATGTGACAATGTAACAAAATCTATGTATTGTATCAATATAACCTGAAGTGGTCATTAATGGTGATTGGGCTATTTTTTTAGAGAAATATTAATTTTAATAGTAATACTCATATTTCAATAAAAAATTTAGAGAATTTAAAGAAGTCAATGTGTTTTTTATTGTTTTCTTTTATTTTGTACACTGAAATAATGAAATTAATGCATTTAATGTGGATTTCAGTACAAGCTGAACCTTAAACGGTCATTCATTGGTGCTTTGACCCTACGATAAAAATCAGTGGACACCCTAAGCGTTCTTTTGCGATCTAATTACAATACTTAGGCAAGTTTTTCACGTGTTTCTCATACTATTGCAAATATTATCCCTGAAATACATAAACTTTATAATATATAGGGTGAACAAATATTTGTGAATGTATACTTATACCTGTATACGAAATCCTGGATTTACACCAAAGGGTGGTTAATTTAAATTTTTAGTTGTATCTCAATAGAGACGAAGACGCAAACTGGAAACTGAACATGGATGATCAAGGTGTTTACAGGACTTATGACCTGTCATTGGTTGGGTTAAGCGCACGCTTTATGTAATTACAACATTCCCCATTCCACCTTTGGTATTATGATTTTCCAGTTTGCGTCTTCGTCTCTATTGATATACAACTAAAAAAATATATATATATATATATATATATATATATATATATATATATATATATATATATATATATATATATATATATATATATATATATATATATATATATATATATATATATATATATATATATATATATATATATATATATATATATATATATATATATATATATATATATATATATATATATATATATATATATATATATATATATATATATATATATATATATATATATAGTGTTTTTAGAGGTTTGGTTTCGAAACTGGCAATATTGTTTCTACGAACTATCAATTTGACAGTTGACAGTTGATTTGTAGTAAATTTTGCCATTTCACTAAATTGCTCGATAAAGTTGTCGAAAATTGGACTTCACAATTGCGCTTCATTCGAGCTAGCCATGGCGCTCATATGCCCGAAATCATATTTAAACAATAATGCCATAAAATTAACTATTAAATTAATCCAATATCATAGACATTCACATTATTTTAATGTTTTTTTTTTTTAATTTGTATACCTCTAAAAAAACACCCTTATACACATGAGCGCCACGGCTAGCTCGAATGAAGCGCAATCGTGAAGTCCAATTTTCGACACCTTTTTTGAGCAACTGGGTGATGTGGCAAAACGTACTGACTACAAATCAACTGTCAACTGTCAAATTGACAGTCTGTAGAAACAATGTTGCCAGTTTAAAAAGAACAAGTAAACAGTTATTTACGTATTTTTTGGGGAACGTTATCCCGTGAAGTAAGTTGTGACAGCTATCGAGTTGCATGAAGTGGATTGCGGTCGGTGCGTGAGACGAAGGAATGTATATACCTGTAATCGCAACTGTACGGAGAGGAGGTGATAAACAGGTACGCATATATACACCACTGCTTGTAATATACAAATTACAATTGAGTAAGGAACATTTATAACATTTGAGCGGCGAATGATACGTATGCGGTCAGCAAATTATTTCTGGAGTTGACTCACGCTGACTTTCACAAATCAACGAGCGCACAGTGTCCCTCAACTTTTTCTCTGCATCTTGAAATAAAATAATATTTTTTTCACTAATATATACCCCAGGAGAAAGCGGAAAATGCACGGTGAAAAAATAACAGTGTCTTAGATGGCTGGGACACCTCCAGCGAATGGATCACCGAAACCCAAGGAAAATTCTCAATACACGACCAGATGGAAAGCGAAGTGTGGAAATACCAAAGCTTAATAGATGGATGGTGTGGAGAGGGACCTCAGAGCAATTGTTGTTATAAACTAGAGAATGCGGTCGATGGACCAGGAAGAGTGGCGAAGAATTCTGGAGGAGGCTGGGGCCCATAGAGAGCTGTAGCGCCACTGTCGATTGATGATTGAAAAAATAACAATAAAAAAGCTGTTTTCAGGATTCGAAACTATTTTTTTTTATGTTAACAGCTCAGCTTTTCTTACTGTCAGCTAGTAAGAAAAAAATAATAAAATATCATGCGAAACGCAATTCGACATTCTCGGAGATTCACGCGGCCAGATAATCTGTCTTGTGTCACCAACTAATCGAAAGGATTGGCATATCATCCGCGTCTCATAGCGCTCGAGATAATCAGCGCCGCCCGCTTCTACTACGAGCTCTCGAATTAATTACACCTTTCAACGAAATGAAGACGTACCATTAACCAAGGAGAATCTAATCTTTATTATGATTTACAGAAGGTCGTATCCGTATCGGCTCATGCCAAACTCGTAATATATGCAAATCTCAATACGTAAATCAATAAAACCTACATTGAAAGTGTTCTATCTGACAAAACTAAGTTTTTTTTAAATTTAATTTAAATACTAATTTTGAAAAAAAAATGCATTCCATTTACTTAATATTTCTTTTACAAATAGGTTTTGCTCATAAAACATTATTTTCCTGCAGAAAAAATTAAAACTACATGTTTTTAAGAATTGCCGCAATTTTTTACATCATTCACTTAACTCACTAACCACCCTTTCTCCGAAGGGGTAGGCAGAAAGAATGGGCTGCCACACTTTTCTTTCCTGACATACTTTTCTCGCTTTCTCAACATTCATACATCATGTCATGCATGCACGTCGATCTCTACTTCCTATGTGGCCGACATTCAATATTTGACTTATTTGATCGTGTCACGTTTTCCTCGGTATTCCTCTGTTTCTAGTTCCATTTACATCTCAAACATATACTTTTTTACAATTATTTCTTCATTCATTCTTTCCATGTGTCTAAACCATCTTCATAATCCTTTCGTTATTTTGTTCATAACACTATTATTCGCACCGAATTCACTTATTATATTTCTATTCAACACTCTATCATAAATATATTTTCTATACATTCGTCTAAGAGATCTCATTTCTACTGCATTTATTCAATTCTCATCCTTCTTTTGCCAGTTCCATGCTTCGCTTCCATACATAAGGGTCGGTACAAAAACACCATTTTGCACTGCCATTTTAATTTTTTATTTATATATTCCACTGAGGTATCTCTACATGAGAGAGAATGGTAGCTCTATATGGCTCTTTTTCAGGGCATTTCTTTTGGGAATGCTCGGAACCAATTCTCTACAGTTTCGAAAAGATGGGCATCTCATAACCAATTTCTTTAGATTAATCAGGGGATATTTCGAGAACTCACTCGTGCTGGAGGGTTTTGGTCTTTTTGTCCCTGGTAGATATCTCTCATAGCGACCTACCTGCCGCCAGAATCAATCAGCCTCTGGTGACACCGGTGGGAAGAACAATTAGTCTGCTGAACGCGGTACAGCCCATATCAAGCCTCAGTCTCCATTATTCTTCACCTCCAACTTCCCCTGTTCTCCGCTTCGACCGTCCAATTTGATACTCGTTACAATTTCGCCCCATCTCTCCCAACTTCACCACCTGGATGCCATTCCATCATCTTTAGTTAGTTAGTTTGTTTAAAAAAAAGGTAATTATGAAGGATGTATTTTCTTTTATATCTCGGAGCACGAATATTAGAACTATTTAAATGTAATCTAAAGAGCTGTGCATAGTAGCTGTATGTGAATCGTAATTGTATTAGTATTGTTATTAGATATTTTTATTTGTTTTGTGCCGTAATGACTTTGACAGCGTCATGGAAAAGTACACATTCATAACTATTTAACTATGCATGTATGGAGGTTAGTACTCAAGACGTCATATTGTACGGCTGTATAAAGTTAGCCGCGTTATTAAGTTGTTAAAATTTTATCAAGAATTTTAAACATAAAACTTCTTCGTCTTCTTCCTCAGCCATCTTTCCTCCACTGCTGGATACAGTTCGCTTCCATTTTCCTCCATTCGTCCCTGTCTTGTTCCTCCCTTTTCCACTTTTAAGTTTCTTTTTCAAAAGGATTAAATGAAATAAAATCGTATAAATGGATTTCTGCAATGTTGACGTCTTAGATTTAACTAACTAACTAACCATCACGCCATCTACCCGAATGGGTAGGCAGAAATAATGGACTGCCACACTTTTCTTTCCTGACATATTTCTCTCGCTTCCTCAACATTCATAAATCGTGTCATGCACGCGCGTCGATTTCTCTGAGTCCTCACATGGCCGACATTCAATATTTGATTTATTTGATCGTGACACGTTTTCCTCGGTCTTCCTCTATTTCTGGTTCCATTTACATTGTGAACATATAATTTTTTTACCATTCTTTCTTCATTCATTCTTTCCATGTGTTCAAACCATCTTAATAATCCTTTCATTATTTTGTTCATAATACCATCATTCGCACCGCATTCACTTCTTATATTTTCATTCGACACTATCATACACAGACACATTCGTCTAAGAGATCTCATTTCTACTGCATTTATTCTACTTTCATCCTTCTTTTGCCAGCTCCATGCTTCGCTTCCACACATAAAGGTCGGTAGAAGAACATCATTATGCACTGCCATTCTAGCTTTTTGGATAGGTCTTAGATTTATCAATATTTATATTCTCAATAACATAAATTTATTACCTTTATTAATATATTTAACATGTAAATCAGTGATTCCCAAAGTGTTCTATATAGACCCCCAGGGGTCTATGATAATTGTAAAAAAAAATTGGTGTTCATGAGATGTAAATGGGGGTCCACGAGATGGTTCAACTAAATTGAAGCCGAATATTGAAACGCAAAACGAATATCGAAATCGTTGGCGTTCTTTTTTTTTGCTCATTTGTGAAATCGAAATCTTCGGCGACTTTTTGTTTAGCTCATTCGGCAGCAAAGATCGGACATTCCCCAAATGAGATAAAAAAAAAAAAGGTACGAATTACGCCTTTCTGGTTTCTTTGACTATGGACTACTCTTAGGGGGTACTAAAATCCTGGAAAATCCCATCCCGAAGTCAATTTCCTATGTCGTGCCCTCCCCTTGTGAGAAGTTATTTGGTCACCGCCTGGGATCCGATATTCTCTGATGGTAGAGCGAGTGCAGAAAAAATTTCTGCGCTTTCTTTACCTCAGGGAGCGCGGTTATTACCCGTGGCTCTTTCCCACTGAATTCTTGCTAGGTATGCTAAGCTACCAATCATTGGAGAGAAGGAGGAACATTCACTTGGGAGTTCACTTCTTTCAGCTGATTGGCGGCCGTATACAGAACTCGGATGTCCTGAGTGATGTAGGTCTATTTGTCCCTGATAATTACCTTCGTCAAAGACAGCACAGAACCAACCTGCCAATGGTAATGCCTGTGGGTAGGGCAATATTATTGCTTAATCGGATCGCCTCGGAGGTCGACATATTTCGTGATAGTGTGAGTTGCCTCAGGGATGCAATATCAATGTTATGATTTTTTCTTACTCTTAAGCCTAATTTTTTTTTAATGCTTCTCTGTTTATAATGTAATTGCAAACGATTTGGAATTGTATGTCTGTAATGTTTGTGATTATAAGCAAAATAAATGAAATGAAATGAAATGAAAAGTAACAACACTAATCTGCTTTTCTTGGTAATTTATTTACACAACATACTAGAAGATATCGTATCTATGGCCACCGAGTGAATGAAGTGTTGTGCATATGTCGTGTTTATGTTTAATTTATTTTAGTGCCTACCGATCTAATTAAGTGAAGAACTGAAACAGAACATTAATGCTGGTTCACTATACGTCAGTGGTTCCTATATAAGATCCACAGAGAGATCGTCAAAACGAAGTAAACCTAAAACAATAATTAAAAAACGATGTATTTTTAATAACCAATTAACGTTGAGGAAAGGAAAACGTTTGCCTAGAAGATTATTTTTTAGAGTATTGTGAACAATAACAAAAACAACAAGCCATCATGCCGTTTCGCCGTAGGGGTAGGCAGAGAGAATGGACCGCCACACTACTCTATCCTGGCACACCTCTCTAGCTTCCTCCACATTCTCACAGCAAGTCAAATGTGATAGTTTTTGAAAGGGAAGAGCAAATGACAGTTTGTAACATAAGTGTGAACGAAGAGAATTTGGAGCAGGTAGGTAAATTTGTGAATTTAGTTAGCACGTTTACAGCGGATGGCCGAAAGGATAGTGATGTCGAAAAAAGGGTTGGTGTAGGTAACAAAGTGAATGGAGCTTTAAAAATAGTTATTGGAAACAAGAATTTATCAATGAAAGCGAAAACGGCCGTTCACTATGGAGTTTTGGTCCCAACCCTAATGTATGGAAGCGAAGCATGGAACTGGTAGAAGAAGTATTAAAGCAGAATAAATGCGGTAGAGATGAGGTCCTTAAGACGTACGTGTGGTAGAACGATATACGACAGAATCTCAAATGCTGATATAAGAAAGGAATTTAGAGCGGAAGAAAGTATTATGAACAAAATTATGAAAGGATCGCTGCGATGGTTCGGACATATGGAACGCATGGATGGAGAAAGAATGGTTAAGAAAGTATACGTTAATGATGTAAATGGAGTACGGAGTCGAGGCAGGCCGAGGAAAACATGACATGACCAAATTAATAAAATTTTAAAGTTTGGACTCCTCTGCATGACGTATCACGCAAAGTTCCCGCCATTTTAGGTTATGTGCATTTGCAAGGATTATTTTATAGTAAAATAAAAACGGAAAACAGTGAAAATCTTATTAAAACGTGGAATTAAATGTTTTTTTTAACGAATAATCACAAGAAACAACGACACTTGTCAAGTTTTGCGCGCGAAAATACACCGCACGCACAAGTCTTATCTTGTCGGCCGCCAGCCGACAACTGAGTTGTAGCGTACATATAGCGATGTCGGCTGGCATTCGACAAATGAGTGGTAAGGGTTAATTCGATAATTAATAATTAACAAAAAAAGGATACGTAAGTATTTGTTTGACTTATTTTCACTTGAGTGGAGTGCCTTTTTTCTTGACGGGGGCATCAGAGTGGTGGAGTTATTTTGATGTCTGCTTTGAGTGACTCTAAGAAAAAGTGTGCTTAGGATGTTTTCGTTAATGAGCGCGTATTAGCGATCGGAGCACCTCGGGCCGAGTTCACGCGGCCCACATATAGCCGAGTATTTTGGGTTTGTGAGTCACTTCTACTCGCCACTCGTAATGCACCATTATAAGGGGGCAAGTCAACTAAATATTTGTAAAAATATATATTTAAAAAAAAATAATGACCAGTCGTACTAATCCGTTAGTAATAACGTAAATTAATATTTCAATAGTAAAAAATGAAAAAAGTAATAATAAAAACCAAATCAAAAAATTGATACAAATTCTTATTATTATTATATATTTAGTGTGCTTCCACTTGTTGACCAGACACTCGGCTCGACCGGTTTCGGCAGCTTGCTGCCATATTCTGGTGAATCTTCTGAAAGAAAATGGACCACCAGAAGATAGTAGCGTAGGTACTGCCGAAAACGGTCGAATGGATTAGTTAATTGGAATGGAAAAAGTGGAATTAAACTTAATACATATTATAAAAGAATTTCTGTTTTCAAATAACGTCTACTAAGAAATTTAAATTAACAACTTTTATACAAGTATGTTTCATATTTCATTTTTTATATTTTATTTAAATGCATAATTTAGCAAAATTATTATTTAGTATATCTATATAATCGTTACAATTGTGAATACAACACTTTATTATTGTTTCTTATTTTTTTTTTATATTAAATAATTAATACGAAAGAAAATGTCTGTTTTATAGAAGTTTTATTATATATTATGTGAATGGCATGTCTCACCTTTCTAAGGCATTATCAAATGTCATCTTAGGCATTAGCTTTTGATAATGCCTTCTTCTTCTTCTTTCTCAGCCTATTCGCGTCCACTCCTGGACAAAGGCCTCCTCTATTCGCTTCCATGTCACTCTGTCTTGTGCAGACTGCGTCCAGGTTATTCCGACGTGTCTGTTCAGATTATTCTTCCACCGTAGTTGCGGTCGCCCTGCACTTCTCTTTGCCGTCCACGGTCTCCAAGTCAGCAGTCTTTTTGTCCATTTGGCATTTGAGCTTCTGGCTACGTGACCTGCCCATTGCCATTTTAGAGTCGCCACCCAGTGGATGATGTCAGTGACCTTTGTTTTTTTCTCTCACCGTATCGTTTCTGACTCTGTCTCTTAGGCTTATTCCTAACATGACTCTTTCCATAATTCTTTGGGTCACTCGTTGTTTCTCGGCACTATTTTTGGACAATGTTGCAGTTTCAAGACCATAAGTACCAACTGGCAGAACGCAGGCTTCATAGACTTTTCGTTTCAGGACGGAAACATGGGTTACATCCTTAAAAACCGGAAAATACCAATCAACCTGAAACGAAAAGATAATGCCTTAGAAAGGCGAAATATGTCATTCCCTTCAAATATAATATAAATTCTAGAAAACCGGACGTTTTAATTCGTATCAATTTTTTCAAATAGAGTTTAACACAATTGTTATACAATAAATAAATTGAAAGTAGCTGATATAGCTTCCCAAATGATGCTTTACCGGCCACTTAAACTAAAACAACGCAAAGTTGAGCAGAATCTTTGGTTTAACCTCAATGCATCAAGTTAAACGTCACCCCGAAGTTCGTCCAAATCTTCACTCGATGTACTTCTCTCGCCGCACAAACCACCATCAGGAAGGTGCAGAGGATCTGACTGAAAGAAGAGACGAAGGAATGCTATCGGAAACGCGATTACCTGGTTTATTTCAACAATATTGGGTCACGTCAATAACCTTAATTACCGAATTCTGCTCCTGTTTCTAAACTACTGTATATAAACAGTAGGTAGAACGTTTGTTTTTACTTTACATTTGATAATGCCGTAGACAAGCGAAATATAATAAAACTTCTAGATAACAGAGGTTTTCATTCGTATTAATCAATTAATTAAACTTGTTTTTTTCTTTCTTTATTATTGTTTTAAACTCTTAGTCATTGATAATGTGTTAATTTTTATTATCTTTAAATCGCACCATGTTAAGAACGTGTAACCCGAATGTTGCTAGTGTGATAAAATGCGTGATTAAGTACCTACTTGTGTATAATTTTTCAAAGAAATAGCGGAAGCCACTAATAAATCGTGACAGTTATGCGAGAAGTTTGGTTTTATTGTCTTCTGTTGAGAATGACGTCACACCGGGACTTCTGACCCTTTCTGTCCCTTGATTCAATTGAATTTAGTTTGTCCAACAAAGGAACCTAGCCCTAAAGAGGATGTGAGAATTACGCAGCGCTGACTCATACTGACACTTAATCGTCTTGATACTTTTTAAATGCATTTCAAGCTGTTAAATGTTTCCAATTACCGTTTAAATTCATTTTATTTCTCACTTTTCTTCTTCTTCTTATTCGATGGCCCTACATCCCATATCAAGCGTTAGCCTCCAGTATTTTTCGCCTCCAACTCCTCTTGTCCTCCGCTTCGACTCTCCAATCTGACACTCGTAACAACTTCGCCCCATCTTTCCCAACTTCATCCTCCCATCGCAGCCTTGGTCGTCCAATTGGTCTTCTACCACCTGGGTGCCACTCCAGCAATCTTTTTGGGGTTCGCGATGACGGCATCCTCTGCACGTGACCGGCCCATCTCAGCCCATTCAGTCTGACCTGTGTGGAGAGACTGGGAGCTTTGTAAATATGGTACAGCTCGTCATTATGCCGCACTCACCAGCCTTCACCGTCATTCACAGGTCACAGAATTCTGCGCAGCACCCTTCTCTCAAAAGAATCACACCCATAGGTCCCTACGATGATTGTTTTATACATGATGATTTTGGTTTTCCTGTGTACGTTTCTTGATTTGAGCACTGGTAGTAGAGTGAAGAATGTTTTGTTGCCAATTGTGATTCTTCTTTCGATTTCCTTGTGATCTTCGTTTTCTTTTATTATAGACGAGCCCAGGTAAGTGAAGTCAGCCACCATCTTAAAATTGTATCTATCCTTGAATTTGATGGTTCGCCGTGAGTTGTGGGTTTCCCACTTTTATCCATCCCTAATTTGAAGACCATAAATACATTCCTACCAGAATGTCATAAACAAACAATTCTATAATTAATAGGAATTAATGCTATTTTATGGAAGTTTTATTATATTTTATGTGAATGACATGTCGTCTGTTTTCTAGAAGTTTTATTATATTTATTGGAACGACATGTTTCACCATTTAATCAAGAATCAACATTTGATAATGCCTAAGCTTGGAGAAATATGTAATTCTCATCAAATATAATAAAACTTTTAGAAAACATAGTATTAATTCATATTGACTATTAAATATGGAGATTAAAAACATTGTTCAAGAAACAATAAATTGTTTGGCGAGGTTTTTTTCCTCAATATTCATTGATTTTGTACTCCATTCACGCACACACTTTACTATTCATTGTAAGCCCACAAATTAATAACATTTATTTTAGACAAAATATAAAATAACATATGTTTTCGTACAAAGCATTTAATTTGTGGTGTAGTATTATTAAAATAATTATTTATTTTATTTTTACAACACTTTATTTATCTAACTTTTGGCGGGAGCGTAACCGATTGGTTCGTTTAAACAAATAAAGTGGTGTAAAAACAAAATATAAAAGGTCTATTAAATTATTTTTAAAATAAGAAGCTTTATGGACTTATTTTAAAACAATAAACAAAATTAGATAAAGCAATTAAAAATAAAAATAAAATATTATAAATAATCAAATAAATTTAACGTCAACTCCAATCTTTGATTTATTTCCTTTGTTGCAATTAATTACTTGAACCCCAATAAGAATTTAAAATTATTATTAAAAAAAATGAATAGATTTATAATACTTATTATAACAAAAGCATAAACGTTCCAAAATAAATCTTTATAACATCTGTCAAAACTGATCATATTTGTAAACAATTTTATAACATTTTAAATATCTTTATAATATCACAGAGGAAGGACCGAGTTGTCCGAAACATGTCTGATATTTAATTTTTTTTTTTAAGTTAGTGTTGTATATACAAAACTAACTAACTAACTAACCATCACGTCGTCTCCCCGGAGGGGAAGGCAGAAAGAATGGAACGCCACGCTGTTCTATCCTGACATACTTCTCTCGCGTCCTCTACATTCATACATCTTGTTATGCACGCACTCGATTTCTCCGACTCCTCACGTGACCGACATTCAATATTTGATTGATTTGATCGTGCCACGTTTTCCTCGGCCTTCCTCTATTTCTTGCTCCAAACATGTTTATGAACCTTTCCTTATTTTGTTCACATTCACTTCTTATACTTGCATTTGTCACTCTATCATATACAGATTTGCCACACATTCGTCTTAGAGATCTTATTTATACTGCATTTATTCTACGTTTATCCTTCTTTTGCCAGTTCCATTCTTCACTTCCATGCATAATGGTCGGCACAAGAACACCATTATGCACTGCCATCTTAGCTGTACTTGTATATACAAAGTATATAAAAAAGAAAAAGACAAATAAAACATCTACACCACATGTATGGCGAACATAGAAGAAATTAGATAATCTTGCAGACAGGTATAATGAATTATTACGTATTTGTATGTGTGAATTGATGAGAACTTACACACCATCAAAGCGCAAACAATTTGTAATTCGAATGCCATCTCATCGTAATTCAAACGAGCGCGCCAACCGGTAGGAAAAGCGCGGGAACTTCAGGCGAATTATTTAAGCGGGCTTCTGTTTTCCCACCACTAGCGCCGCCCCGCGACGTGCGGCCGCACCACAATGGGAAAAATCTCATCTGTATTCACGAGGTGGCGCGCACGAGGAAGTGTCGAATCACGCTTTACAATAATATTGCGATGAATGTATCAAACACTTAATTAAGTAGCCACTAGATTGTAGGTACATATCTATTGAACCAGTCGCTTCTGTCCGTCTTGCGGACGAATAATAATTCATATAAATTCCTCTCCATTTGAATATTTCCTGTTACGATTTCATTGACGACATTTTGTCACCCGAAGCGGACATATGACCCACTACGATAATACATTTATTGCCTATGTTATTCATTAATAAATATGATTACATGTCAATATATATTTAACATTGTGTACAAATTTGTTTTTCTGTTACTAGTTTACATTTTTTGATCAAATCAATCAAATATTAAATGTCGGTCACGTGAAAAGTCGGAAAAATAGACGTGCGTGACACGACGTATGAATCTAGAGGAATCGAAAAAAGTATGTCAGGACAGAAGAGTGTAAATGGAACCAGAAATAGAGGTGGACCGAGGAAAACGTGGCACGATCAAATAAATCAAATATTGAATGTCGGCCATGTGAGGAGTCAGAGAAATCGACGCGCGTGCATGACACGATGTATGAATGTTGAGGAAGCGAGATAAATATGTCAGGATAGAAAAGTGTGGCAGTCCATTCTTTCTGCCTACACCTTCGGGGAGACGGCGTTATGGTTAGTTACTTAGTTAGTTAGGACAGAAGAGTGTGGTTGTCCATTATTTTGTCCTACCCCTACGTAGAGACGGCGTGATGGTTAGTTAAAAATAATGTATTCTAATGTTAAAATTTATTTATTATTTTACTGCAAATTAAGTGACTACTCACAATTTTGTGAATAATTCACAGATAATAGACCATCAAAGACAGAGATTGTTTTATTTGCAACGCTGCTGAACAAACCTGCCAATGGTTATGCCAGTGGGTACAGCAATATCTTTGCTTAATCGGGTCGCCCCGGAGCTCGACATATTTCAAGATAGTGGGCGTTGCCTCATGGATTAAATATCAATGTTATGATTATTTCTAATTCTTACTGTTACTATTTTTTTCTCTTTTTTTTTTTTTTTTAAATTAAAAAAAGACTAATACCAAGGATTTAAATCAATGATATTAGAATTTATTATTACAATCTTCAATGTGAGCAGAAAATAGCTCATTATTATGAAGAAGGAATCTGGTCGTGTCCAGGCTTGAACCCATGTCCCCTGTATCAGGAGCCAAGCGTATATCAATATAACTTCTAGAAATCATATGTTTTTATTCGTATAAATATTAATTGTATCTCAATATAGACGAAGATGTAAATTGTTTTCTTGGAACAGAATGGGGTGGCCGAGGCGCTTACAGGACTTATGACCTGTCATTGGTTGGGATAAACGATCGCTTTATGTTCTAACAAAATTCCCCATTCCTCCTTTCTTATGACCACCACGTCTGATTGGAACTTGTATATATGCTAGAATCCCACGCTTATCTTTACATTTTTAAGTTCACTCTACACTTGCGTCATCTATTAAGATTGGGAAGCATTAAGCAGAAAATCTTTATTAATGCCATTAATTGCTCATAAGAAAGGCGGAATGGGGAATGTTGTTAAAACATAAAGCGATCGCCCAACCGAACCAATGACAGGTCATAAATCCTGTAAGCGCCTCAGCCACCACATTCTGTCCCCAGAAAACAATTTACATCTTCGTCTCTTTTGAGATACAATTAATCCTTATAAAAATAATTTATCCGCAATGGGTAAAATCCAGTATTTGCCTACAAGAATTTGTATACATTCAAAATGTTGTTATTATTAATATTAATTAGGTAATAAGGAGTTTTAATCATTGTTCAAGAAACAATAAATGTACTCGTATTCATTCATAATTATTATTTAATATGGAGATTTGAAACGTTTATCGTTTTATGTGATAATAGTTTTCTTTGAATGGCGTCGTTAAAACTAATATTAACATATGACAGTGACTGTGTTCCGATGTATCTCTGTCAAAGAAGTTCTCGGAATATTATTATAATGGTAAAGACATTTGAAAGTGTTTCCTGGGCCATCTCCTCTGGTCTGGACGAGCAGGCATAAGCACCAGTCAGCAGCTTGGGACACGGACACACATGGAATTATAATACCAACACTGAATCACCCTTGCCGAGAATCTCGCAGCCTTCAACGATTCGTAATAACTTCTAACGGCTCGCCTTATACTCTTGCATGGGTTACCAACTTTATGATATATATATATTTTTTTGTTAAATTTTTTTTTAAAACCCAATTGGGTTATATGGATACATTTTTAGATCTTACTTGTAACTATATTATGTTTCAAGTATATTTTTAATTGATTTGTAGTGAGACTCCTTGTGTCTTTTGAAAGTTCATTACAAATTTTCTGTCCATTGTTCAATATCCTTGATTGTCCTGTCTTAGTTCGTGCATTCGGTAAGTGATATCTTTCACAGTTCCTGGTCCAGTGTCTGTGTACGTCTGAATTTTTGGTTAATTTGTAGCTGCTGTCTATTGTGAGACATAGACAGAGACAGCGTGCCGGTTAGTTATATTTTGTCTATGTATTATTTTAACGGGAACAAAAACAAATGTACATGTGATATCTATAGAGATAACAAATATCTCAAACAATTTATCTCGTAGACGCACATCCAAATATCTATAAACATATTTATGATCATAAATTCAAAAGTGTTGTACTTTTTGTCTTGTGGTTTATGACAATCTTATCAGTACCATAAGCAAGTACATTTGATAAACACATTTTAATCTCTCATTATGAGCAAAACTAAAAAGAAACGTATTTTATCAATTTCTTAACACCGTCTTGTAAATTCATCATTTGACTTTGAAAAGATTATTCGTCAGCTTGTCTCCATTCACTGCTGGACGTAAGCCTCTCCACCCCCACGCCATCTCTCTCGGTCTCTCACCAGTGTTCTCCAGGCCCTTCCTGCCGTCCGCACAATCCACCTGGTTGGCTGTCTCCCGACGCTTCTCCGGCCCAACCTTGGTCTCCATTCAGTAACCTTCTGGCTCCATCTTCCATCATCCCGTCGACACACATGACCAGACACACATCCTCGCAATGCGTATCCCTACATCGGTGACCCTGGTGCGTCTTCTAATCTCCACATTGGGAATATGGTCTCTAAGCGAGATACCCAACATACGAGTATATCTACTCATGATATGTGATAGGTATTGTCACGTGAATTCTACACCAGACTAAAAATGGCGATAGATTAGCTACCTATCACATGTCACAAGAATCAATATATCAGCTAAAAACATATTGTATACAGTAATTGGGTTCAAGTGACCTGTTGTATATAAAAAAAAATATGTATAAGTATATACCTACTCGTATATGGAATTCAAAACGTCCGTTTTTAAGTTTATAAAAAACATTAAAAAAAATCATATTTAAGATTAATAGATTGTGAACCACCATGTAATGTAATTTGTTAAGAATTAATAATTTTAACATTTTGTGTTTATTTTTATAAAGTTTTTTACACCTGGCCTAAAGCAACCTGTCCGGTCGGCACAGGTGCAGACCAGCGGTGACGTCAGGATTCCAAGGAATTCTTATGAGATATCCTTTATGCAGAAAGGACGAGGACGAACCTTAGCGAGAAAAGATTGACAATTGTTTGCGAGAAAATAGATTTACAGAATCTGAATGTTATGACGAAGGATCGTGAGTTTTCATTTAAAAATGTCGGTGTTACTACAGAAAAAACATTATTCATTTTTTAGTAATGAATCATCATTTTAAAATTACGTAATAATTATTTTTATTTATTTATTAACTTAAAATAGTACACATGTATATACATACTCGTATGTCCTAATAAGAAGAGTTACTTTTTTTTTTAGTTGTATCTCAATAGAGACGAAGACGCAAACTGGAAACTGAACATGGATGATCAAGGTGTTTACAGGACTTATGACCTGTCATTGGTTGGGTTAAGCGCACGCTTTATGTAATTACAACATTCCCCATTCCACATTTGGTATTATGATCATGCATGACAAATTTTTGGAAGATGTATATACGAGTATACTTCAAAATCCATATCTAACTTCACGTGTCAGTTTCAGTCAGCCATCTATGTAGATTTGGTTGCACTTGTGAATTTTTCAAGATTAACCTATACAACCGGAACAGTTACAATTACAAAGAAAACACAATCTTCATTTTACAGTGTGGTTACATATTTACTTAATTCTATTCTAAATCTACACATTTTCTTCTCACTTCTGATCTCCTGCAGAACATCCTCATACATCTTCATTGCCTTGTACATTAGTGAGTTTTGTGATTTCTTTGTATGTCTGAATGGAAGCCTCAATTTGTCTTTATTTCTTGTCTGATAAGAATGTTCATGCTGGTTACTCTTAATCTTCCTCATGAATTCTAAGGAGGTGTGTCCATTAACAATCTTATGCACAAGAAACAACACATTAAAAATAATTATTTTTTTAAACGGCAACATTTTCAGTTCTTTCAGCATCACTCTTATCTTGGTGCATCTGCTTCTTCGTAGGATTATTCTTAGTGATTTATTTTGGAGAACAGTTAATTTTTTCATATCTTCTTCGTTAGCCAGAAACAGAATGCTGCTACAATAATTGATATGGGGAAGAATTATTGCAGCTATAAGAAATTAAAAAAAAACTTAAGGCGTTAACACTGGAATTCAATATTTTTTTAGAGAATTAAAGCACTGTTTTTTCTTATAATTCCTAAAAGATCGTACTTATAAGACTTCTATAATACACAATATTAGATTTTATCTTTCGCTACCAAACTAACTAACTAATCATCACGCCGTCTACCCGGAGGGGTAGACAGAAAGAATGGAACGCCACACTGTTCTGTCCTGACATATTATAGTTCTCTCGATTCCTCTACATTCATACATCTTGTCATGCACGCACGTCGATTTCTCCGACTCCTCACGTTCCGACATTCAATATTTGATTGATTTGATCGTGCCACGTTTTCCTCGGCCTTCCTCTATCTCTAGCTCCGTTCACGCCGTTTACATATACCTTCTTTACCATTCTGTCTTCACTTATTCTTTCCATGTGTCCATACCATCTTAATGACCATTTCCTTATTTTGTTCATAACACTTTCATTCGCACCACATTCACTTCTTCTTGCATTTGTCACTCTATCATATACAGATTTGCCATACATTCGTCTTAGAGACTTCTGCATTTATTCTAGTTTCATCCTTCTTTTGCCAGTTGCATGCTTCTCTTCTTCTTTTCTTCTTCATTTCTTCTTCTTTTCGCAACAAAAATATAAAAAAATGCATGTTATACTTTTCGAAATTGGAATAAAAACAGTGTTTTAATTCATAAAATTCGATAGACACTTAAGACCCTATTAGGCAAAGATATTGCTCGACCCACAGGCAAAACCATTGGCAAGTTGGTTCTGTAGCGTGGCAAATAAAACAGAGACAAATAGATCTGCATCACTAAGGATATCCGAGAATAATACCAAAAGCGTTAATAGGTTATTTCCGGGTCAAGTTCCTTCGTGAGATTGGACTATTAGCTGTCCTCCCATATTTTTAGATGTCACCCCTAAGGAAGCGCTTGAGGTAAATTGACCCTTGCTTAACTTACGGCCCTCGAATCTGACATTCTGGTCACATATTTTTGTCAGAACCTTTTCCTCTGCCGTTTCCATCCATCATAGACTTCACTTATACTTTATTTAAATTATTTTACTCAAAATTACATTTAACGTCAAACTCCCATAGACGGGGGACGGGCTTAGAGATTGCATGAGCAAAGCTGTCCTATAACAGCTTCAGGTAAGCGGGGCTATGGTATGCTCTATTCCTTATTTGGATAATATCTAATACTTGGACTTGGACTTGGATCTTGGATCTTCTGGCTTACAGAGGTTCAGCTCATGTGGCTGGGAACATTGTTGGGAGGTGATTTGGTGGAACATCTCATGTGGCTGGGAACATTGTTGGAAGGTGATTTGGTGGGTTGTTAGTTTATGAGGGGGGATGATTTGTGTGGCCCGGAGTGTTCCTCTGAAGGAGGATCGATTTTGGACGCTTGTGGCAGCTGGAGGTGTTTGGGCCGTAATTTGAGAGGTATTTTATTGTGGGGTTAGAATGTGAAGGGAGTCCTTTGTAAAAACGTTCGGCAAGTTTCAGAATGAACTAAGTTTGAAAGAAATAATAAATAATATAGGGAAAGATTAATGGCGTACTTGTGTAGGAGGACACTTACACATATAGTTAAAAAAATATTTCAAATCATTCTCAACAAAATTTGCTATTAACTAATTATCTCATGCCATCTATTGGCAAATAATGAAACTTTATTATAATATCACGATTATAGCTTTATCGTGTACATTTTTACAGCGAATATTACAGCGCGTCGATCTAAATTTGAAAATAGAATATATCTATTTTTTTATATATACAACTTATAAACTGTGTCGAGGTGGATGAACTGTTTAGTTTTAATTATTTAATTTGATGATAACATTTTTTTAATTTTTAACATGACGTTAAAATAGAAATATGCATTTGTCTAATATCAGGTAAACATTTGTTTTCTTTTATAAAAATGGATTAAAAACAAAATAACATAATTAAATAGTTTTACTGAAATCTCTTGAGAGAAGTTCATTTTAAATAATAATTAAATAAAACGATGTTTTTTAACTACTTCCACTTTTGTCTTTATTTAGACAGCGACCGGTTTCGCCAGGCTCCCTGGCATCGACAGACTGGCGAAACCGGTCGCTGTCTAAATAAAGACAAAAGTGGAAGTAGTTAAAAAACATCGTTTTATTTCATTATTAAACAAAATAATGTTTTTGACAAAACGTCATAATAAAAAATTTGATTTGTATTTTATTCGCTTATATTTTGTAGATGTAATGTATTTGTCAATTATCATTTTGAAAATTTTGGGAGACGGCGTGATGGTTATTTATTTATTTATTTATGTATTTACTTAAATCTGTCTAATCTAGAATAATGTCTACTGAGCTGACTCAGTTAAAATCTGTGGGTCGTGTATTATAAGAAGTGTATAGTTTTGAATGGGTATGTGACTATTTGACTTTTTCTCAGCGCAGCATTGACCCATTTCTCTTGTGTGAGCATTTCATCATCGCGAAGATATCATCGCCTTAGAAAGGTATGAACACTGACGTCATTATGACATAATCCTTTCTTTATCCATCGATTTTTTGTTCTCACCTCCCACCTTGTGGATTACACCGTTTCTTTTTTGTTGCCTCAGAAAAATACCGGCATAAGTAAATAGCGATATTTAATTTATTAATGGTTGTAAAACTCCATTATTAATTTATAAAAGTAAACACGATTGTGTAGTGGTTTTACTTAGATTTAATTAATATAATAAATTATATAAATAGTGACAAATTTGTTTCGCCTTGCGAGGGCATTCTCAAACTGAGACTAATCGACATTTAATATTTGATTCCATCTTTTAGGAGGTCTTTCACGAGGACGAGTCGCGTGAGGGGAGTCTGGTAGTGTCCATTCTTTAGACATGAGCATAACCCAATGGAGTAAACGTAACAAATTAATATTCAACGTCTCCAAGTGCTTTGTTATGTCATACACACGAGCATCAAAAACATTACACTTTCGCTATCTTGAATTTCGGATGGGGTACAACTTGAAAGAGCTTCTTCATCCAAGGATCTCTGTGTTCTGTTCGATGTCAATTATCGTTCAATCTTCACATAGTTGCTCTATGTAATAGTTCTATTAAAATACTTGGATTTTTTTTAGGAATGCCAAGATATTTTCGAACTCTCGGGTACTTCGGGTGTATATAATTCCCTGGTAAAAAGTCGTCTGGAATATGGTTTCTATATTTGGTCACCGCATGAGATCCGATATTCTCTGATGGTTGAGCGAGTGCAGAAAAAAAAATTGCCCTTTCTTTACCACAAGGAGTGTGGTTTTTACCCGTGGCTCTTTCCGACTGAATTCTTGCTAGGTATGCTAAGAGGGTAAGCTAATCATTGGGAAGAAGGAGGAACATCCACTTGGGAATTCACTTTCTATTTGTCTCTGATAATTACCTTCGTCAAAGACAGCACAGATTGTTTTATTTGTCACCAGCCTACCAATGGGTAGAGCAATCTTATTGCTTAATATTTTATGTTTTTAAATGGAAGATCCCGGCGCTGCCACCAATTTTATGTTTTATCCTTCGGGTGAGGATTTTTGGGATGGAATAACTTCCAACACGATTAAATTTTAAGAGAAGAGAACTTTATTCAAGACGATGTTACAAGTAAGAATTTACAATGGTATAAAGATGTGTTACAAGTAAGGAGTTGCAATTGTATCTAGACGTGTTACTATTAAGGAGTTGCAATTGTGTTATGTACCCGCTAGAAAGCAGGCCCAAAAAATGTAATTAAGCATCTCTTTATCTGGTGTGGACTTCCTGTTCCCCCTAATTTATCGAAAAACAATATTATGTAAACATGCTGTGAATATGGACTTTGAAAGCTCAACAGAACTAATGCACTTTGAATGCAGCAAGGTCCAGGATATTATCTTAATGTTTCTTGATAACTCCTGCTTATAAATAAGGTATTTGCTGTATTTGTCACACACATTAATTTTGGAAACAAAGCTTGTAACACACATATTTATATAATAAATCATCGAGATCCAGTCGATCGTGCATTTTCATTTTGGAAGACCGTAACAATTGTATCTGATTTAATCCATCATCATCATCATCATTGGTCTGTGATGCCGGGAGAGTCAGCCCGAGGGCTATTGCTCCCTCACCTGTTGGAGTTGTCATTGATGGGATTTGAGGGTGTTATATGTTAGTGGAGTGATGATGCGGTTCAGCTTAAATAGTGTGCATTTATTTGTTCGATGACACTGGTACCCGTGGGAACAATCAATAAAATCATTCTCGCGTTCGAGCCCTTATGTTTACAAAAATATTAATATTATAAACAAACCTTCAATGAGTTAGACGAAGACGTGGGAACAGATCAATCAATGCATCTCGTGACTCCCCAAATGTTTACTTAATATAATATAAACAAATCTTGATTCAAAATATAAACGTAGGAAACGATTTGTGTGAACTGGTGGTTAGGTACATAAGAAATCGGGTCGCCTAAGAGGGGACATATTTCGTGATAGTGTGAGTTGCCTCAGGGATGCATTATCAATGTTATGATTCTTTTAAATTCTTACGCTTTCGTTTTTTTTTTTAAATTTTATGCTGTCTTATAAATTATTATTACGTAGTTGCAAACGTTCTGTAATGTTTATGATTTTTATTCAAATAAATGAAATGAAATTAATTAACCGTATCAGTCCACCCTTCGCTGTCTACTATACATCTTTTAATATCCTCAGCCTCACATAATCTCTCTAATGTTGGTGTTCCTCACGCGATCTCTCGGTGTCTTGCCTGCTGTCGTCCTCAGTGTATTCTTATCTGTAATTGATATAAGTTAAGAACATGTCCCCAACCGATGATGTCAACGGCATGCCTCAAGTTCACGCGTTGTACTCTTGTTAATGTTCATATGATACAGTCATTACTAAGACCACCCAGCTAATAACAACCCACAAACAATATTATTATACATGGTATATCGTTCACAAAAATAAATAATAATTATGGAGACAATTATGTATCAAAGGATAACGATATGTGACCACAAGAAGACACTCTTAGACGAATGTGTGATAAATCGGTATATGTTAAGAGTGTCAAACGCAAAAATAAGTGAATGTAGTGTGAATGAAAGTGTTATAAACGAAATAATGAGAGGGTTATTAAGATTCTTTGGACACAGAAAGAATGAATGAAGAAAGAATGTTAATATAGTATTTGTCTTTTTCTTTTCTTATATACTTAGTATATACAACACTATTAAAATTACATATCAGAAATGTTTCGGACAATCAATCTTTCTTCAGTGATACATATTATAATGATACATATTTAAAATATTATAAAAATGTTTACAGGTATGATCAATTTTGACAGATGTTATGGAGAGCATAGAAGAAAAGTTAATTTAGTAAATTACAATGTACGAGTATTTAAACGATTTAAACGGAACAAAAAAAAAAGAGGAGGGGAAACTTGGCACGATCAAATCTAATATGAACGTTGCGGATGCGAGAGAAATATATCAGGAAAGAACAACGTGGCGGTCCATTCTTTCTGCTTAGCCCTTTGGCAAAACGGAGTGTTTGATAGTTAGTTAATTAGTTTAACAATATTTTAAAAATTTGATAAAATGGAAATATAATAAAAATAATACATAAATTTTGACAGCGACGGTTATCACTAGATCGAAATAATTATTAAGCGATGCTAAGGTAGTCTCTCTGCTTCGCCTTGTTTGGCGTTCTATTATCATTTCGAGAAAGCTCAAGCTCCAAATATTCAGCAGGAGCGTTAAAAGCGTACTGCTGTACGGATGTGAGACTTGGAAATCTACCGCGGACGTTATTGGAAAACTCCAGGTGTTTATAAATAGGTGCCATCGCTCAATATTCAAGATCTATTGGCCCCAAAAAGTGTCAAATGCCGTTCTCTGGACCATAACAGACGAAAAGCCAATTACAGAACAAGTCGCTAGACAAATATGGCAGTGGATCGGTCACACTCTGAGACGGAACCCAGCGTGCATCGCTCAAGGCGTACTAGACTGGTCCACTATGGGGGGAAAGAGGAAGCGAGGCAGACCTAGAGCCACCTGGAGAAGAGCCCTGCAGGACTAGGTTAAGGCAGCAGGCCTCACTTGGGATGATGTTAGGCATCAGGCATGCGGTGGAGAAGGTTCCTTGAGGCCCTATGCACCACGGAGGTGTGACAGGACAAAAAGAAGAAAAAGAAGATTGTCTCGAAACCGGTAGGCAATTTATAAAATGGTCAGTACTGTAAGAAAATCAAGTAGAATAATACTTAATGCACAAAATAACGTTATAATAAATTCTCTGAACATCGTAACCACAGAATTTTTAAATAGTTAATGTCGCACATTATTTTTAAGCTTACACAATTATGTATCCTGATTAATCATTTGTCAACATTTGAATTGTTCCAGGATTATGACCCTCCGCGTTGCTATCGCCGGGTAGTTCTTATAACGTATGACATATTGTTTAAATTACGAGTAGGTACTAAGGCTACGGCCATACCAACGTGTTTGTTGGTGACTCGCTTGATGTCTGTCCGAAAATGACAGAGACTGATTTAACAGCATTAACAAATTATTTTATTTGAAAATGTTACGTTATGGATCCATTATGAAGCTGAACTACTCCTAAACGGCTGGACCGATTTTGATGACATTTTTTGTGTGTGTTTAAGTGGTTCCCTGGGCGGTTAAGATCAGTGGTTCGAACCCCAGGGGTCGATTTCGACTTGCAAGGGGTCTACGACAGTTGGAAAAAAATTGGGAGTGCATGAGATGGGGGTCCATGAAAATGTTCACCTAAATTGTAGCCGAATATTGAAATTTTGATATCATAGCATCAGGCTCTTCCCTCCTGTTTCATCAGCTGATGACAACATCGATTGGTGAAACAGCTGTCGTGACATTCTCAAAAAGTGTATAATACAACATAGTGATATTATATTGTAAGTGTTGTAAATTTAACAGTTAAAAAATATAACTATGAAATATAACATATACATATAATTTTATTTTAAAGATTTATTTTCTACAGTAAACCCTATTAAAGTGAGTATCTCTGTGTCAACTTCAAAAACAAATTTTATATTTATTGATGAATTTGTAAAAAATTCAATATCAGGAAAGCAGGGGGTCTACACAAAATAGAAGAAATCGGCAAGGGGTCTACGGTAAAAGTTTGGGAACCTCTGGTTTAGATTCACAATTGGACCCGGCAGGTGACCGTTAAAACCTTATTGGGAGTTCGTGAATGACCATAGATGGCGCTGATGTCGAATTATGTGGTAATTGATTTAAGCACGCGCAAATCACTTACGTTGTAACGTGGCGTGGATTTAAAATTCTGTTCGCCGTGTTTCGATATTTCATTAATGGCATGTAACACAATTGCGTGCGTTTTGAGTATATAGTTTATCATTTAGTATATAGTTTATCGAAAATTCAAGGAAACCGGAAAAATGTTTACTGAACCAGCTAATAAGGGGCAACCCAACGTTCGGGCAGTATCTATGTAAAATATTTGCTTCCAAATATTTTAAATCTACAATAAATAGACTATATTAACAGACTGTGTTAATGACAATATTTACATAAATATGTACCGCCAATCTATGAAACAATTATTTTCTCTTTTCCACAGATAAAAGTAATCATTAAACCACTCATGTTGTATTTATTACTATTCGATTAAGTGACTCACCGCTTTATTACGTATTGGTACAAATTTATCTGACCTCGTCCATGTACTCGTATAATGTTTCGCATTATCGTGGAATAATGTTTTATTGAACAAAAAGAGGAATTGTAAAACGACACGTCAGAATAGAAAATAAGTTCACATCCTTCTACTGAGGAAATCCAAATATTAATAATTTATTACTCTTTTTCCTCCATTAGAAGAGTACCACATATTTAAATTGCGTGATGAACAAATATCTCTGAGACGAATGTGTGGTAAAAATAAATGATAATCTATCAAAAGCAATTACATTTAATAAGTGAATGCAGTTAGAATGGAAGTACTTGCTTCCTATGGCCATAGAACTCTTGAAGAGTTCAAGCCTCCTTGACGATTTTTCGCCAAGCTCCTCGATCCTGCGCCTTTTGCTACCAGCAGTCCGATTCGCCCAACCTAGCCAGGTCAGCCAGAACATTGTCCATTAGGCGCTGTCTAGGCCTTCCTAGAGGTCTTACTTCAGTCGGTCTAGACGCGTACAGGGTCTTGATTGCTCTGGTCTATTCGGCTCGGCATACGTGCCCAATCCATGCTAGGCGAGCGGCTCTCACGGTGCTCGTTATAGGGGACTGCTGGGTCATCGTACGGATCTCTTGGTTGGTCCTATGCCTCCAAGTTCCCGCTGCAACTTCTAAGTATTCTATTCTCAAACCAGTAGATTCTTTGTTGTTCTTTTAGAGTCATCGTCCATGACTCAGAACCATATGTCACCACTGGCTTGATGATGGTGTTATAAATATAATAGAATAGAATAGAATAGAATAGAATAGAAGTGTTATTAACAAAATAATGAAAGGATCATTAGGTAGTTTGGACACATGGGAAGAATGAAAGAAGAAAAAAAAATAAAGAAAGTATATGTAAATTGCGTAAAATAAACTAGAATTAGAGGAAGACCGAGGAAAACGTGGCACATTCAAATCAGTCAAATATTTAAATGACACGTGAGGTGTCGGAGAAATCGACTATGAATCAAATCATTTTATTTCTCAAAAATATTACAAGCAAATATTAAAGTTTAAAGCATCTATTGAGAACAGGTAAAATATAATAATGTTAAAATAACAGTTAAAACATATTTATTTATTTAGGGTAACATACAGCGATATCAATAACATATATATAAAAGAAACATTCAGAATAAATCAAATAAGGCCAATTACATGCTACCACAGATTAAAAATAATAGTTAACAATCAACAAATGATAGTGAGAAACAAGATTGAAGTTAAACTAAGACAATTATATATAATAATACCAGGAACGCATGGGAGATGGTTCGACTTTACAAATGCAAGATACTCTCTAAATTCAAGAGTATTTGTCTTCTGAACGTACTTTCACTAATTGAAAGACGTCGATCTCCGAAATGATCATTTTCAGCAGTTTGATAGCTCTCCCCACCGGTATCACTGGAGGCAGGTTGGTTCTGCATGTTAGGAGATAACACAGTCTGTGCTGACGCTGTCGAAAAACACCATCCCGAATATAATGATGGATACCCTCGAAGATGACGGAATTATCAAAGAATCCCCTGATAAGTCTGAAGAAATTAATGTTGAGGGAGGGAGATAAGCATGTCAGGAAAGAAGAGTGCGGCGGTTCATTCTGTCTGCCTACTCATTCGGTGAGACTACGTAATTTTATTAAAAAATTTAAAACAAATGTTGTAGAAACACACCAACTGTTTCGATAATTTAAAAATTGGCATTTCGTTATCCGGAGCTGTTTGTTTAAGGAGAACTTTTTCATTGTGTGTATTCGCCAAATATATTATAATAATTGTTTTTGTATGCCCAAGGTATTACTGAAGCAAGCTTTCGGAGAAACGGTTCGCGCAAGTTTCTGAGAAAGCTTTTTGTTTTCAGTTCACCCTGGTTCTTCCGTGAAAGCTATTTCAGTTCTCACATTACCGACTCCCATTCGTTTAGGATAATGAATCAAAATTTTGCATACGAAACTGGTATCGTCACGCTTTAATTATACAAAAAATATTTTGTTGGATCGATGTGTTTAATATAAATCAAATCATGTTTATACTTTTGTAATAATTCATATCTCAGGCGATTTTGTAGATACGATATAGAGCTGTTTATATTTTATTTTCCACACTGTCATTGGTTTGGTGTAGAATTCACATATTAATTAAATGGCGATAGATATGCTACTGATCACATGTCACGAGAATCAATATGATAGCTATTCCATTTATATCGATTTGGTAATGATTTACAGAGCGATTCAATAAATTAATAATAATAATAATAGTAATCATTTAACAAGTGGTTAATTTCAGATATCATATATAAAAAATGATATATTGAATAAATAATAAAGCATGGCCTCTTGATATATATTGATATATATTGATATTATATATTGATGAAGGTATAATGATATAAAACTCCTATTAAATATTAAGCATGGTATTAATGGTAACGTCAGTTTAAAAAAAAATATTGTATTAGTATCGCCTTGCTAGGACATTAAAAAAAGCAATTAAATAAATTTATTTATCGTTTCTTGATCAATGATGTAACATTCCATATTAAATTAATAATATGTATGAAAAAACGAAAGTTTACTAGGAGTTTTATTATAAGCTTTGAATATGACATATTTCGCCCTTCTAAGGCATTATCAAATGTGATATGATAAAGCCTTAGAAGGGCGAAACATTTCATAAATAAATATTATAATAAAACTCCTTGAAAACTATCGTTTTTTCATACATATTAATAATAAAATAAATGTAATTTTAGATAAACTTAAGGCGTTAACATTGTGGAATTCCATAACGACGAATTTTTATGAATTAAAACACTGTTTTTTCCACTTTTGAGTTTATTTTTTTCGACATGTTTCGAAGGCCTTCGACCTTCTACCTTACAAAATAAATGTAATAAAAGTTCCATAAAATACAATATAAGTAGTTTATTAAATTGTGTATTATATTTTAATATTTAATAAGATTACTTTTTTAATAAGATTTTCAAGACCCATTATAAATGTTTTGAAAAAGTTAGCATATATTATTTTTTCTTCAAATATGAATCAATATTATGTTGGTATGCATAATAAGGTAAATACACTATACCTAAATAATATATGAATCGTTCGTTGAGATGATTGAAGTACTAGAGATAAATTGCCGTGGACCACCGAGCAATGGTATGCTAAACAAAAGATCTCGAATCACGAGACATCCAGTCATATCGTCTCTCAGGTCTTGGTCTTTAGAATTAAAATAAACTGAATTCCGATGGTATGAGTCCCACCGAGCGTCTCTGTCTGGCTCTCTAAGTAGGTTCACGCAGACTCCCTGTCTGCGCTTCCGTATTCAATATTCTTTTTTTAAATAATATTCGTAATCAGATGACATGCAGGGTTTTCAAACGTGACGTAGAAGCGAATAAAATACAAGTTTTTTTTTTTAATTGTTTTTTCACAATACTTTAGAACGCCTTTCAAAGACATAATTATCTTGACGTACTTCTCTCACTTCACGCGCGCACGTCAGATTCTCCGACTCCTCGCGTGCCCGAAATCTAATATTTGATTGATTTGATCGTGTTACGTTTTCCTCTGTTATCCTCTATTTCTGGTTCCGTTTACATCGCTAACGTGTACTTTCTTTACCATTCTTTCTTCAATCATTATTTTCATGTGATCAAACCATCTTAATGATTCTTTCATTATTTTGTTAATAACACTTTCATTCGCTCCGCATTCACTTCTTATATTTTTATTCGACACTCTATCATACCATAGATGTTGCACACATTCATCAAGAGATCTCATTTCTTCCGCACTTATTATACTACAGACATATTATATAGTGTTTATTTCGGATGGTTCACATCCTTCTTCATGGCACAAATTTAAATATTTGTACATTGAAGAAGGATGAGAAGCATCTGAAACAAGTATACGACAGTGTAAAAAAGTGTCGTGAAAATATGAATAAAACAAGTTTCATTTTATTTAATAATTATTTGAAACCAAACTGTATTATTCTTCTGAACATAGGCCTTCCCCATCAGTGGCGGTACTCCCATAGTAGCCCAGAAGCCCAGCTTGCATAAGAAATTTTGAATCAAAACCCCCAAATCTAAGTAATCATACCCCCGCATAAACCAACAACCCACCAAATCAGACCTAAGAGGAATAGCCACAAGAGCTGAACCTCTGCAAGCCAGGAGATGTTTTGATTCCAAATTTCTTACGCAAGCCGGGCTTTTGGGCTTCTATGTGAGTACCGCCACTCTCCCCCATACAGAAGTATCACGTAAGACATGTCATACGGGGGTGGTTAGCATTACTACGCCACGATTACCAGACGGGTTGGCGAGGTGTCTTTCCACGTTGGCCTATGAATCAATATTATCCACCGAGATTGGTTACTCGATCTCTAACATTTCGCATAGTTTCCAGGAGAGACCAAAGTCGAGGAGGTGTGGATAGGTACTTGGGATCAGATCAATCCTCCAGCGTAGCATTGACATCATCATGGTGATGGCCATGCACCGCTCGAAGACTCAATAGGATCCCCCTTACTCCCCCAAAGCTGTATTAGTTTCATTTTATATTTTTCCATTATGTATCTTCTTCTTTGGAGGCCGTGTCAGGACCCCCCAAATCCATCTTTATCCAGCGCTACTTGGAACAGGTTCTGAACTCTTGTTATTCCTGTCTACTCTTTGATGTTCCGCAGCCAGGACAGCTGCCTTCTACCAACTCCCCGACATCCCTCCACTTAACTCATAATATCAGTCGAAAGAGGTGGTATTTTTCTCCCTTTTACACATGACCCGAATATGAGACCTTTTTCATTTGTCATTTTCACGCTCGACAACAGCTCTCTATTGGCTCTGGCTCTCTGCAGTACGTACTATGTATTATATTATACCTATTTCGTTTGGAGAACCTTAAAAATTTGGCTTTTTATTCTTTGCACTCAAGTACGTTCCTTGATCTTTCTTTAGTTTGCGAGTTGAATCGTCAAGTATTGACCTCTTTAATTAAGGGTTTTCCTTGTATTGTACTTGCACACCGCAATCAACTCAGTTTCGAGGGTGTGTCACTGACATGTCGTGACTCGCAACAAATGTCAGTACAGAAATACGCAAATCTTCCGTCACAAAGATCCCAGAGATTCTGCGAATTCACTATTATTGTTGAGACAGTCACACCGCATGTGACCACCCAATATGGCGGCGGTGGCGGCGGTAGACCATCCGATTCACTTTTTATAATTTCTCCAACCGCCATTTTCCTTAGAAACATAACAAGTATTTTTGTAATCGGAAATGTGTTGCCGTTAGGAATAAAACACATAATGACACTATTTGGTGTTTCTGAAAATTGATTTGCCTGAAGCGTTAATTTTAGACTAATACGGTTACGTTTCTTTTTTTGTCACGATCCTCGTCCAAGAATTAAAAAAAATATATTTGGCGGTTTTCCCCACTTTCATTTGGCATACTAAACTATGCGACAGACCTTGACGGACCTCTGCAATATAACCATAAGAACTAAAACATATCTGATATGCAGCTTTTTTAGAAGTAAATGGGTTCGAGTGGGTTTAGGTAAGATAAGTAAAATAACGTTCGAGGATAATTTTCCGTAATATTTTGAGTACCCAAATTAAATTATTCCTGGAAAAATGATGTAAAACTACATATTAAATAATTAATTTGAATAAAAAAAAAGTTTTTCTAGAAGTATTGTTATATTTTATGTGAATATGAATTAAGTTTATCAAAAGTGATATGAATTATTAAAATAAAATTTAAAAAAGTCCAATATTGTTTTAACATGAATGGAAACCTCTGTTTTCTATAAGTTTTATTATATTTATTGGAATGAAATGTTTCAACATTTGATAATGCCTAAGCAAGGGGAAATATGTTATTCTCATTAAATGTAATAAAATGTCTAGAAAACAGATGTTTTAATTATATTTTATGTGAATTATATGTTTCCCCTGTCTAAGGCAGTATCAAATGTATATACAATATAATTTAATTTTAATTTTATATAATACGGGCGGACTCGACAGGCGTTGTTCTGTCCGAACGAAAATATTTATTTCCCCTAGAACCAGATAGCAGCGCCACCTACAGGGTCCAATTGTGAATCTAAACCATCCAGGGACCGAGTCAAACACACAAAAAAATTCATCAAAATCGGTCCAACCGTTTAGGAGTTCAAGTACATACGCCCGTGCAGATGAATTATATATTATACATATAATAATGACTGCTTCGTCTATTCAGTTCAATATACCATCGTTTTGCACCACTACTTGAAGTATGTGCGGAATATTGAAGGGTAGAAATACCGCATCGATTGTCCCACCTATCCCACCTAAGGCGCATGTTTGAAGGACATTCCAACCGGTTCCCGATGCCATGTCCCGCCCGTCAATTCCCAGAATACCACTGGGGCAGCATACAAGAAATTTTAAACTCAACGTCATAAAATTTTCCGATGTCATCACTTTCCACTTCGCAGACATTTCGATAACCTGAATGACACTTGCTTCAAATTTATTATAATAATATATTTTTTTAATTTTCTTTTTAAGAGTCCATTGTTTTGTCCGAAACACTATGATACCTTAACATTATATACTTTTAAATTAAAAAACTTTGTTTTATGTATCACAATTGTATTTTTACGCGACAGCTATTTCGTAAACCTATGTTGACATCATCAGGTGTTACAATAATATATCAATTGTAAATTTTCGTAATTTTTCGAACCTTTATTTTTTAATTAAAATAATTAGGTATTACCTAACTCAACTCCAGCAAGAACTTCAAAACTATATCAAAGAAATTATTCAAATTGACATAGGAATAAATACACATAAAGGCTCGAAAAATCACAAAAATTTGACATTTAATAAATTTTTAATTTTTTTTTTATGAATTTAACACTGTTATTTACAATTTTGTGTTTATTTTTCTTGACATGTTTCGAAGGCTTTGACATGAAGGTGTAAGCCTTCGAAACATGTCGAGAAAAATAAACTCAAAAGTGGAAAAAACAGTGTTTTAATTCAAAAAAATTCGTCATCATGGAATTCCACAGTGTTAACGCCTTAAGTTTATCTAAAATATCTTTAGATATTCTATCATACTTTGTTTTTCGCAGATTATTTTTAGTGACCTCTTTTCAACGACATTAATCATAATTTCATCCTTCTTCTACAAACTCCAAACTTCACTTCCACTGTGCACTGCCATCTTTGCTTCAGTCGATATATTTATATTTGCGGTAATGACGTATTCATATTTCAGGTAACAGATATTAATTTTCGTCTTTATGGAATTCCACAGTGATAACACGCATTAAGTTTAGTTAAAATTAATATCTGTTACCTGAAATATGAATACGTCATTACCGCAAATATAAATATATCGACTGAAGCAAAGATGGCAGTGCACAGTGGAAGTGAAGTTTGGAGTTTGTAGAAGAAGGATGAAATTATGATTAATGTCGTTGAAAAGAGGTCACTAAAAATAATGTGCGAAAAACAAAGTATGATAGAATATCTAAAGATATTTTAGATAAACTTAAGGCGTTAACACTGTGGAATTCCATAATGACGAATTTTTTATTAATTAAAACACTGTTTTTTCCACTTTTGCGTTTATGTTTCTCGACATGTTTCGAAGCCTTTCGAAGGTTGACCCGATTGATGAAGGTGTAAACCTTCGAAACATGTCGAGAAAAATAAAATAAAAAGTGGAAAAAACAGTGTTTTTATTCATAAAAAATCATTATCTAAAGATAAAATAAGAAATGAATGTAATGCGGATGAATGCGTCCTAAATAAAATTAAGAAAGGGTCACTAAGATGGTGTGTACATATGGAACGAATGGATGAGGGAAGAATGGTTAAAAATATATATACAAGTAGTGTGAAGGAAAAAGAAGTCGAGGAAGGCCATGAAATTAGGAACACATGGCATGAATTAATTAATTACTGAAAATTCGCAGTAGGAACAATTGACGAGCGTGCATGTCAGGATAAAACAATGTTGCGGTTCATCGTCTCTGCCTACCCCTCCGAGGAAACCGTGTGGTTGTTATTTAGTTAGTTAGTTAATCATTTTAAATGTTATAGCTAATGAGTTCAATCGACGTCCTGATAGATTCATAATTCATCATCAGCCGTCTGTCATCCACTGCTGAATGTAGGCCTCTTCCAAAGCACGCCACCACCCCCTATCCATTGCCGCTCCCATTCACCCATATCCAGCAGTCCTCTTCAGATCGTCGGTCCAGCGGGCAGGGGGACGTCCAACTCTACGGAATCCTGTACGCGGTCTCCACTCCAGAACCCGTCTTCCCAATCGGCTGTCGGTTCTCCGACAGATATGACCAGCCCACCGCCACTTCATCCCGTCTATCCGCAGAATGTTACACAGAAGATTCATAATTAGTCATCATTAAATTTCATTATTCATATTTGGTGAAAAATTTCGTATTAAATATTGAAAATAAGGACAAATGTGTCAATTAGAAATCATTCAGGAACTAAGTAAATAGGACATCCTGTTATATTTATGAATCACATGAAATACAATTAAGCTATTGAATCTAAGTTATTCCGTTTTAAAATATCGATGTTATGCGTAATTTATTTATTTATTTAAGTCTAACTATGGATTGGTTCATTGGATGTGTCATGGTTGTTATTATAAAAGTTTTTGGAAGTTTAACATTTTTCGTTCATAGGTGGAAAATTTTGAATAAGAATCATTTTGTTAGGTTAGGTTTTATCGTATTACTTATTATTTATGTTTATTTTGTATTATTAATTATTTAGGTCAGGGGTATCCAAACTTAGGGCCAACCTCCTGCCATTATCTATAATTTCTAGACTAGTTGCCGAGTTCGCACCCTGAGCGAGCTTTCGCTTGCTAAATTCGCTTGTTAAAGTACTATTGTGTTGGACTATATTATCACAACTGCGACACTTGACGACATCTGGTGGTTACACGCCGAAATAGGTAGTGGTAGTCATTAGCTGTCGCGGGCCGGATTGATGACACTGGTGGGCCGGATTTGGCCCGCGGGCCTTAGTATGGTGACCCCTGATTTAGGTTATCTTTTGGTTAGCGCAAAGTAGGGTTGTGTTAGATTCAAAGTGGCTGAACCCCACCCTTCTACCTAACACCTAAATTCAAATTCAAATTCTGTATTTATCCAAATAGACATTACCATTACATTGTGGGGAGAACCCTTTGAGATATGATACCCAATGAAGAAATTCGCAAATCGAAGAAGACGCAGTTGAAGACATTGTGAGATGGAGTAGGCAGAGAAGACGATTCTGGAGGGATCACATCGAGAGAATGGATCCAGCACGAGAATGATACAATATCTAATATGAAATAAATCATTTTTTTAAGAACCTTTTCTACTTTTTTTAAACCGACTGGTTTCGTTAGGCTCGCTGGCATCGATAGACTGGTCTATCGACAGAATGGTGAAGACCAGTCTGTTGATGCCAGCGAGCTTGCCGAAAACGGTCCAAGCCAAAATGAAGACATGTGGATGTAGTTCTCAAAAAATATCGTTATGTTTAATTATTAATTATAATGAACTTCCATCAAAAGATTTCAGTAAATGTATTAGATTATTACTCTTAAAATTAAAAACACTGTTATAATATCACAATTTTTTTATTCACTGAGAGTGTCGCGACAGCTGTTTCGCCAACAGATGTTGGGATCATCAGGTAGACCGACGGCGTGGAACAGGCTGCCCTACAATATCCGCAATCAATACGACGAAGGAGTGTTCGGAAGCTCTCTTAAAACTTTTCTTTTTAAGAGAAGCTTTCCGGACGTTGAGCGCCCTTGAAGTGAATCTCTCACAAAAACGGCGCTATTCAAATCATCATCATCATCATCATTATCATCATATTACATTAAACCGAAATACCAAAATAGTTTATTGTAACACCTGATGATGCCAACATCAGTTGGCGAAACAGCTGACGCAACACTCTGGGTGAATAAAAAGAAATTGTGATATTATAACAGTGTTTTGAAGTATCATAGTGTTTCGGCTAAAACTATGGACTATGTATTAGATTATTTTAAAAAATGTTGAGCATAAATTTTGTGCATAATATTAAATGACGTAAAAAAAATCTTTCATGTGTTAATGGATCATACCAAAGATCATTTACCCGCTATGATTCACACAACAAACATCTCAATATATTTTACGTTGATAAATAATAACATAAGGTAGGTTAGGTTTCTAGTAATTTTAGTCACTGGGTATTTATTTATTAATCACCGGCGCCAATACATTAAAACTTGATTTTCCTAGGTAATCCGAACAAAAAATTACTGGCTGCGTCATTGCAAAGAAATAATTATATTGATTGAATTATAATATCGATGAAGATCAGCATATATCGCACGCTTAATAGAACATTGGCTTAACTCAAAAAAGCAAGTTTTGCTCAATCTGATATGAGTCAGTGTTTTAACAAAAACAGTCGAAAAACACGTACGAATGGATAGCGTTAACATTTTGAAAGATTACCGTACTACGAATGGATAGCGTTAACATTGTGAAAAATAGATGGATAGCGTTAACACAAGCCTCTGTCTAATGTTAACTCTATCATGACCTAAACCATAATCAGTCAGTTTACTATTAAGCGTGCAATATATGCAGATCAGCAGCAAAGTAAAGGCTTATAAGACGTGTGTGCAACCCATCATGACATATAGGATCGGATGCTGGGCGGACACCACAATTAAATAACGCGCTCAGAGTGTCAGAAATGAAGTCGCTCAGAAACATATCTGGCCAGACATTACGCGATATAATTGGAAACTCAGGATAAGGGAAATATCCGAGGTCGAGGATGTCGGCAGGTGGGAGAAGCAACGGCGAAGATACTGGTATGCACACGTGAGAATAATGGATACATCCAGACTCTCTTTCATTGTGTTGCACTGCCATTTTCAAGGTAGATGACCCCCGGACACTCCACTAAAAATATGGATCGACAGTTGGGAGTCGAACTCGCAAGAGGCCAATTCCTCTTAAGAAACAGAGCACAAGGCCTACACTACGAAGAAATAGTAGATTTTTCTGTTTTATATATGAGGCAGTTAAAGTAAAAGTGGACTAACCCCATCTTCCATAGATTTGAGTAATGGCGCATTTTAGAAATTATCAAATTGAATATCTTTGTGTTACGTAAATTTACAAATACTAATTGTAAAGAAAGATTCTTGGTAAAAAGATAAGTTAATTTTAATGTAGATCCGTTTTTGGCCAAAAAATTAATAAATACCTCTTTTTTGGTGGCTTGGTCCACTATTGCGTTGAAGTGTTATTATGCTTTGTTAAGTTTAGTCCATTTTTTATTAGGATAGAAGAAAAGTGAAATCTAATTTGAGGTATATAGAAAATATATCTATTATAATTTTTATCCCTTTCGGAATCAGACACATACTCGTATATTAAATCTGACTATTAGTTTGTTATTTTATTTTATATCATTGTATTTTATATTATTTGTTTTAGATTTATTTTGTGGGTGTTGGACGATCGAAGTGTGCGCGGGAGATACCTATTGGTGGCGATGAAGTTCGCAACCCATCACACCGCGTCTCCCGCGGGGCGAAAAGAGAAGGATGGAGTGCCGCATCGGTTAAAGTGTGACAGTCCATTCTTTCTGCCTACCCTTTCGGGGAGACGGCGTGATGGTTAGTTAGTTAGTTAGTTTACTAAATATTATTGGTCTTCAAATTGTTATAAAAATGGTGAACTGGCGGTACGAAGTCAAGAAGGAAATTAAATCCTTCTTCTTCATCGCTGTGATAGTATTTCCTTGTGGATACAATGCATCTAGAGTAGTGATTGAGACTGACAAACTTTTTGAAATATCCACTATGGAGAATACCTTACACTTTTGCATAATACCTTACAAAACATAATTCATTGGAAATAACCTCCCCTACAACCCTCCTAGAAGGAATGTATTCAATAACCAATTGACTTTTTCAACTTTTAATGTAATAATTTACGTCTTAATTGGTTTATTAAATATGAAATTATTGTTTAGTACGCAAATGGTATTGTTATTGGTAAACACGCTATACACATTTGGTTGAGCGATAGAGTGAAGACGTGAAAGTCGAGGCGTGAAGTGGCGAGGAATTATTGTATTCTATGTACTAATAAGGGTGCACATATGACAATGTGTGTCTATTGTGAATCATATGCATTCTAACAAGAATTGTATTTGTAATGAACTTCGAAATTCATAATATACTGGAATTCTTAATGCTGTTAGTATAGGAAGTGGACTAATCTACAAAGTATGCAAGACTTTCAGAGTCTGCTCGTAATGATTCGTTTTCTTTACAAATAGTCATCAATTACTTTCCTGTGTAGTTTTTGATAAACTGTGGAATTCCACGAAGACATTTTTTTACTAACATAAACACTGTTTTTTCCACTAACACAGCCCCAAAAACATTGTAAGAAATATCTTGTTAGAGTAATGTAAGAAATATTATATTATAACGTATAAATGTGAATTAGATTAATTTTATATACAAATATTGATTCTCCTAACTAACTTAATAACCATCACGCCGTCTCCCCGAAGGGGTAGGCAAAAATAATGAACTGCCACACTTTTCTTTCCTGACATATTTCTCTCGCTTCCTCAACATTCATACATCGTGTTATGCATGCGCGTCGATTTCTCTGACTCCTCACTAGGCCGACATTTAATATTTGAAATAATAATTAAATAAAACGATGTTTTTTAACTAGGTACTTCACTTTTGTCTTTATTTAGACAGCGACCGGTTTCGCCAGGCTCGCTGGCATCGACAGACTGGTCGAAGTGGAAGTCCCAGTCTGTCGATGCCAGCGAGCCTGGCGAAACCGGTCGCTGTCTAAATAAAGACAAAAGTGGAAGTAGTTAAAAAACATCGTTTTATTTAATTATTATTTAAAATGAACTTCTATCAAGAGATTTCAAAAAATCATTTGATTAATTTAATATTTTATTTATTTGATCGTGCCACGTTTTCCTCGGTCTTCCTCTATTTCTAGATCCATTTACATCGCTAACATATATTTTTTTACCATTCTTTCTTCATTCATTCTTTCCATGTGTCCCAACCATTTTAATGATCCTTTCATTATTTTGTTCATAACACCATAATTCGCACCGCATTCACTTCTTATATTTTCATTCGACACTATCATACACATTCGTCTAAGAGATTTATTCTACTTTCATCCTTCTTTTGCCAGTTTCAGTTTTGATTCTCCTTTATTTCAAAATACCTAAATGTAGTCTGTTCTCCTGAGGGTTGCTACTCCTGTGAGGTGGATCCTAGCTGTCATTCCTTCCACGAGTACTGTGAGGCTGATCGTGTAGTATAATTATTTATTAATATCATAAAATTATTATTTCTCATAAATGGGTATCTTGGCGCTTTAAAAGTTAGCATATTATTATTATTATTATAACATATAGTTGGTATCATATTCCGCTGTTATTTTGTAAAAAAAAAAAAAAAAAGATTATGGATACAAATATTTCATGCACCACCACTGGCATAAGGAGAGGAAACACGCACATAAAAGGATGTAAAAAATGGTCATCTGTATTTATTTTGAGTCATGGACCCTATCACCAGAGCAGGAAGTATACAGTATGGGGGAGTATTAGGGAAAAATGGCATTTCGGATATTATAAAGCGATGATATTTGCATATTCTAGGAACTTTTTATGATTAATTTATCTGATTTATTTATCACACCATATCATGCGGATGTTCCAAGAAAAAAATGAGTTGATTCAGTTATAAAATATACGCCCTTTAACTGTTTTTAACAATAGTTTTATTCATAAACTAACACAGAAAATAAATGATCACGCCGTTAATAATAACATAATAATAATAATTATAATATTCTTAGGAAATTGAAAATTACTTTGTTTAATCGACAAAATATTAAAAAAAAACACGACATGTTTCGGAGGATACCTCCATCTTCAGGTGTAAAAATAAAATAAAAATTAAACAAAGAAAGACTAATATAGAAACGCATTTAAAATTCGATACAATAATTGAAATTTAAAAATTAAAGTTAAATTTAAATTATCGTATCGAATTTTAATATAAATATAACCCTTTCATTGTTTAGTTTTTATTATATTTCTACACCTGAAGATGGATGATAATCCTCCGGAACATGTCGTGTTTTTTAAAATATTTTTTAAATATTTTGTGGATTAAACAAAGTTATTTTCAATTTCCTAAGTATATTACTATAGAAATCCACATTGTTAATGCCTTAGCGTTAAATAAGTTCAATAATAATAATAATTTGCTATCTTTAAAGCGCCGTTTTTGTGATGTAATCACCTAATGGGCGCATTAAGACATGTTTTAAATCTGAATATGAACGCTCCATCTGATATACCTACTCGATCGGTTAGAAAATATAATAGATCAAAATAAACAAGTTTTAAATTGGGTATGAAATGTCAAAAATAAGGGTTTTCAGCTTAGATTATATATTAGGTCCTTACATATGAAATTGGCGTTTTGCCGTACTGGCAACTTTGATCTCAAATATCTTCTCTTTGGTTAGGAATTCCAAATTCAAATTTATACAGCTATTTACTCAAGTATTTGTGTTTCGAAAATTATGATTCTTTTTTTTTTCCTCAATTTTTTTTTTCTTTGCGTCACTCAGTTTACAAAATGGAAAACTTGAAATATCGCGTTATTTACGAGTATGAGTTCCACCGTGACACCAGTGCTGCAGAAACGGCTCGAAGGATTAATGATGTGTATGGCGACGGTGCCGCAAAAGAAAACACAGTGCGTTTTTGGTTCCAACGTTTTAGTTCTGGAAATTTCGACCTGCAGAACAAGCCCCGTGGACGGCCGGAGACTAAAGTTGATAATGAAGAATTGAAGGCTATTGTGGAAGCGGATCCATCGCAAACCACGTCCGAGTTAGCTGCAGGCTGCGGTGTTAGTGATAAAACTGTTTTAATCCACTTGAAGCAAATTGGGAAGGTAAAAAAGCTTGAAAGGTGGGTACCTCACGAATTGAGTGAAGCAAATCAACAAACGCGCGTTGACTGCTGCGTTGCATTACTCAACCGGCACAATAATGAAGGGATTTTGAATCGAATCATTACCTGTGATGAAAAGTGGATCCTGTATGATAATCGGAAGCGCTCATCGCAATGGCTGAACCCTGCCGAACCAGCCAAACCATGCCCCAAGCGAAAATTGACTCCAAAAAAGTTACTTGTGAGCGTTTGGTGGACTAGTGCTGGTGTCGTTCACTACAGCTTTCTTAAATCTGGCCAGACGATTACGGCAGATGTCTATTGTCAGCAACTGCAAACCATGATGGAAAAGCTAGCTGCTAAACAACCGAGGCTGGTTAATTGCTCTAGGCCACTGCTGCTTCATGATAACGCTAGACCACACACTGCACAACAGACGGCTACCAAACTAGAAGAGCTTCAATTGGAATGTCTAAGACATCCACCGTACTCTCCGGACCTTGCCCCAACTTACTTTGAAATTTGGATAACTTCTTGCAAGGGAAAAAATTCAACTCCGATGGGGCAGTCCAAACCGACTTCAAAGATTTTATTGATTCCCGTCCGAATGTTTTTTTTAGTAAAGGGATCGATGAACTACCTATGAGATGGCAAAAGTGCATAGATAGCAATGGTACATACTTTGATTAAATAAATATATTATATTAAAAAAAAATCAACTTTATGTTCCTCCCATACAAAACGCCAATTTCATATGTAAGGACCTAATATAAGCGGAATAATGGAGCGCCACTCTACACGATCCTGACACAAGCCTCTAGAATCCTTCACATTCATACGGTGAATCATACACGCTCGTCGATTCTTCCGACTTCTTACATGGCCGACTTTTAAAATTTGACAAAACTGGTCATGCTAAGTTTTCCTCGGTCTCCCACGACTCCGTACTCCATTTACACCGTTAACGTATGCTTTCTTAACCATTCTTCCTTTATCCTTCGTTCTATATGTCCAAACCAACGCAGCGAACCTTTCATAATTATGTTCATAATACCTTCTTTCGCTCTACATTCCTTCCTAATATCAGGATTTGAGATTCTGTCGTACATCGTTCTACCACACATACGTCTTAGGGACCTCATCTCTACCGCATTTATTCTGCTCTCAACTTTCTTCTGCCAGTTCCATGCTTCGCTTCCATACATAAGGGTTGTGAACGTTACAAAGTTACATTTATGGTATTTACTAGAGTCGTGAAAGCGACCGGGCGAATTTTATTCGATTTTCAAAAGAGTGTCAAATTTCAAAATTGTTCCTTGACTCATTGAATAAGTACATAATGTGTTATGCTGTATGATACATATAAATATTTTAATTTACACGTCACCCTAATAAAATCGGACTCATTCATTTTGCAGTGTCGATGTTACGTCATCAAACATTAGTTGGCATGGTATTTAAAATGACATTATTAATATATATTAACACCCCATTTAAATTAGAAAGTGGTCATTGTAGAAAATAGATAGTAGTTTAAATATATAATTCTTAGTACAGTGTTCTTGTGCCGACCTTATGTATGGAAGTGAAGCATGGAACTGGCAAAAGAAGGATGAAAGTATTATATTATAGAATAAAAGCAGTGGAAATGAGATCTCTAAGACGAATGTATGGTAAATCTGTATATGATGGAGTGCGGTAGAGATGAGGTCCCTAAGACGTATGTGTAGTAGAACGATATACGACAGAATCTTAAACGCTGATATAAGAAAGGAATGTAGAGCGGAAGAAGGTATTATGAACAAAATTAGGAAAGTATCGCTGCGTTGGTTCGGACATATGTAACGCATGGATGGTGAAAGAATGGTTAAGAAAGTATACGTTAATGATGTAAATGGGGTACGAAGTCGAGGCAGACCGAGGAAAACATGGCATGACCAAATTAATGAAATTTTAAAGGTTGGTCACGTTAGAAGTCGGAGAAATCGACGTGCGTGTATGACTCGTTGTATGAATGTGGAGGAAGCTAGAGAGGTTTGCCAGAATAAAGTAGTGTGGCGGTCCATTCTCTCTGCCTACCCCTGCGGGGAAACGGCGTGATGGTTTGTTTGTTTGTCAAAAAAAAGTAAAATAAGTTAATGCGGTGCGAATGAGAGTGTTATGAACAAAATAATGAAAGGATCATTAAGATGCTTTGGACACATTGAAAAGTAATGAGTGAAGACAGAATGGTGAAGAAGGTATATGTAAACGGCGTGAATTGAGCTAGAAATAGAGGAAGGCCGAGGAAAACGTGGCACGATCAAATCAATCAAATATTAAATGTCCGTCACGTGAGGAGTCGGAGAAATCGACGTGCATGCATGACAAGATGCAAGAATGTAGAGTAATCGAGAGAAGTATGTCAGGAATGAACAGTGTGGCGTTCCATTCTTTCTGCCTACTTCTCCGGGGAGACGGCGTGATGGTTAGTTAGTTAGTTAGTTATTACAGTACAGTACATTTTAAGTTAAGCCTCTTTTACCACTGCAAAATGTATGGGTCATTGATCGATCCGGGATTTTCCCTTGTTTTATCCCGTTATTCCCTTTCGTTGTCAAGGAAAACATGGTTCGAATAAAAATAGGACTCGATCATAATTCTAAGAAGGACGAAATGCCGGTGCTTTCGTGTGAATACTTCTGACTAAGCTACAGGAATGGACCTGTACAAATAGGGCTGTATTCATCATAGCCATTATCTAAGAACTGACGTAGTTAAAATAAGAATCTCGTAAAGAAACATCTCCACAAAGAGCGCAATAATCATGTACTCTTAATATCGATGATAATTTATTTATTTTGTTATAAACGGAATAAATTCCAATACATTGTTTTTAATACAGACAGTTTACTTAAATCTATGAACATTTTAAGAGTAACGGTAAAAATTAAGCCTAAGTCGAGTTAAGTCTGTGATCTGTCTTAAATATACAGGTAAATATTGTATTACGTTGTTAATGAAAGAAGGACACTATTATAAATGAGAATACAGAGATGTTGAATAATAAAGAAAGGACACTACTTAATTTAAGAATTCAGGTATAAAGATTATTAACGGTAGAAGTACAATTTTAAAATTAAGACTACAGGTATATAGATTAATATATGAACTTTAAAATGATTACAAAGAACTTATTCAAATTGACATAGAAACCGATACACATGAAGGTTCCAAAAATCACGAAAACTAATTTTAACAGTTGAGAAAAAAAATAGTAACACCTGTCGATGTCAATATAGGTTGACGGAACATCTGTCGCAAAAAAAAAATAATAATAAAAAAAGGAAAAAAAATGTGATACTATAAACAGAGTTTTCTTCTTCTTCTTCTTGAAGAAGAAGAAGAAGAAGAAGATAGATGTGGTACTATAAACAGAGTTTTAGAGTACAATAATTATAATAATAATAAAATTTGATAATGTTAAATTATCATAGTGTTTCCGCTAAAACAATGGAATATTTAAAGAAAGAAGGATTAATAAATAAGTACTTTAGATGAACAATGTCTGTTTTCTAGGGGTTTTATTAATATATATTTTATTTTACTGACATGTGCAGCCTTAATACGGCGGTTTTATACATTTATAATGCCCTAGACTCTTAAAGTGGTCATCGCAAACAAAAGCCTATCCAAAAAGCTAATATAGCAGTGCACAGTGGTGTTCTCGTGCCGACCCTTATGTATGGAATTGAAGCATGGAACTGCCAAAAGAAGGATGCAAGTAGAATAAATGAAATTTCCTTTTTTACCATTATTAATTCATTCATTATTTCCATGTGTCCAAACCATCTTAATGTTCCTATCATTTTTTTGCTCATAACACTTTCATTCACTTCTTATATTTTCATTCGACACACAATCATGCACAGTTCTTCTACACATTCGTCGAAGAGATCTCATTTCTACTGAATTTATTCTACTTTCATCCTTCTCTTGCCAGTTCCATGATTCAGTTCATTCAATATTATACAAAAAAAAAATCAATTTAATAAATATATGGCGAAATAGTAATATTAATTTAATAGTCCATTGTTTTGGCCGAAACATTTTGATACTTCAGCATGAAATTCAATATTACAATTTCTTTTTATTCACTCAGAGTGTCGCGACAGCTGTTTCGCTAACCGATGTTGGCATCATCAGGTGTTACAATAAACTTAAAGTTTACTGTAACACCTGATGATGCCAACATCAGTTGGCGAAACAGCTGTCGCGACACTCTCAGTTAATAAAAAGAACTAACTTACTAACCATCAGGCCATTTCCCCGGGGTAGGCAGAGAGGATGGATCGCCACAGTGGCCTGTCCTGGCATACCTCTCGGGCTTCCTCTACACCCATACATCGTACCATGTCGCACGTCGATTATTCCGACTTCGAATGTGCCCGCTTTTAGTAATTGATTAATTTGGTCATGCCATGTTTTCCTTGGTCGTCCTTGGCTTCTTTTTCCACTCACGCTGCATGTGTACAACTTTTTAACCATTCTACTCTTATCCATTCGTTTTATATGTCCAAACCATCTCAGGGATCCTTTTTTAATTTTATCCATGATGCAGTCATCTGCCTTACAATTCTTTCATATTTCATAGTTCGGTATTCTATCATACAACGTTTTCCCGCCCATTCTTCTTAGTGATCTCATTTCTACGACGTTTATACTGCTAAAAAGAATTTGTAATATTATAACAGTGTTTTAAATATTAACAGTAATAATATTAATTTATTAGTATTACACATCTAGATAATATTATGAAATTGATTTGATAGATCACGAATTATTTATACAAAACATTTTTTCTTGCTCTAATGCGTAATGTTTAATTGAGTCTTAGTGTTTATATAATGGTATTTTTTAATTGATATTGCGAAATGTTTTAAATCAACCTATCGGTTCGAGCAATGAACTATGTAAAATACCAGTTCTGGAAGAAAAATACACCAGGGCCGGCGATTCCATGGGTTCAAATGTTATAATTACAAATATTGTATATCAGGGTACTAAAATCTTGAAGACTCAAGCAAAGCTTGCATTTTTAATTCTTTTAAATTTCAACGGTTGGACTATGGTGCACATGTCAGCTGGACAATCCGGACTTTGTATTTATTTAATTAAGCATTTAAATCAATCCAACTCCAGTTAGAACTTCAAAATGTCATCAAAGAAATTCCTTATTTATTTATCATACAATAGTGGAATGAATTTATTTAAGCACTTGGCGCCGTATACTGCAGGCCGGCTCTGGCCACAGCCAGTTATCAAGGATGCGCGGACGTCTATGCGGGCATACGGAGCAGTTTTTTAGCGGTAGATAATATTATACCTGAACGGAAGATATCTGGTTTTCGGGAAAAAATGACTCATGGACACACAGTACTCCGAGTGACCTCAGAGTTGGGATAATGACCCAATGATAGCGTCACCATTTTGTGCAGGAATGGCGATCCGATGAGGTCCTCCTACCGAAATATAACACCGATAAATCTTTGTAAATCAATTTAAGTCATTTTTATGGTCTTTTTGGGAGGAGCAACAAGCCATGTATTTAATTAGGTTACTGAATCGACCCTTATTGGCCTTATTTTACCCGTTTATAAAACCTTTGCATATTTAAAGTTTTTTATTTGGAATAAAGCAATCAAAACATTTACTATTTTTTTATGAATTAAAACACTGCTTTTTCCACTTTTGAGTTTATTTTTCTCGACATGTAGGTATCGAAGGCTTACACCTTTATCATCGAGAGAACCTTCGAAAGCCTCCGAAAGATGTCGAGAAAAATAAACTCAAAAGCGGAAGAAAAAAAAAGGTGTTTTAATTCATAAAAAAATCGTCATAATGGAATTCTAACTAAACTAACTAACCATCACGCCATTTCCCCGGAGGGGTAGGCAGAGAAGATGGATCGCCACATTGTTCTATCCTGACTTAACTCTCGCGCCTCTTCTAAATTCACACATCGTGACATGCACTCTCGTCGATTGTTCCTAATTCGAACATGGCCGCCTTTCAGTAATTGATTAATTTGGTCATACCATGTTTTCCTTGGCCTTCCTCGATTTCTTTTCCATTCACACTACTTGTATATATCTTTTTAACCATTCTTGCCTCATCCATTCGTTCCATATGCCCAAACCATCTTAGTGACCCTTTCTTGATTTTATTTATCACGCATTCATCCGCATTACATTCCTTTCTTACTTTATCATTAGATATTCTATCATACATTGTTAACGCCTTAAGTTTATTTAAAATTAAAAAAATTCATTATACATACGAATGAAAACGTATGTTTTCTAGAAGTTTTATTATATTTTATGTGAATGACATGTTTCGCCTGTCTTAGGCATTATAGTAGTTCTGCAGCGTTCTTCCGTACCTCATTCTCCCATCGGAGTCTAGGCCTACCAACCCTTCTTCTTCCATCTGGATGGCCCTCAAAGACTTATTCTCTTTTCTTAGCTGGGTGAATTCAAGTTTATAACGCTGTAAATTCGGCATTTCGTCCACTCTCTATTTGCTATGACGCTGATGGTAGAGTCAGTGGACACATTGCCCGGGGTTCACGGGGTCTTAGAGACTACCCATGGACTCTAAAGAGTTGGACTTGCAGTAATGTCGCTGGTGTCATTGCAACATAATTCGTTATACTATTTAAAAGAGTCATACTTCCTTGCAGAGCATCCTGCATCGTAGCCTTAATACCCAGCGAAACCCATTATTTATTGAATATTTACTCCTATGGTGTTAAACTCTAGTATTTCTTTGAAATATAAAAGTTCTTTATCAACATAATCTGTATACAAATCCGATATGAATCAGTCGCCTTGAAACAAAACTGGAGTGATAAAAGGATATATCAAAGGTAAAATGGATTGAATGAAATCATGACGCATGTTTCATGGTTACTAAGAAACTGCATGTCTGCATCTAGGCATGTTTGTCTGTCTACGTGTATTAAAAGAAGCCGAATTTTCTAGTATTGTGCGTAATACGATGATTAGTATTGCCTGAAATGATGTAGTTCGTTCGTTATAAAAAAATTCTAGGAGAAGTGCGATCATTTCATATTTTTTTAATATATGTCGACCCATGATGACCTAAATAAAAAATGTATGATACATACCTACTTTTTTTAATGACAGCAATTTTCATCCCCTCAAGAAGCTGTTGAAGACTTTCAAAACCATGTTTCTGAAATATCAGCTTCAGAGTGGAGAAATTTTTTCCAAAATTGGTTTGAACGTATGCAAAAATGTATAGACCTTAAAGGCGAATATTTCTAAAAGCAATAAAACATTTTGTTTCCAACTTGTTCGTTTCTGTTTCACTTTTCGTAAAAACTTAAAAGGCACCCTCGTATGATAGGTAGCTAATCTATCGCAATTTATAGTCAAGTGAATTTTACACCAGATCAAAGGTGTAAGAATCACACTGACCTCGCCGGGAATCGAACCCGGAACCTTCCTCTCTGCCACGAAGGTCGCCAGAGTAATGCGTACTTCCATCGTTTTATGGTGTTGTAAAAACGCACCATAATCGTTTCAGTCACACCATTATCAGTGTAAGTGTCAATAATCTAAGTGACTTACATTAAGTATGGAGTAATGTAGTCCATATTGCAGCGCGGTGACACACGACAAGTGTCATGATTAATCCAGGATCAATACCATGTCATTCGTCATCGGGGTACACGCAGATTTAGACATTACGATGATGCGAAATGCGGTTTTGAACCGGCATACCTACCGTTCTTCGGTGGAAACTACTTCCTATTATCAACAAAATGTACTCTATTTTTTCTAGAACGTGTGAGGTCCTGGATCATCGTATTATATTCCGACAAAATAACCACAATTTTGATTAAATACAGCATATAAATACATTAAATACAGCTTATTGAATACAGCACCATAATTTAATAAATAAAGGCTTGGAATAGGTTATTCCCTGCCTGAAATATAAATAATGTGATAAAATGTTTAAATTTACATCACTATTGTTATGTCTCTTTTTCTTTTTTTATACACTTTGTTTATACAACACTTACATTACAAAAAAAATTCCCTCACCAAGCACAGAAGTACTTCTTTTTGGTGAGGACCTACGATTATTGGTTTAATATTATTTAATGTGTTATTTGTATTTTTTTTTACATTTAAAAAAAAGAAATTCATCAAAAGTCCTTCTTCAGTGATACATATAATATTTAAAATATTATAAAATTGTTTACATGATCTGACAGATGTTAACAGTTAAAACATCTGAAAGAAAACGTCAGTCTTCTGGGAGTTTTATTGTATTTTAGATGGAATGACATGTTTCGCCATTCTAAGGCATTAATTAACATTCTAAGGCATTAATTAAAAAACGTTTTTTGCAACTGCATGTGGGTAGGTACTAGGGGAGATTATATTTAGGGTGGGAGGAGGAGATATGGGCGATGACTCTCCATCATCGGGGTACTATGGGTGAGTTGTTACTCGTATCTTTGGGTGAATCATATTTAATTAAGTACTGTAAATACGATATATTCAACTTTACCAAAGTCCATTCGATATTAGAATTTGATTTCTATTTTCAAGCACACTTGAGTGGAGAAAATGGCGCTATAAAAATTTGCTTAATTATCATAATCATAATATAAATAGTCAAAAACCCGGTTGTTGTCAAGAAAGAGTAGGAGAATATCTTGAATAAAAAAGAATGAGAGAGGAATACTTCTTTGAATTTTGTTCTGATTCTGAAACTAATTTTGAATTATGTTCTGATTATTGTTGTTTCACAGTAGTGTAGAAAAAACCGAAGGATAACAATTTGGTAATGTTAATTATTAAATTTTAACGTGTGTGGAAAAAAAGGTTTAAATTAAAAGTAAAAACTTATTAGTGTTTAATATTTTACGGGTTGTAACTAATTACTGACATTGATCTCAAATAATTGGAAAATATGAAAAAAAACTAAAAGGAAAAATGTGTTTAAAAAAACACATTCACTTTTCAGGTTTAACCATAGATTTAAAAATTTATTTTGAAATTTATGTCGTTTTAACTACATTTTCAATCATCTTTCCCGCCGACCGGTTTCGATGCAGTACGTTACAGAGTAACTGTATGTAGGTACATCGGCGGTAGAAACGAGTCAATTTATGTATAATTTTTTTTTTAACTTTTTTAGACCTATATTATTGTTAATGGTCATTTCTCAATCTTAACAACTGTCACTATAAAACTTATAAAATATCCGAAAGTTGATAAAAAAAATCATAGATTGTTTATAAATATTATAATAATATCTATATCATACAATTTGGTTTATGCACAGAAATATGGCGGAAGGGCAAATTATTTCAAATAAAAAAATTATAAGGTTTAAAATGTTATGTGCATAATTATGCACATGGGATCTGAAGGGGTTAAAATTGTCAATGGACTTTTCCTAACCTCGAAAACTGTCACTATAACACTAGTAAAATATTAAAGTTGATAAAAAAAATCATTGATTATTTACAAATATTTTAATAATATTTATATCATACAATTTGGTTCATGCACAGAAATATGGCGAAAAGACAAATTATTTCAAATAAAATTTTTATGTGGATAAAAATGTTATGTCCATAATTATGCACATGTGATCTGAAGGGGTTAAAATTTGTGGATCACGAAGTTATCGCTAATATCTAAAATAGTTTTTTTATTATAAAAAAAACATAAGGAGGTAACGTTCTTCGACGTTCCTTGAAATTTGAAATTATCTTGTTTGAACTGAACCAAAAAAGTCAATAAAGTAACTGAATCATTCAAAATTCAATATCGATAAACGTACAGAGATTCATGTACTGTTTTTTTATGCACACGAGCCATGTGCCACGACCATGAAGAGTGCTATAAATACATACATTGAAGAATATTTATTAGGTAAAAATAAAATACATGTAGGTACATGCGTTTAATCATCGAAGTATCATATGTATGGTATCTATCATACATAATATTTATCATTAAACAATCAAACGATTAAATGTGAGTCACATTTGTATATACTCATTTGACGATTGCCATATAACATAATATGTGTTTATATTTCTATGATTGGCTTATTTCACCTTACTAGGGTAAGGTAATGAAAGGTACTCAAAATGTAACTATCTAACTAACTAACTAACCATCACACTGTCTCTCCAGAGGGATAGACAGAAATAATGGACCCTCACACTGTTCTGTGTGAGGGTCAATTAAATAAATATTCATGATTGTATTTGAGGTGGTATTCATTTAAATTAAAGTTTTGGATATTGTTGCTCTACAATTAAACCCATGTTTCTTCTAATCTTACCTTCACGCCGTCTCTCCGAAGGGATAGGCAGAAATAATGGATCCTCACACTGTTCTGTCCTGACATACTTCTCTCGCTTACTCTACATTCATACATCTTGTCATGCATGCACGCCGATTTCTCCAACTCCTCGCGTGACCGACATTTAATATTTGATTGATTTGATCATGGCCTTCATCTATTACAAGCTCCGTTCACGTTGTTAACATATACTTTCTTCACCATTCTTTCTTCACTCATTCTTTCCATGTGTCCAAACAATCTTAACGAGTCTTTCATTATTTTGTTCATAACACTTTCATTCGCACCGTATTCACTTCTTATATAATATTTGCATTTGACACTCTAACATTTACAGATTTACCACACATTCGTCTTAGAGATCCTATTTCTACGACATTTATTCTACTTTTATCCTTCTCAAGCAAGTTCCATTTCTCAATTCCAACCTCAATTTTGCGGCTGGCTTCATTTGCAGTAAAAAATATTGTCATACATGATAATATTGCGTACAATTCAGTAGTAAGGATATAAGAACAAAGGTTTTTTTTTTGTTTTTTTTTTTAAAGACTAACATCAAAGTTTTAAATCAGTGATATTAGAATTTATTTTACAATGTTCAAGATGAGCAGAAAATAGCTCATTATTATGAAGAAGGAATCTGGTCGTGTCCAGGCTCGAACCCAAGTTCCCTGGATCAGGAGCCTAACGTTCTATCCCCTAGACCACCACACGATTATATTTTATTTATAAAATTCATTCAAATAAAAGCTTCAAATACAGCCGACGCAGTTTGAATCTATTATTTTGGACTGCAAATATAATCAGGCGCATTACAGGGGTTAAATATTTTTTTTAAAATCGAATCATAATGTAAGTAACTAACTAACTAACTAACCATCACGCCGTCTTCCCGAAAGGGTAGGCAGAAAGAATGGACTGCCACACTTTAACCGATGCGGCATTCCATCCTTCTCTTTTCGCCCCCGCGGGAGACGCGGTGTGATGGGTTGCGAACCTCATCGCCACCAATAGGCATCTCCCGCACACACTTCAATCGTCCAACATCCACAAAATAAATCTAAAAATTATATTTTAATTCCAGGTCATCAATTATTTTTCAATATACACTTGATATAATAGATGAGGCTTTAAAAGCGGTACATTTAAATTTAATAAAGCTCTTTTCAAAGCTAGTCAGGATGATAACTTGTTTAGAATTACATAAAATGGCTTCATGACCCGAGACCCTTGGACAAAGTCATGAATCAATGGGGTCATAGTGTCCTGCTTGTGGACAAAGTAAATAGAAATGAGATAATTGTTTCTGTATCCGATTTACGAACATATTGAGTCACCCTTGTGGTGGTAAATAATATTTGTAAATACCTTTTAATGTCACTAATTATACATCAAATAATAATATTTATTTAGTGAGTAACGCACTGACAGTCATTGGTGATGGAAATATTTGTAACGCAGCGATGATGGAGAAGGTAAAAGGACGCTTCTTGGGTGGCTTCGAAAAAATATCTATAAATAAAGATATTTAATAATAATAATAATAAAAAAAGCTAACTTTTAAAGTGCCGTTTTTGTGGTATGAAATCTTTTTCTTCTGATTGTAGATCTTGCGATCTGTTTATGCAGGATATCACCTTTCTTCCAGTGATGAAGACGACCAGCCTTCTCTCCATCTCTTTGGTGGTCGTGCATCACGATATTAGGAATACTTGCTGGATCCATTCTCTCGATGTGGTTCCTCCAGAATCGTCTTATCTGCCTACTACATCTCACTATGTCTTAAATTTTGCAGGATTTGCGAATTTCTTCATTGGGTATCCTATCTCAAAGGGTTCTTCCCACAATAGGTCGCAATGTTCTCATTTCTGCTACTCTTAAGAATTGTTTGGTTCTGACAGTACCTGCTCTTGCTTCGATTCCGTGATATCAAATCAAATCAGTTTATTTCATCAATAGACATTACAAAATAAAGGTTTAAGGCATCTATTAAGAACAGGTTAAATAATATATTGTACATTGTACACTACCAGAAACGCATGAGAGATGGTTCGAAATTAGCAAGACAAGATTCTCTCCAAAGCGTATTTACCTACCTTATCAACGTACTTTCACTAAATATGAAAGACGCCGATCTCCGAAGAGACCGCATTCAGCAGATTAATTGCTCTTCCCATCGATGTCACTAGAGGCAGGTTGGTTCTGGCGGCCGGTAGGTAAAACAATCTATGCTGGCGCTGTCGGAGATATCTATCAGGGACAAAAAGCCGAACATCCTCCAGCACGGCCGAGTTCTCGAAATATCAATCTGCCGAAGGGCCCATTGACGTGTTTTAAATCTAAAAATCTAAATACGAACGTTGCATCTGATATTCGCGATCGGTTAGAAATTATAATAGAACCGAATATGCAAGTTTTAAATTGGGTATGAAGTATTAAAAAGATGAGTTTTAATCTTAGATCTGAAATCTGTCAGATCATTATGCATCTAAGGTATGAAGGGAGATTGATCCAAGCTGATGGGCCAGCTACCGCAAAGGCTCGATCCCTTAAATTTGTACTAGGGCAACAACTTGATGCCATTTCATGTAGCGCTTTGAAAAGCGTCCAGCAGAATTAACTAACTAACTAACCATCACGCCGTTTCCCCGGAGGGGTAGGCAGAGAGGATGGATCGCCACATTGTTCTATCCTGACATAACTCTCGCGCTTCTTCTACATTCAAACATTGTGACATGCATGCTCGTCGATTGTTCCTTTCAGTTATTGATTAATTTGGTCATGCCATCCTTGGCCTTCCTCGACTTCTTTTTCCATTCACACTACTTTTATATATCTTTTTAACCATTCTTCCCTCATCCATTCGTTCCATATACGAGTATCCAAACCATCTTAGTGACCCTTTCTTGATTTTATTTATCACGCATTTATCCGCTTTACATTCCTTTCTTACTTCATCATTAGATATTCTATCATACATTGTTTATATTCTATCATCCAGCAGAGTTTTTACTAGATTTTTTCTGGACTTTTATATATAAGCAATATTTATAGTGTATAAGCAACAAGGACCTTAATAATATCAGCGCCCTTGAGATGAGTAATTAATAAAAATGGTGCTTTATAAATTATCCAATTAATTATTATTTATTATAATATGTTACGTACAAAATCACATGTGATATACAATATAGAAACAAAGTAAAATAAACAAAATATTAGAAAGTAAAGATGATCCGATAGATTTTCTTCCCTTTACGGTTTACCCCAGTTTTGTTCATTTATTAGTTTCAAAATACAGTAAAACTTCGATATAACGGACTAATGGGGGTCCGTTATATAAAAATAGGTATTAAACAAATAAAAAAACTTTTTTTTAAATATGTACACTGTATTTAGATATAAATAAACAATACAAATCTTCGGAGACTCGTCGTAAAGTGACGTTGCTGTTTCGGTTATCCTGCTTTGAAAAAGGAATCAATTTTGTTTGCAATTTAGAAGTTTGCTGTTTTTTTATAATCAACTCTCTAAAATTACGAAAATGCCTATAATATAGTTGAACTTCGTTATCTGACGAATAGTCAATAAATGTTATTAGATCGTCGAGATGTGATTTTACCATTGATAACTTAATTTTTATCAGTGTTGTTTCTTTTTCTTGTCTATCTTCACTTCCATCCTCGGTATTATGTCTCAAATTCTAGTGCTAATGTATAATATTAACAGGACGTTCTTATTTTTTTTACATTTGACCGGATACTTTAACCGTTATATCCGAAGTTCGTTAAATAGAGGTCCATTATATCGAGGTTTTACTGTATTATGATAGAAATATACCCAGCAGAAGATGGCAGCGAGCTGGCGAAACCGGCCGAAGACACAAACATCAGTGGTTTTTAACTAAATATTCTATAAATCAAAAAGATTTTTTTTTTCATTAAAAATATATCAACTAAAGCAAATGTGGTAGTACATAATGGAGTTCTAGTGCCAACTCTTACGAATACCTTAGCGAGGCGAATATTAAAAAAATGTCATGCATTGTCTTCGAACTTCTTCACTTTCGTCCTCATTTTGGTTTACATTATTATTTATATAATAAATTCATACTTAACATGCATCCAAAATAAGTATATATTTATTTAGCTTATTTCGCTTTTTAGAAAATATACGGTTAATCCTTTCTGCCTACCTCTTCGGTGAGACGGTGTGATGTTTAGTTAGTTAAACAAATATTTTATTTTTTTTTACAATTAAAATTTTATTTATTATGAATGGCTTCCTTGTTAACAGTACTAGGAAAAGGATTTGAAGTGTTTATAGGATAACGAAATTCTGATGAAATTGGCTTTGACATATGTCCTAAAAAATAATGCAACAGGAAGAGACAGTTTGGCGGGTAGCGAACTCTGTGAATGAGTTCTCTGACGGGCACAAGGCCGGCATTCCTGAGGGAATAGTGTCATAGCGGGCGTCCTCTTCCCGCCCACGTATAAAATAATCCAGATCCGCGTCTAGAGAGAGAACCATATACGAGAAAAAACCAGGCTCTTCTCGGTATTTCTGCCACTGATGTTCCACTGCCATTGCGCACGTGAAGTTTTCGATAATACAGCAAATAAAATATTTGCAACGCTTATTTGCAACGGCAATGTAGACTTGACTAAAATACACTAAAAATGATATTGTTGAAGTAAAATATTATTAACATATAATACGCAACATTGAGAATTTTTGTTAAGTGTATTATACCGCTATAGCAGAACGCTCATAGTTGTAATGGATACGTAAAGAGAACAGCCAGTCTATCGGAACGTTTATCTCCCTTTTACGCAACCGGTGAGTCACGTAGGCCGTAGAGCGGCATCTCTTTCTCGCAGCCATATGGGAACGGTCCCGCCGCCGACCAATCAGAACGCTCGCCGATGACACACGCTCGAAGCTGCCAGCGACTCTGCGTCTATCCACAAACATCGCGTTTACGATTATTCAGTTATTTACAACCGTTCTCGGAGTGAGTTGCTACGGACGGCTCCGTCTGCCCAAGATCGAATACGCGCCACTTTTCGCTTGTGTATTGACAAACTATTTACTCCAGTGTGTTTACGTTTTAAGTTGGTGAAAGTTCAAGTGTCGAATTAACTCTTGCTTGGATTTGTTCTTTTTCTCGTTCGTTTACTAGTGCACAATTTTTATGTAACGCTCTAAGCGACGTTACCAGTTTTATTCGTGAAGTGTTGTGATACAACTGCTAAGATTCCGTCAATCAAGGGATCTCGTTCGGGAAGATCAGTGGCTAGTGACTGTTCGGGTGTTAATATGAGGATGAAAAGGCAGTCACCATGCTTGGTCCTGAGGTTCATGCCTCTCCAGCCAGTTGGTACGTTACAAAACCATTTCTAACTACGATACAACAATACAAACTTCATTTCTTGCAGATATTTCACAGAAGATCATAAAGAATACATGATATTTATAATCAGATTTATACATACTCACAATTATCAATACATATTTTATAATAGCATGTTTTTACTTTTAAAGTTTTAAGTAAATCTCTATAGTAAAAACTATTTGTCACTTTGCACACGAGTGCAAGGTTAATTTATGTAAACGTTGACTCACTTCATGTTGGAATATTTGAATTCTTAAAACTTGTATTGTGATGTAAACTACTTTGTATTTGTATGCAGACCTGTATGCTCACATACAGTTCGGATTATAACGCGTCTCCAGACACATGTTTCTTTCAAATTGTTTACCTAGATTCTGGATTTTGTAAGATCGCTTAAAATGGCAGATGTTCTTCGGTATGCATTTTAGAATAAGAACATCTGTTTTGCCATTGGCTGATTCCGTTTTTCAAATGCAACAATCCTATGAGAATTTCACTGCAACTTTGAACGCGGATTTGAATGTTTTGATTTGATTCGAATTTTAAGCGGGAAAATGATGGCATCTCTCTAAAAATTTGTATCCACAATCTGGATGAGTTAGTGTTTTGAAAGTCACAATTCAGTTAAACATATTTCAATCGAATTCATTATTATATGTTGTTTTATAAATAACTAATTAACTAACCACCACACAGTCTCGCCGGAGGGGTAGGGGTAGGCAGAAATAATGGACATTTACATTGTTCTGCCCTGACATACTGCTCTTATTCCTCTACATTCATACAACCGTGTCATGTACGCACGTCGATTTCTCCGACTCTTAAAATTCTATTGATTTGATCGTGCCACGTTTTCCTCGGTCGTCCTCTATTTCTAGTTCCGTTCATATATACATTCTTCACAATTCTGTCTTCATTCATTCTTTCCATGTGTCCAAACCATCTTAATAATCATTTCATTATTTTGTTCATAACACCATCATTCGCACCGCATTCACTTCTTATATTTTCATTCGACACTCTATCATTCACAATATATCCACAATCGTCTAAGAGATCTCATTTCTATCTGCATTTATTCTACTTTCATCCTTCTTTTGCCAGTTCCATGCATAAGGGTTGGTATAAGAACACCATTTATTGTAGTTAATTTACTATCACTTATCGTTAAAAAAAACTTTTGTTCATAACACTTTCATTCGCACCGCATTCACTTCTTAAATTTATATTTGACACATATAAGTATTTATGTATCAGTAAACCACTAGCATATTAATACATATTTTATTTTTACATATATCTCGTAGTCGCCTATGTATATATTTTAAATTATGTATTGTGTTTATAACGGCTATGAAACCAGTCATAAATTTGATTAATAAGAAAATTCACAAATTTATCACTCGTTAAAATTATTTAACCACAACACTAATGTATATTTTTTATTATACTGTCTAATAATGTGACTACTTTGTTAACTAATTGATTGTTTATGCAGTTGCTTGTACTGTAATCAAATTCATTGGTCGGATATATTTACAATCGTTTTGTATGAAAATCCACACGATTCGCAAACATATTGAGTCGATCGGGCAGCAATAAAATTGAACAATCTGTCAGTGTTCTTGTATGTAAATCGTAAACGCAAATAATGTATCGGAAAAAATAATATTTGCAAAGTGAGTCACGAAGAGAGGACGATAAAGAATGCTAAGTTATTTCGTATGAATATTTGAGTAACCTATGTAGGTAAATAAATTGATGCAGCTGTCTCGAAATCCAATAACACTTGGAACTATCTGGATTATTATACTTTAGAACTATTTTTATTCTTGATTTTTTTTTTTTAAATTAAAACACTTTTTTTTCACTTTTGAGTTTATTTTTCTGGACATGTTTCGAAGACTTTTCATCATCGGAAGAATGATATAAACTGACTACTTAATTCTCCTGATGATACACGTCGAGAAAAATAAATTCAACAGTGGAAAAAACAGTGTTTTAATTCATTAAAAAATCGTCATTATGGAATTCCACAGTGTTAACGCCTTAAGTTTATCTATCATTTTAAATATATTTCATAAAAATTACCTTTTCAAATCAACTAACCATCAGGCCGTCTATCCGAAGGGGTAGGCTGAAAGAATGTACTGCCACACTTTTCTTTCCTGACATACGAGTATTTCTCTCGATTCCTTAACATCGTGTTATGCACGCGCGTCGATTTCTCTGACTTCTCACGTGGCCGACATTGAATTTTTTTTTATCATGTCACATATTTCTCGGACTTCCTCTTTTTCTATACTTTTTTTTTACCATTCTTTCATTTCATTCGTTATTTCCATGTGCAGTCGAAAAGAGATCTCTTAGACGAATGTGTTACTCTGTGTATGGTAGAGTGTCGAATGAAAATATAAGAAGTGAATGCGGTGCGAATGATGGCGTTATGAACAAAATAATGAAAGGATCATTAAGATGGTTTAGAATTTAATAATGGAAATATTTATTTAAAAAATATGGCGTAGGTACCCATTCGATTTTTGAAAATTTAACCGTATTTTTCGGTAACAATAAAGATACAGCGTTGCCCATGTAACAAACACAAGTTTTGTTGTTGCAATAGCGCATGAAAAATATGTGTTATACAATAATTGAATATTCACAAGAATGCATAACTGGCAGCTGATAAGATGTGTATTTCTAGGTGAATCCATTTGTTTTCAAATAGCAAATACCTGTTCGTAATATCATATAATGGAGGAAGTCATATTGTGTAAAATGAGCTATCGACCTTGCTTACTCACTGAAATACTTGAATACAACAAGTAATCGAAATTTCTTTCAAATTCCGAAGTTGATTCACGATCTTTATTTTTTTTTTCAATTTATTACTATTATTTAAAATAATATATAATAACAGTAATAAATTGGATAATTTATAGCGCGTCCTTTTTATGAGTTCTGGTCCCAACCCTTATGTACGGAAGCGAAGCATGAAACTGGCAGAAGAAAGATGAGAGCAGAATAAATGCGGTAGAGATGAGACCCCTAAGACGTATGTGTGGTAGAACGATGTACGACAGAATCTCAAATGCTGATATTAGGAAGGGATGTAGAGCGAAAGAAGGTATTATGAACAAAATTATGAATTGATCGCTGCGTTGGTTCGGACATATGGAGCGCATGGGTGAAGAAAGAATGGTTAAAAAAGTATGTGTTAACGATGTAAATGGAGTAAGGAGTCGAGGTAGACCGAGGAAAACATGGCATGATCAAATTAATCAAATATTAAAGGTTGGTCATGTCAGAAGCCGGAAGAATCGACGGCGTGTATGAATCGATGTGTGAATGTGGAGGAATCTAGAGAGGTATGTCAGGATAGAATCGTGTGGCGGTCCATTCTCTCTGCCTACCCCCGTGGGAAAGGGCGTGATTGTTTGTTGTTGTTGTCATTTTTATGAATTAATCATCTCAAGGGCGTTGTAGAAAATACCCCATTTTACGAACTAGTTAAAAAAAACAAATATTTAGTATGAGGGTTGCACCTGACGCAGTCGATCAACATTTTTATATCAGGAAAGGATAATTTGAAAAGGTGTGTTTTATGTCTCGATCTAAACTCTGAGGGATTCTCAATGCACTTGAGGTCTGCTGGAAGATTGTTCCAGGCTGAAGGGTCGGCTACCGTCAAAATAATATTTGTAACAGGTAACTTCGTTCCCAATGAATGCGTATTTTATAATATAGACGGTGAGTTAATAACGCAACGTAGCAATCTCAACCGAATCTGCTTAGCATCGCTTTCGTCTCTAATATGTGCAAATACTTTTCATTGTGGTATGACGAGTTCTTGTTAGATTTGCTCTGTTTTGCTCAAGGGATCCGGCCGGAATAACACCGAAGGAAGCGAACCTGTTGGACAGGTCTCGAACCTCGTAGGGGGGAAATGGTACAAAGAATGTACCAGACGAGTACCTACCTTTTGAATTATTCCATAACGTCTAAATAATAACGAAAAAATGTGTTCACCCGGTGAAAATCTTCCGACTTCTAACATGACCGACCTTTAAGATTCAATTAATTTGATCATGCCATGTTTTCTTTGGTCTACCTCGACTCCATTTACATCGTTAACGTAGGTATACTAACCATTATTTCTCAATCCATGCGTTTCATATGTCCGGACCAACGCAGCGATCCTTTCATAAATTTGTTCATAATACCTTCTTCCGCGTAAACTAAGACTTGTCTTTGAAAATGATGAAATACCGGTTTGTCTCAAAAGAAAGGTCTACGACATGTGTATACTGCCCATGATGACATACGGACTAGAGACGACAACTCTTACAGCAAAAAGTGTCCGCAGGCTCAAGTGTACACAGAGGTCCCATGGAAAGACAGATACTTGGTGTGAGCTTGCGTGACCGCATAAGGAATGAAGAAATCAGACGCCGCACCAGGGTTGCTGACGTCATGGACCGAGTGGCAAAATTGAAATGGCAATGGGCTGGACACTTGGCTAGACAGGGTGGCAACAGATGGGCACCCAGGATACTCAGTTGGAGACCATGGGCAAATAGGCGAAGTGTTTTAAATAAATAAATTCACACTCAGCATTTCTAGAAACTTCTCTTGTTTATTGTTGACGATTTGGTTGTTAGTTCTGATTCGAAACGTTCAAAACAATTTTGTTAGTAAACAGAAACTCGTCATTCCTGCCTTCGTCGAATACTGGAGATACGTGTAGGTGCGATTGCAATGAGTTTATTGTACATTCGTTGTATCACAGTATGATATCATTGCATAAAAAAACAATGTTTGTAAACCCCGTTTAATGATCGAGTTATGAAAGTATGTATTATATTTATTTTAATAGTGTATAAAAATATATTTTACGCATTGTAATCAATAATAAATTAATACGAATGAAAACATGTCGCACCTTCGGTAAGACAAGGGCATAATTGTTAAAAATTCTCGAAATGAATGCCAATGTATTTTAAAAACGTCCCTTTATCTGGAGGAACAAAGTCGCTCATTAGGTTCAGTCTTATTTTGCCAGAGGGCGATAGTGTATGATCAATATAGCCAGAATAACACGATATTATTCTTCAAAAATCTTAAAATGTCTCTAATGAAAAATTACAAAACGTGCAATTGTGCCCTTGTCTTACCGAAGGTACGATATGTTTTACCAATGACATGTTTTGCCTTGTTAGGGCATTACCAAATGTCTTATTTCTTGAACAGTGATGTTAAACTCCACATTCAATAATTATTATAGCAACGTCTGTTTTCTAGAAGTTTTATTATAATTTATTTTTGCATTTCTAAGGCATTATCAAATGTTGATCATTGTCATTTGATAATGTTTTAGAAAGGCGAAATATGTCATTCACAAAAAATATATAAAACACTTCTAGAATGCGCAAGTTTTCATTCGTATTAATTATTAAATACCGGGCTTCGACAGAATATTGAATTGGACTTGGACTTGGATCTTCTGGCTTACAGAGGTTCAGCTCATGTGGCTATTCCTCTTACGTCTGATGGGAACATTGTTGGAAGGTGATTTGGTGGGTTGTAAGTTTATGCAGGGGCATTTTTTGTATGGATCGGAGTGTTCCTTTGAAGGAGGATCGAGTTTGGGTCGTAATTTGAGAGTCTGTTATTGTGGGGTTAGGATGTGAAGGGAGTCCTTTGTAAAAAAGTTCAGCAAGTTTCAGAATGAATTTATCTATCATAATGCAGCGTGCATGTAAGACTTTATTTTTGTACGTTAGGTTAGTTTGTTTTTTATTTAATTTGATTAATGTTAGGTTAGATTTTTTCGCGATACTACGGTAAAGACGGCACAGCTGAGCGAAGATTTAGCGCCTATTATTATCTAATCAATGTACCGCACGCCCGCAGCACTGTAATAGTTCTCCTTGGAGACGTATTCGCGTTGCCTCGCTAAAAAATGATTCACGTGTATTTTTGCGGCAACAAGTCGATGTGCCGATTGTCTGCCGCCGTCGCCACATCTCTACCGGCTCTGCTGGTGAGTCACGCGGCCTCCAAGCGGGATTCCGAGGTCTCCTCTTGTACTGTCGCTAACGAGCGTCCAGGTGCGGAATAGTGCTGCGCCGATCGCTATAGGAATTTTTCCGCTACACACTATCCAATTAAACACACTTTTTTATGCAATGCTTCAAAGAGAGAATAAATCGCTGGGAATATCAGTTTTTTTGCATCACGATTTTTCTTTTTGATATACTCCCTATTAAACATGTTTACATTCGAGTTTATAAATTATTATGTTTTTTTATGAATTAAAACAATGTTTTTTACACCTTCATCATCGTTAAATCAATATAAACTGATGAGTTTACATCGAACTCCCGATGACGAGAGTGTAAAAACTTTTGAAACTGCCGAGAAAAATAAACTCCAAAATGCGTTTTAATTTGTAAAAAAAACATAGTAATGGAATTCAACAATGTCAACGACTTTGTGAATTAGCAAATATTTTTTTGTTTCATTTTTTATTAATTTGTTTTAATTTCATTACATTTTCAACCATAGAGAATTGAATAAAATAAATAAAACGTATAATTTTTTTTCATGGATTGACATGTTTCGCTTTGCTAAGGCTTATCACTTGATTATGCTCTAGTAAGGCCAAATATGTCGTTTTTTTTAAATTGTCCATTGTTTTGACCGAAACACTATGATACTTCAACATTATTACTCTTAAAATTTAAAACACTGTTATAATATCACAATTTAGTTTTATTCACTGAGAGTGTTGCGACAGCTGTTTCGCCAACCGATGTTGGCATCATCAGGTGTTACAATAAAACCTAGTACTGTTAAAATTTAAAACACTGTTATAATATCAGAATTTCTTTTTATTCACGGAGAGTGTCGCGACAGCTGTTTCGCCAACCGATGTTGGCATCATCAGGTTTTACAATAAAACTTACTTTCATTGTACAACGTAGTTTTATTGTAACACCCGATGATGCCAACATCGGTTGGCGAAACAGCTGTTGCGACACTTTCAGTGAATAAAAAAAAAAGTGATATTATAAGAGCGTTTTAAATTTTAACAGTAATCGTTTCATTAATAAAAAATATAATGTAACTTCTATAAAAAAAAAATTTTTTTCTCTCTCTCAATATTAATTACTTAATATGAAGTTTTACATCATTGCTCAAGTCATGATGAGTTGATTATTAGAGTTTTTATTATGTTTATTAGTAGTGTAAGTATTTCATTATCTTATTACTGTGATTTGCGTCCGCGCACAGGCAAGGGTTAAGGTGATAAACGTTAACTTTTTTGCAGTCATTCAGATAACTATTTATTTATGAAACTACGAACAACTGAAGTACAGGAGAATCGATTGAGTCACTCGATTGTTTAATTGGATTAGTCAATAATATAATTGCTGTGATTAGCGTCTGGGTAAATGTACATAACACAGTTCCCCGACTTATTGGCGTCTATAAACATACAGCTTGTTGCTAAATAATTAACTTTATGTCACCGAACATACAATCGCCATTTTCAATATTTTAAATTAAAATCGTAACATCAAACGTCGGCCACGTGATGGGTCGGAGAAGTCCACGTGACACGATGTATTAATGTTGAGGAATCGAGATAAATATTTCAGAAATAACTGTGGCGTTCCATTCTTTCTGTCTATCCTTTTGGAGAGACGGCGCGATGACGTTATTATTTTTTTAAATCAAAATAATATTCAATATTACGGAGGATTCATTATCATATATACAAAAAAAACACGCCAATTCTCCGCAAGAGTAGGCAGAGAGATTTTATTCCCACACTTCTGTATCCTTACACATCCGTCTAACTTCCACCACATTCATGCTAGTCATGCACGCACGTTGATTCTTCTTACTTCTAACATGGTCGACCTTTACAATTTGATGAATTTGGCCATGTTTTCCTCGGTCTGCCTCGAATCTGTAATCCATTCACATCGTAAATGTAAAATTTCGTATCTTTTTGTATTTAATATAATTGAATGATTATCAATTCATTATTTCATAATCGTCTTCATATGGATCATAATCGTTCGAACATATGGAGCGCATGGATGGAGAAAGAATAGTTAAGAAAGTATGCATTAATGATGTAAATAGAGTACGGAGGCGAGGCAGACCAAGGAAAACATGGCATGACCAAATTATTCAAATTTTAAAGGTTGATCATGTTAGAAGTCGGAAGAAACAACTTGCGTGTATGACTCGCTGTATGAATGCGGAGGAACCTAGAGAGGCGTGCCAGGATAGAGTAGTGTGGCGGTCCATTCTCTCTGCCTACCTCTACGGAGAAACGGCGTGATGGTTTGTTGTTGTGGTCTTGGTTGCCTGCAAGAATTATTGTCTCCGTCTATTGTTTCTAACATTTCTTCTCTGCAGTACGCTTCACTTAATATCTTCACCATAATTTCGTTTTTAATATCTTTACTAGTTAGTTATATACGGAACCAGTGCGTCAGCACCACTACGAAAGATAAAATTCTATCATTAAGGAAAGCTTTCCTAGTTATACATTAATACAAGTAGTTTTAAAACAATGCGAATATCTCGAAAATCTATTGTTTATCAAGATTCTACCGGTTGACCACTCCTTTGGGTATTTCCTCTCATTAGTTGAGGTTTTTCCTTCCAATTCCAATCCGGACTAAAAATTCCAATCCGGACTAAGGGCAGAGTCTACAAAACTGCAGTGAGGCCCGCCATGCTATATGGAGCAGAGTGCTGGACCAACAAAAAAGTCCACGAAAGTCGAGTCCACGCTGCCGAGATGAAAATGTTGAGGTGGGCCGGAGGTGTCACAAGGCTGGACCACGTAAGGAACGAATACGTGAGGGGTAGCTTTAAGGTTGCCCCAATAACGGAAAAATTAAGAGAATCTCGACTCCGGTGGTACGGTCATGTGATGCGATGAGACAGCGAGCACATTGTCCAAAAAGCCCTCAGCATTCCCACAAAACCAAGAAGAAGAGGTCGCCCAATGGCAACATGGTGGGCCAACATGGAAAAGGAGCTCCAACGCGAGAACCTGACAGTGGAAATGAGTGAAAATAGGAAAGTTTGGCGTTTTCGTACGAGGAGGGCCGACCCCAGATGATGGGAAATGGCAAAGAGAAAGAAGAGAAGAGAGTTGAGGTTTTTCCTTTGCAGATGTTATGTACCAAAAGCACTAAAACGTTTCAACCATATTTATTTAATTTAATATCTCCTACGTAAGTACTCAATGATATTATAAATATTCATATTGTAGTACTTTTTTTTTCTAGTCGAACGAAGTTATTCTTTTTCAAACTTATTCGTAATTTACACAGAAGTTCAATTTGAAATGTATTCGCCCAATAAATTCGGAATTAATTATCATATTATTATTTTTTCGTATTATATTATACCCATACATAAATATTTATAATGTTCACAAGCAAAGTTAGTTTAATTAAATTCCTATTGTTTCCTTTGATTTTCTAGTAACAAAACGATTCTGCCTGGTTTCTATATTTAGTTAATTTATTTCTGTTTCTCATCCAAGTGTTCGAATCATTTTAAATATACGATCTGTTGTGTTCGATTTTATTTGAATAAATAATCTACAGTGTTCCATTTTATTTGAATAAATAATCTAGTGTTCGATTTTATTTAAGTACTGAATCTAAAATGTTCGAATTTATTTGAATTCGATTTCGCGGTAATACTTTTGTTTTAGCATAGTTTGCACTCGATAGTTTCTTATTGTTGTATTGTTGTTACAGGCGGACACAAAGAGTTTCACAGACGGCATCGGGAGTTATGCGAAGATGCGCTGTTGCCCGGTGCCTCTCCTCCCGCAAGCGTACCTGCCTCGCCGTCATTAGAAGGACAACCTACCCTCGGCAGTCCCGTGGAACCAGCTGGTAATTAAATAATTTAATACATTGTAGATAAAGTAAATATCTCACGAAAAAAAAAAATTGAAAAAAAAAAACTGTTTCCCCCTAGTTTGATGCAGTCTAACCAATATTTTTTCAATGATTAATTGTATCTCAATAGAGACAATACAAATTGGAAACAGAATATGGTGGTCGAGGTGTTTACAGGACTTATGACCTGTCATGCGACCACCACGTCTGACAATTTTTTGGAATTTGTATATATACTAGAATGCTGCGCTTATCTTCACATTTTTAGTGTAGAGTGAACTAAAAAATGTGAAGATAAGTGTAGAGTGAACTAAAAAATGTGAAGATAATCGCAGCATTCTAGCATATATACAACTTCCAAAAATTTGATAAACGTGGTGGTCGTAAGAAGGGCGGAATGGGTAATGTTGTTAAACATAAAGTGATCACTCATCCCAACCAATGACAGGTCATAAGTCCTGTAAGCGCCTCGGCCACCATATTCTGTTCCCAGAAAACAATTTACATCTTCGTCTTTATTGAGATACAATGAATCCTTACAAAACGATATTTTTCGTTAGCTTGCATTTTAAGACGATAGATGGCACTTCAATTCGTATCAAGCTGAAAGAAAAATCATTTTTTCAAAGCAGTTGTTTTCTTTTTATCTGCACAGCATTCATTAATCATTATATTATACAGATGGTCGTCTGATATGGTCAGAGTTCTTCCCGTTTTGGTTGCTTTATTACAAGCATAGTTTTATCTTTTACGATTCATAACCGGTTTAGTATTCATGGCGCGTTGTAATTAATAATGATTCATGAAATTTATTTACATTCGATTAATCCAGTGTTGGGTAGGTTATTTGGAACGCCACTGGATTCTGTAATTAATTTTATCTTTGGTATTAGAAGAAATATATAATTTTACTACCAGCAGTCGCGACAGAAATGACTTCAATTATTTAATTATTCATATAATTAACTCCAGTTCTGTATATAACGTGTATGTATTGTTGTTCTAAAGTGTATAAATTGAACTTATCTAGTTTTGACTCCTGAATCACCTCCATTCTTTTCTTCATCTATTTTTTGTAAACAATTTTTCTAGTTCCATTTACATCGTCAACATATACTTTTTTACCATTCTTTCTTCATTCATTCTTTCCGTGTGTCCAAACCATCTTAATGTTCCTTTCATTATTTTATTCATAACACCATCATTCATTTACTGACAGGAAGGGCTGATCGAGTACGTCAGGTGCAGCCCTCATACTAAATATGTTTATTATTATTGTTTTCACCATTATTATTATTATTATCTTTATCTGGTCGATAAATCGGAGCATCTTCTACAGCGCCCTTGAGATGAGTAATTCATAAAAATGGCGCTCTATAAATTATCCAATTTATTATATTATTCGCACCGCATTCACTTCTTATATTTTCATTCGACACTCTATTATACACAGAGTATCCACGTCTAAGAGATCTCATTTCTACTTCATTTATTCTACTTTCATCCTTCTTTTGCCAGTTCCATGCTTCGCTTCCATGCATAAGGGTCGGTATAAGAACACCATTTATTGTAGTCAATTTACTATCACTAACCGTTAAAAAAAATCAGGAAAAAATGCTAATAATTAGGTCATCGATGATTAATTATTGCGTTATCTCTTGTGAATGTCGGATACAATTTGTTTTGAATAAAATTGTGTCATCTCAAGATCATAACCCTTGTCATGTGTGTTTTTCATCTTTGATTTATTGGAAAATATCTGATTCACCGGTTCATATCATCTGGTGTAGTAGTTCACTGTAAATTAGATTGCCTAATATACCTTCTCTGAACCGTTTCGTGAGCATCGGAAGCATGCGGAATATTTTCCCTATGTGGTCAACATTCGTGGAAGTTTGCGGTGTCATTCTGGTCTGGTAATGCGTTATTTTTTATAGTGATATAATAGGTGTCCTTTTTTATAGATTAAAACAATTGACGTCATCACGTGATTAACTTGATCCCAGAATGGGTTTCTCCGTTGTCATTTTCCAAAAACCATCTGTTTACCTTTTCACGTCAAAATATACAGGGTGTCCCAGATCTCGACGTCAACCCGGAAATAGATGATAGGGCAAGCCATGCTGGTTATGAGAAAAATGTAAAAAAAATCTAAGTTTTGTATTTTTGAAATTATAGGCATTTAAAAAAATCGAGAAAATCAACACCTTGTGATGGTCTTTTAACTCCCGTTTCTACAAATCTTTACTTTTTATAAATTTTATTTTTATTATTTAATCCTGAATAATGTTTCTAAAAATTGTTGCCTAAAATTTATAGCTAACTATTCTAGCTTGGAAGAAAATATTACTTTTTGCCCAACCAAGTATTCAACATTAAAACTACGCCCAATTTTAACTGACTGTACTGAAAATAAAATGTACTGCGCTATTTTGGGAAGTAACTTTAAAAGTTGGCGCATTTATTGAGGATTCCAAAATGGTAGGACACTTGCTTGATTTTTTCTTAAATTAGGTGTGGATAATTTAAAAAAAAATTAAATCCAGTTTCGAAATTTTTTATCTGAGAGACTAAAAGTCGTTTTTCGAAGTGTGAGCGAGACAGATAGACGCACATCTGTTGTATACAAGAAAAAAAATAAAAAAATCACAGGGTGTTGATTTTCTCGATTTTTTTTAAATGCCTATAATTTCAAAAATACAAAACATAGATTGTTTTTTTACATTTTTCTCATATATCATCTGTTTCCGGGTTGACGTCGAGATCTGGGACACCCTGTATACTGCAACAAGGTGCAGGCCAGTTTGTGCTTTATGCAATATTGCGTCATACTCACCTTATTTTGACTTTCCTGTAAAACGATATTCGTTGATTCACCTTCAAAAGTAAACTTCAAAACTCGTTAACAATGCGTGAGGTTCATTCAACTCCATCGATGCTCGTTCAGTTCTATCAAATTTTGGTAATGATGTATTGTGTTACGCATGTAAGCTTGGTTGCAGGTTAAATTGACATTTATTCGCTGATGACCCATTAAAAAATAACTGAAGATTTTTACATGAGCTTAAATAAACACGAATCCTATTATAATTGAACCAAACCATTATTTTGGTAACGTGACTAAACTGTAATTTTTGTTTTTACAATTTTGACTATTTTAAATAAATCCCACGAAAACGTCTTTTCTTTATGGAAATTACATGTTGCGCTTTGCTAATGCATTATCTAATATGCAAGTGCCTTAGCAAGGAAAAACATGTCATTTCCATAAACTATTATATAATTAAACTTATTTATTGTTTCTTGATCAATGATGTAAAATTCCATATTAAATAATTAAATATACTAAGGAAATTAAATATAACTTTGTATAATCCAATAATTAATAAAAATAATAATAAAAAAACACGACACGTTTCGGAGGAGGTATCCTCCGAAACATGTCGTGTTTTTAATATTTTTGTATTAATTAATGGATTAAACAAAGTTATTTTTGATTTCCTAAGTAGGTACCTATATTACTTTGGAATTCCACAGTGTTAATGCCTTAGCGTTCAATAAATTAAATATTTAATGATTGTGAAAACGTCAGTTTTCTATAAGTTTTATTAAATTTTATGGGAAAGTTTTCTTTCGTCGTTCTAAGGCATTATCAAATGATACATTCATCAAATGTCATTTCCATAAATTATAATAAAACTTCTAACAAAACAGACGTTTTAATTTAATATGGAGTTTTACATCATTGTTCAAGAAACAATATTACAATGTATTCTATCTTGTCCTCTTTGTGATCAGATATCGACAACCACCCCGCCTCCAGAGTGCTGCCCTTCCTGTACTTGGGTAACGGCAAGGACGCCGCAGACCCTTCAACCCTGCGGAAGCTGGGCACCACGTGTGTACTGAACGTGACATGTTCCCTACCTGGTGCACCCGCCGGAGCCGGCATCACGCAAAAGAGAATCCCCGCCAGCGACTCAGGACAACAGAACCTCAAGCAGTACTTTGAGGAAGCCTTCGAATTTATCGGTGAGTTATACATCTTCAGAACTTATTAAAAACATTGTATTTTCACATTTTTTGTCACTTTTCATTAACATTTTTCGGGACACAGAGGCCCTTTTTCAGTGTAGAAATTAATTGTAATTTATTAAGAATTATAGGAGAGGGGAAACAAATCAAATATTGGACTTAAAGTTAAATTTTTTGGTTGTTTATATTGTAGTATTTTCGACTATTTTAGTTAATGCGAATAGGGTATTTTAACCCTTACCACCGGCGGCCACCAGGCCAGTAAATGGATATTAATACTTTGATAAGAAGCCATTACTTGGTGGTTGGATATATTTAACACTTAATTAAACACTTTTTGTACTTGGTATACAACCAATTTATTTGTGAGGATGATGGCGTACCGGTTTTGCTTTATGCGAGCTTTTTCAGGGCTTTACACATGATTTTACTTTACACATGTGTAAAGACCTGAAAAAGCTCGCGTAGAGCGAAACCGGTAGGCCCTCATCCTCACAAATAAAGTGGTTGTCATCATCATCGGCTGTCCCTCGTGTCCGAGGAAGACTGTCCTTCACGGTTGTGGGACCGCATGTGACTGAAGAGCCCGATCCTGGACCCACATATTTTGGGGCATCTGGGGCAGGGGAAGGCGCCTGTAGTGGAGCCGTCACCGTCTCCCAGTGGTCTCTACTTTCTCCCCCTCCTCCTCTCAGCGGCGTCGTCTCTGCGCTGTGCTTAAGAGTCTTGTGTGCCTTTATGTACTGCTGTTCTCCACCTAGGTCTGTCCTCTGCAGTCTTTTCCCAGCAATCACAGTCGATGTCAGTCTTTTGTAGTTTTATTTTAAGGGAGTCTCTAAAGCGCTTCCTCTGGCAACCGTGTGAGCGTTTGAAAGTGGTTGTATGCCAAGTACAAAAAGTGTTTAATTAAGTGTTGGATATTAATACCCTTCCTGCAGACAAAGTGTCTAATCAATTGGTATATTATTTTAATAATGAATTCAGCGTATTTAGTTGATGAATTTTTTTTCTTATGTTGGTTACACGTTTCATAGTGATTCCCTCCTCGCATGAAAATGGCGTATGTAAATTCACGGTGTCTTGGTTTCGTGTAACGTTAGTATAGTCCGCGCTGGCAAAAGCAATAGCGGTCGGACGCATTCCTGACGTCGGGAATTGGCAATATGCTCGGTGGTTATGGTCATCTCGTCGGGTCTTTGGCCCTCTCCCGCGCCGCTACCATTTTAGTCTAGGACGTATGTTTACCGCCGGCCGGGCGGAAAATAGGCAGGGATTCATCTTGGGGGGCGGGGGGCTGACTCACGCGCGGCTATTATTAATTGGACTCGTACTGCCCTAGGTGACTTTGTTTTGGTGCCACGCGCATGCGTTCGCGTCTCCTTTTTTCCTCGGTGATTTATTAGGTATTGATTTGTGCTTTTTAGCCCGTCACGCTCACACTCTACCTCAATTATTAGACATAAGTGCGTACTTTCTACAACAACTCATTTATTTTCATCCCATTCATTGATGCTTTGTTCTGTTATACCAAATATTTCGATTATCTCTATTCGAATCCCTTTATCACTATAATTGTCGGGTAGATTTGCAGGCTTAATGAGATGCATATGAAATAATACATTTAATATAATGTGTATTATAAAATGTTTTTAAAAACATATCACTAAAATTGTGTTAAACATGCTTTACGCGGAGTCCTCGAAAGACGTATTTATACCCTTCCCGCCGCCCACAACCAGTCCAATAAACGGGTATTAATACCCTTCCCGCAGACAATGAGTAAACTATTAAAAAAAAAAAAAAAAAAAAAAAATTAATACATTTTGGATTTCATGATGGTCACTCTCATGACGTGATCTTATTCTATAATTCATAGTACCTATCTATATAATGTTTTATATTGTATCACGGCATTTCTATCATCAAATTAAAATGTAAAATTAACAATATTTCTCCAACTTGGACTTTATGGAGAATGCTCCAACTTGATTTTCTGGCTTACGGAAGTTTCTTGTCGTACTCATGATTGAGGGTGGTGTCCATCCTGCAAATCATTGATCACGGCACGTCATGCGCTTCTGTCACCCATCAGTATCCAGGCTGCAGCTAATGAGAGACAAGTCAGTTTCCTGATTTGATTAGACCAGCGGCTCGGTGGTCGTCCTTGTGATCGCCTTCCCTCCACTTGCTTACGATTATGAGCTTTTCGATGTTGTTTGATTTCGGGAATTTAGTTGTCCAATAAACGCCTGAAATTTTGTATTAGATAATGCGTGTTTCTGCGTTAGAGATATTAGGCAATCTCATTAAATATTACCATATTCAAATGCGTTTTACTAGTTCACAAGACGAGTAGAATAATGATAATCTTGCAAGTATCGAAATGTGAGTGCCTCTGAGTCGGTAGCTTGCTCCTCCTTCCGGGAGCTGCTTGGTATTCAGTCCGTGTCGTGCAACTGAATTCATTGTGAAACCCGAGATTTATCGGCCCTATTAAATGAAAACAAAACGCTCCTCATTCATGTTCATGCCAACTCTGCGTGACGAGTGTCCAATGTCCGCTTCTCGGGTTCTGTCTATATTGTATACCGCGCTTCGTGTGTGTCACCGAATTTGAGCCCTCTTCATTCAAAGACAGGACTACCTACGCCAGTGGTCGCCAAACTCATAACCCAAAAGATAATTGGATAATTTATAGAGCGTCATTTTTATGAATTAATCATCTCAAGGACGCTGTAGAAAATGCTCCGTTGTATGAACTCGTTAAAAAATAAATAGTATGAGGTTAGTATGAGGGCTGCACCTGACGCAGTCGATCAACATTTACATCAGGAAAGGATAATTTGAAAAGGTGCGTTTTGAGTCTCGATCTAAACTCTGACTGATTCTCAATGCACTTGAGGTCTGCTGGAAGATTGTTCCAGGCTGAAGGGCCGGCTACTGCGAAGGCTCATCAGCAGGATGAGAATTTTATTTTCATTCAAGAGTTAAAAATATTTATTAGAACCTTGTTTTAAAATGAATTAAAATTAAAACTTACTAATTAACCACACGTCGTCTCTCAGAATAGGCAGAAAGAATGGACCGTCACGTTGTTTTTCCCAACGTACATCCTTAACGTTAATACACCATGTCATGCACGCACGTCGATTTCTCCGACTCCTCACGTCGCCGACATTTAATATTGTATTTATTTGATCGATCACGTTTTCCTCGGTCTTCCTCTATTTCTATATATCCAAACATCTTAATAATCCTTTCATAATTTTGTTCACCACACTTTCATTCGCATTGCATTCATTTGTTATATTTGCATTCGACACTATCATTTTCTACACATTCGTCTAAGATATCAGATATCTATTGTATTTATTCTACATTATTTGCGCTTTATATTGTGGCTCGCGAGCCGCGGTTTGCCGACCTGCGACCTACGCTGTCACTAAAAGTACCTACCCATACAAACAAGTACCTATTTAGTACGTTCTGTCTTGAATACAGAACCGTTGAACATTTTTTTTTCTATGCTGTGACAAAAGTGCTGGCGCGCTAAGATCCGCAAACGGGGTCAAAGTAACATTACTCGATGATTCATCCGCGAGGAACTCGGCAAATGGATTTTGTCGGGTGTGTGCATATATTTTTACTCTTTTTTTCAAGGATTTATTTTTTATACGCTTACAGTGCGTGCTATTTGTGCAGCCTCGTAAATCGCACCGGTGATAATCTTAAGCACTTTAGAGATCAACACGAAGCTACAGCCTATTTAATTTATATTATTCTAAGAACAGAATTTCTTGAATTTACTATTTTTTTAGAAGTGGGTTGGTAGGGGAACCCATTGTTGGACCAATGAATAATATAGTGTTTGATTTAATTAAGTCTTCTTTTTTAGTTTTAATCCTAGGAATTACAATGTTTGAAGCAAAGTTTATTGATCATTTATGTTTCTTGAAATGCCACTTGGACCTTTTTGAATGTGGTGATTTCCCGTAACTTTCACATGTCCGAATGTGAAATGTTCGTATTTATTTTAATTCAGCGTTATAAGTTTGTTGTATGCTGTGATATCGTAGAAATTCTTATGTTTTACCATAACTTAGATTAATAATCTAATGATTTTACGGAATTCTTTTATTGTAAGTTCATTTTAAGTAATAATGAAATAAAACGACGATTTTTATCTATTTATTACTTCCACTTATATTTTTATTCGCTAGTCCAGTCTTTCGATGCCAGCTAGCTTGGCGAAACCGGTCGCTTTCGAAATAAATGCAATAAGTGTAAGCACTAAAAAAATGACGTTTTATTATTGTTATTTTTGTATACAACAGGTGATTTGAACCCGATTACTGTATACAATTTATTTTTAGATATTATAAACTAACTAACTAACCATCACACCGTCTCCCCGAAAGGGTAGTCAAAAAAAAAATGGACTGTCACACTTTAACCGATGCGGCACTCTATCTTTCTCTTTTCGCCTCCGCGGGAGACGCGGTGTGATGGGTTGCGAGCCTCATCGCCATTTAGCTATTATTATATTTTCTTGACATGTGATAGGCAGCAAAACTATCGCCATTTTATTGTCATGTGAATTCTTCACCAGACCAAAGACATTGTGACATTGTGCTATCGTCGGTAATCGAACCCGCTAACTTCGGTATGGAAGTCAGAGCTCTTACCACGAAGGTCGGCTTGTTTAAATTTTTATTTAATTTTTATGTTGTTTTATCTTAAATTCGCAGTTTTTTTTGTGAGGTGGGTAGGAACCCATTGTTGTGAGTGGTTGTAATGAGGTGTCTAATACACAAGAATCTGCGACTTGCCGTCTTTACGTAATACGGATTGTTGCTTATTATTTATACCTTTCTAATCCGCCGTCCGCGATAGTAGAAAACTTGCGCGCGCAGCGGCGCGTATTCTGCGCCGGAAAGTTTCGCGAGAACAACTCTCGGAATGCAGACTGGTTCCCACCAGCACGCGGGCCTGCTCACTACTTCGGTTCCGCTCCTCGGCGAACTCGACTGTCGGCGTCCCCTTCACTCCCGGGCGCCGGGCCCCGCCCCGAGAAGGACGCGAGACCGGCCGACCTAGCAAGGTGAGCCGGCTGGAGCTAGCTAGACTGGAAGGCCGAACGAACAGCCTTGCTGTTGACTCTGCTAAATCTAAGGATAATAATGCCGGTGTTTCACCGAGTAAGATCAACGATCTCCTACGTGTTAATATTCACGTTTACATCTAAGGAGTCGACCTTCGTGTCAGAGTCCCGGGTTCGATTCCTAGCGATTATCTTCTTCTCTGGTTTCAATCCTGGGATTGGTTTGCAGCAATTTCCTCGATTCTTCTCTTCCATTCTTCCCTGTCTTGTGCGGCTCTTTTGAAATCTGCATATGATGAGCAGCGCACGTCCACCAACAGGTCCTCCAGGTACTCTCGGCGTGGGCGTCCCCTAGAGTTTTCGATTATATTCTGGTAGAATTCACGTGACAATAAAAATTGCGATAGACTATCACATGTCATGAGAATAAATAGCTAAAAAATTGTATACAATAATTTGTTTCAAGTAACCTGTTCTAAAAAAAATGTCCGCCTTCCACACATATGAGGTCCCGGGATCGATTCCCGGCGATTACAGTGTGAAAAAAAATCTCTCATTGTCTTGCTCTGTTAGAATTCACGTGACAATAAAAATGGCGATAGACCAGTGACCTATCACATGTCATGAGAATCAATAGCTTAAAAATTGTATATAGTAATTGGGTTCAAATAATTCGTTGTATACAAACATGTTGAAAGCAACCGGAAACTCTTTCTCTCTCTGGTTTCAATCCTGAGATTGGTTTGCAGCAATTTCCTCTAATCTTCTCTTCCATTATTCCCTGTCTTGTGCGGCTCTTTTGAAATCTGCATATGATGAGCAGCGCACGTCCACCAACAGGTCCTCCAGTTACTCTCGGCGTGAGCGTCCCCTAGAGTTTGTTCTCTCGGTCATACCCTCCATTATGGCATGCAAGAGGCCTTCTTGTCGTATTAAACAAGGTCCTGAGCAGGTGCCTTCCTCCTTTGATTCTTTGGAAACTACCAAGGCTTAAATAGCAACCAAAGACCAACAAAGATGTTAGACTTTGCCGCAGACAAATGAAACAAAAAAAAAACAAAGGAGTTTCGTTTCGAATCATCCCGAATTTTTGGCCTTAGATCAGAACAGTGGACATGTTTTTTTTTTGTTAACACTCACGCCTCACACCTCCGCAGACTTATTTATTCGTCGACCCATTTCGATGTTTCTTAATGCGTTTTTAAATTGTGGGACATTGTGACTGTCTTGGCAGCGTCCCATCCCGCCCGGTCTGGCGCGGCCGGGAGTCACACGCGTTTTCAATTTTCTAATAAGAGTTCAGATTTCCCCCCGGCTTTGTAGTGCGTTTCCCCGACTCCCGGAATAGACGCCGTGCCGCGGGAGACGGCCCCGAGTCTCGATATAGGGGCCGTGACTCACCGGCCACGTGTTCCGCGATCTGCACACGCGGTGCATAGCCCTTCCTGCCTGCTTGCCTGCCTTTATACTCGTATGTGAACTGTAAATAAACGCATTCATAACCCTTGCTCCAAAATTAGGAACATGTACATTTGTTCTGAAGAGTTTATGACAAGCCGACATTGTACTGAAGATTTTATGACAAGACAAGTATTAGAAAGAAAAAAATAACTTTTTATTTCAAGAATCTTTAATGACTGAATATAAAAAAATGTACTATATTTATTAGTTAAATAATCATTGTTTTTGTGATTAAATCAAATTTACATATTATCTTTCACGTTGTTAATTGAAATATTTTGGTAAAATTCATTATAAATACTGGAAAATTTAATACGAATGAAAACGTCCGTTTTCTAGAAGTTTTATTATATTTTATGGGAATGACATGTTTCGCCTTTCTAAGGCTTAATAATCAAATGATTTGATAATGCCTTAGAAAACTTCTAGAAAACTAACGTTTTTATTCGTATTAATTATTTAATATGGAGCTTTACAACATTGTTCAAGAAACAATAAATAATGTTTTTTTTTTAATCTGCCTTATATTTCTTCCTTATTTCGTTGTACGGTATTCTATCATATTTTTTTCAGTGATTTCATTTCTACGACATTAATCAGTCGTCAATTTGTATAAATTTAATTGCACACTGATTTAAATCTGGATTGTCCTCTCCTGGTGCTATCCTTCATTCACCCCCTTTTGGCATAATATCGCCATTGAACCGAGGGGTGCAAATTGCCATTTCCCGCGCACATATGGCCGCCAATGTTTAAGCACCATTTAGGATAATAGAATTTATGAATGGGGAGACGTGGCAGTGTATGAATGAACCAGAACTCCTGCATTAAGCCCCCGATGGTAGAATTATTTACATACTCCGTATAGTACACCGGTTTCCTTTGATTTAAATGTCTCTCTAGTGTTTTATTTCTAATAACGGTAGCTCTCTACATCTGTGGCCTATTATTGGTACTTTACCCTTTCTCAAATAGATGCCTTAAACTATAAATATATTTATAAGGGATTACTCTTGCTTTACTTCCTATAACTTGAGCTGGCGAAAGGGCGCCCCTGCGTCCTATAATAGATTCCGGTGAGTGTGGGTAACCGAAAAAAGAATCCATATACATTACAATATGACGAAACTCGTGGCCGAGTGTTAAGTGCTACGACTGCCACACAGAAGTTTCCAGATTCGATTCCCGGCGTGTGATTTTCATTGTGTAGAATTCACGTGACAGTAAAATGGCGATAGATTAATTACCTTGATAGAGAAACAATATGATGCTATGATTTGGCTTGCGCTGTAATTTTGTAAAGAGCGATTCAATAACAATAATACAATAATATTAATAATATACGTATGTTCGGTATCAATATTTCTTTTACTTATTTAATTTTCAAAAATCTTGTATATTCTTACATTCATTATTTATTTGTGAATTTATTATTTTTACGAGCGGTTTCGTTGATATTGATGGTAAAACTTTCGGAAGAAATTAATTCATTTTATTTTGCTATTTTTGCTATTTTGCTATTTCTATTATATTCTATTGTGTCATCTTTAATCCAATTCAATTAAAATTATATTTTTCTATTTGGTTTCTTTCCTACGAAGAACTAGGTCAGGAAACTCTTAAACCTGTGTCTAGTATAAGACACCTTGTTAAGTATTTTATTTGCAGGAAAAATGACTCACATTGCATTGTGTCGCTTTATTGTATACTTTTTGCGAAATAAACAAACACGTCCACCAACCTGTTTTGCAAAGCGCATGCGATGCAAACGTATGAGTCGTTTCATAAACATTGCAGTTTTATGTTTCATGTTTATCCTTCCGCATAAAAAAACGTGTGTGTATGGTACGTATACTTACGTACGTATGAAGTTATACTTAACTAACTAACTAACTAACCATAACGCCATTTCCCCGGAGGGGTAGGCAGAGAGGATGGATCGCCACAATGCTCTGTCTTGGCATACCTCTCGGGCTTCCTCTACATTCATACATTGTATCACGCACGCACGTAGATTATTCCGACTTCGAATGTGGCCGCCTTTTAGTGATTTATTAATTTGGTCATGCTATGTTTTCCTCGGTCGTCCTCGGCTTCTTTTTCCACTCACGCTGCTTGTGTACAACTTTTTAACCATTCTTCTCTCATCCATTCGTTCCTTACGTCCAAACCATCTCAGAGATCCTTTTTTAATTTTATCCATGATGCAGTTACCTTACCTTACATTTCTCTCTTATTTCATCGTTCGGTATTCTTTCATACAACGTTTTCCCGCACATTCTTCTTAGTGATCTCATTTCTACGGCGTTTAACCTGCTTTCATCTTTATTTTGCCAGCTCCAAGCTTCACTTCCAGTTATACTTTGGCGTAACAAAAAGAACACATTTAAAGTTATGTTTTTGAAGGATTTAAATAAATAGATTTAGAACATATTTTACAATTTTCATTGTAATCAGAAAATAGTTCATTTTCATGAAGAAGGAATCTGGACCGGTCCAGGCTTAAACCCAAGTCCCCTACATCAGGAGCCAAGTGTATGACTGTCATTCCGAAAATCCGTGGTTCTATTCCCGGCGATGGCAGTGTGATTGTCACACTGTCTTTGGTCTGGTGTAGAATTTACGTAACATTAAAATGGTGATAGATTAGCTACTTATCGCATGTCATGAGAATCAATATAATAGCTTAAAAAAATTATACAGTAATTGGGTTCAAACGACCTGTTGTATACGAAAAAAAAACATAAGATTTTTCAAACACAAGTTTTGTTACTGAGGGCAAAATGAATTAATAATAAATACATATTTTCTGTGTATATCGCTAATTAATAATAATTTATAAATTTTAATATGTGCACTGCTTCACTATCAATTTCAACAATAGCAACGTGTTATGTTGAGAAAGTGGCGTTTATATACAGCTGACTGATTTGCGCATGCGCGTTTAGTACGAGTTTACCCATATCACGTTCACAAACTGGGTCTTCTACGATTGAATTTAGTCAAAAAATGAATTTACATTGTTATTTATCATCGATGGCTAATTTCATCGTGTTGCACTTCTGCAACAGGGTGCGCTCGCAGCTCTCAATTTTATCCTCTACTAAACGTGCCAAAAGAAGTATGACTTCAAAAGTATATTACTTATACACACATACATTAGGTTACTTTAGTTTTTTATGTATAGGTTTACGTAGACACACAGACTTGTTTCGGTTATGTATTGCCAACGTTGGTTTGGTAATCGGTATTTGGTATGCGGCAGTTATCGCGAGTAAAGTAAGTCGTTAACCAGCACGAGTTCACATTCTACTTGCATTAGTCCACCAAATTATCACTACGAATGATAACAAACTTCTTATGACTTAACTCCGAATTTGGAAAGACGGGTGATTCAGAATATGAATAATCCTACCGAAAGCGGGGTTAACCAACCAATTTCAATGTCAAAAGGGCGCCAAGTAATTTAAAATTGGATAAATTTACCTTTTTTCTATTTTTGAATGATTCACTTTAAAGCGAAGTGTCCGCTAACACCAAAACTTCCACAACTGTATTTTACTTGTAAACACCCATTGCAAGTCGATTTCCGCAAGTAGCTTGAGCAACTGGCGACTCTAAAATGGCAATGGGCAGGTCACGTAGCCAGAAGTTCAGGTGAAAAGTGGACAAGAAGACTTGGAGACCGTGGACGGCGAAGAGAAGTGCAGGGCGACCGCAACTACGGTGGAAGGATGATCTAAACAGACACGTCGGAATAACCTGGATGCAGTCTGCATGGGACAGAATGACATGGATGTAAATGGAGGAGGCCTTTGTCCAGGAGTGGACGGGAATAGGCTGAGGAAGAAGAAGAAGAACAGTGTGGCGGTCCCTCCTCTCTACGTACTCCTCCGGGAAAACTAGTTTTAGGTTATAGTAATTGTGTTAAAAAAATATATGGCACTTTGTAGCTATATGGAACATTTGCAATGTGATCTAACGGCTTAGCATTTAAAACGTGTGAATTATCCTGTTTGGTATAGTCATTGAGTGCCCTATTTTTCTGAATGATTTTAATTACAACAATATTATGAATGAAACAATTCTATTTTAATAGAACTGCGAAATATTACCGTGGAACTGACATTTTAATTGCCTTAAATGATGGATATTTGCATGAATGACTCCAAATTACTCCGCGGGTAGAGAACGGATGTAGGCATCGCGTTCCATTCGTATAACACGAAGTTTGATTCATCCTTTATTTTACTGGACATAGAAGAAACAAAGCTAGTGTGATTTTGTTGTTTTAACATTTTTATCTGAAATATTTTCACATTGTTCTGTAAAAATGTCTATATATCGTCATAGTTTTTCCATCAGGAATTATGGCATATTCCAATAGATAATTTTCCTGATTTTTTTTATTTATTAAATCGTAGAAGCTCGTATTCCGTCTTTGTTCAAACATATTCGCCCATTTTCTATAAGAAATATTTATACATATATACGTTATATACTTAGTAAATTGAAAATAACTTTGTTTAATCCACTAATTATTTAAAAAAATATTAAAAAACACAACATGTTTCGGAGGATACCTCCATCTTCAGGTGTAAAAATATAATAAAAACTAAATAAAGAAAAACTTATATAGAAACGCATTTAAACTTCGATACAATAATTCAAATTTAAAAATTATTTCAAATATATATTTTTTAATTTGAATTATTGAATCGAAATTTAAATGCGTTTTATATTAGTCTTTATTTGTTTAATTTTTATTACATTTTTACACCTGAAGATGGAGGTATCCTCTGAAACATGTCGGGTTTTTAAATATTTTTTCTTAATAATTAGTGGATTGAACAAAGTTATTTTCAATTTCCTAAGTATATTACTACAGAATTCCACAGTACAGTGTTAATGCCTTAGCGGTCAACTTGGACTTGGATCTTCTGGCTTACAGGGGTTCAGCTCTAATGGCTATTCCTCTTACGTCTGTAGGAAACATTGTTGGAATGTGATTTGGTAGTTATTTTATGATGGGGCTAAATGGCTATAAACATATAATATGTTTGTTATTTATCGAGAGAGGATGTGTATCTTAACTGAAAACCCTGTGGAAATTGTAAGAATACATAATGTTTTGTGTTATTTCATGGTCCATATTTTATTTTAGTCGATCTTTAGCTTTTGAATGGACGACGACGGAAATATGTTCATCGACGTTTGACACGGTTCAATATTTTTCGTTTTAATTTATTTACATACTACAATCGAGTAACACAAATGTAGCAGGTGTTGTGTTGTGTGAAGCATTAATTACTTTTAATTTCGACCTGATACGGTTGCATATCGGAGTAGGTACGGTGCGCACCGTTCGTGAGGTGTGACTAACTATCTGATCACCTGTGTCGCACGCGGCCGCAGCAAAGGGGTTCCCTTCCCTATTTATTACATTAATCATCGCACATGTAAACACTGACAAATAATAATAACGTCATACTTTCGACATTTGTGTCACTTTACCGCGTAATCCGCAATTGCAGGACGACTCATTGTTCTGTGGGTTCCTTTTTTATTGAATAATTCCCCTAAATATATCAATAATTAAGGTCAAACTTGGTTCTTGGTTAATACTTAACTAACTAACTAACTAACCATCACGCCGTCTCCCCGAAGGGGTAGGCAGAAAGAATCGACTGCCACACTTTCTTTTCTGACTTATTTCTCTCGATTCCTCAACATTCATACATCGGGTCATGCACGCGCGTCGATTTCTCTGACTCCTCACATGGCCGACATTCAATATTTGATTTATTTGATCGTGCCACGTTTTCCTCAGTCTTCCTCTATTTCTGGTTCCGTTTCCATCGTTAACATATAATTTTTTTACCATTCTTTCTTCATTCATTTTTTCCATATATCCAAACCATCTTAATGATCCTTTCATTATTTTATTCATAATACCATTATCCGCACCGCATTCACTTCTTATATTTTCATTCGACACTCTATCATACACAGAGTATTCACACATTCATCTAAGAGATCTCATTTCTACTGCATTTATTCTACTTTCATCCTTCTTTTGCCAGTTCCATGCTTCGCTCCCATACATAAGGGTCGGTAGAAGAACACCATTGTGCACTGCCATTCTAGCTTATATGGTTTATACTTTTCATGTAAATATTGTTTTTTCACATAGGTATGTTAAAAAATCACAAACGACAACATCAAATGTTCTCATACATTACTGTCATTCAACAATAATCAGAACAAATTTCAAAATAATCCAGACACGTTCTTGGGCATGCGCATCGTGTGCATTTCGAATTACTTTAGGAGAGAATCGAACCATTCCTCTCTCGCTCTCTTGTATTAATAATATTCTTGTACTTTTTCTTGAGGACATTTGGGTATTTGCCTTTTTTTATGTTACTATTATATGAATACCATAAATAAATTTCAAATGGTCTCTTTTTTCTTAAGAGTCCTCTGAGATCACTTAAGCGATGATTATAAATTTGTTAAAAATCTTCATTACTAATGATGTAAAGATTTTAGAATTAAGATATGTCTTCTGCTCCTTAGGCTTTTGTGTTATTCAATTTTTTAATATTATTTTGTGGTATCTTTTTATGAGTCTATACAGATTTAACACCGCATTGCCTAATATATTAATTTCACATAGCTCCCAAATTATGTATTTTTTATGTCGGATATACGTATTTATTCTATTGTTTAAGGGCTTAATTGATTACCTTGTTTTATTTCAATACAATGATTTGAGAACTATTCCCAATCACAATCGAATTGCGTCAGCTACAGTGCATAAGCAATTAAGTCCAGTGTGATTCACTGCTCACTGTCACTTAGTTCGTGATACACCTGATAGATGGGGTCTTGTGATTTGTGATGGGGGTAGCTTGTAAACTTTGGTACCATGAATCATAAAAATAACCGTCTCTAGTTTAGAGGGGGCGATAAACAGATACGTCATTAAAAAAACAGGATACGGTACTTGCGGCTTTATTGTTTCAACCCTCCCACTTTGTTCTGGTCTTGAAGCATACTCTGACGCATTTCTGGATAATTGTTATGGTAATATTCGAGGGTACATCAAAATATATTTTCGGAGCAGGACCTACCCCTCTAGCAGGACCTAGAGAACCCTATTTAGGCATCTGTATGACTCATCCTGTGAATTTTTCGTCGCGAGTCCTTTATATAATGAATTTCAATAGCCTTTATTCACTGTATGACGCAAACCCCCTTTGGAATATGTGTCATCTCCCCTCAACTCCCAAATCCTGCGTAATTGCTTTGTTATGTAAACAGAAAGTCCGTTATAACTTTAAAGAAATACGAATCAAAAGAAATAACGCCGTACAATGGTTGCTCTAACAATGATTTTACGTTTTTACCGCATGGGTACTCCTTTTGTTTCGCTGAGATTTGATATCTCCAGCGCATACTTGGCTGCCTTTGTGAAATTATAATAGATTAAAACGATGGCGCTCTCAAAGCCATCACTGCTAATAAAAATATATCCTAACTAACTAACTAACTTACCATCACGCCGTCTCCCCGGAGGGGTAGGCAGAAAGAATGGAACGCCACACTGTTCTGTCCTGACATACGTCTCTCGCTTCCTCTACATTCATACATCTTGTCATGCACGCACGTCGATTTTCCGACTCCTCACGTGACCGACATTCAATATTTGATTGATTTGATCGTGCCACGTTTTCCTCGGCCTTCCTCTATTTCTAGCTCCGTTCACGCCGTTTACATATACCTTCTTTACCATTCTGTCTTCACTCATTCTTTCCATGTGTCCAAACCATCTTAATGACCCTTTCCTTATTTTGTTCATAACACTTTCATTCGCACCACATTCACTTCTTATACTTGCATTTGTCACTCTATCATAAACAGATTTGCCACACATTCGTCTTAGAGATCTCATTTCTACTGCATTTATTCTACTTTCATCCTTCTTTTGCCAGTTCCATGCTTCACTTCCATACATAAGGGTCGGCACAAGAACACCATTGTGCACTGCCATCTTAGCTTTTTTGGATAGGCTTTTGTTTGCGATGACAAATTTAAGTGCACCATTTATTCTGTTGCCTGCCCCAACCTTTCTTTCAATATCCTTCTCCACCCTCCCATCCGTTGTAATATATCCACTGAAGCAAATATGGCAGTACAGTCAGTTCAAGTGCCAATCCTTATGTATGAAAGTGAAGCTTCGAGCTGGCAAATAGGTTGAAAATAGGATAAAAACCGCGTGAAATGAAATCACTGAGAAAATGTGAGGGAAAAAGATGTACTCGTATGATAGAATACCGAACGACGAAATAAGGAAGAAATGTAAGGCAGATGATTGCATCATAAGCAAAATTAAAAGAGGATCCATGAAATGGTTTGAACATATGGAACGAATGGACAAGAGAACAATGGTTCCCCTCCTGGAAAACGGCGTGATGATAATCTGTTTTTTTTTAAACAATGAACAAGATCTTTTGAGAAAACCGCATTTGGAACGCCATTTATGTTCGTTTTTGTAATCAGGTCACTAATGGATCTGGATTGAGTTATGTATCCACTCTGGGACCCTGTTCATGGTGTAATTATTGACATTACCGATGACGCATGCACAACGGTTAAACAACAATGAGCTCATAACGGATAGAGCAAATGCTACGGGTCCCTCTTGTGGGGCCGTGCTGCTCCCTTTTACACACAAGGACCCTTCTAGCGAGCGCACAGCTGTTGCGTAGCTCGACATTCGCGCCCGGTCGGTCGACTCATTCAATTTCATTACCCAAATCTGTTGCGAATTCTAAGAACTGAAATCAAAATTCATATAATGCCATCTGTCTCTTGATAGAACCATCCAAGTCTTGATCAATTGGATTACGTCTTAAGTTAGCCTATTTTAAATAAATTTACTATATTTCTGGTCCCAACCCTAATGTATGGAAGCGAAACATGGAACTAGCAGAAGAAGGATGAGAACAGAATAAATGCGGTAGAGATGAGGCCCCTAAGACGTATGTGTGGTAGAACAAATTATGAAAGGATCGCTGCGTTGGTTCGGACATATGGAGCGCATGGATGGATAAAGAATGGTTAAGAAAGTATACGTCAATGATGTAAATGGAGTACGGAGTCGAGGCAGACTGAGGAAAACATGGCATGACCAAATTAATCAAATTTTAAAGATAATCAAATGATTTTACTGAAATCTCTTAATGAAGGTTCATTTTAAATAATAATTAAATAAAACTATATTTTTTTAACTAGTTACACTTTCCGGTTTTGCCAGGCTCTCTGGCATCGACAGACAGATACATTTTAAAGGTTAAGAAAGTATACGTTAATGATGTGAATGGAGTACGGAGTCGAGGCAGACCAAGAAAAACATGGCATGACCAAATTAATCAAATGTTAAAGGTTGGTGATGTTAGAAGTCGGATGAATCGAAGTGCGTGTATGACTCGCTATATGAATATGGAGGAAGCTAGAGAGTGTGCCAGGATAAAGTAGTGTAGCGGTCCATTCTCTCTGCCTACCCCTGCGGAGAAACGGTGTGATGTTTTTTTTATTATTTTTTATTTATTATTTTTATTATGAATGTTCATTTCTCGGCTTATGACTACTATCCTAGCAGACGTTGTGTCTAGCAGCTTTCTGTCCACGTCATTGACAATGTATACAGTCTGACTAAGGCTGGTGGAAACCAAATACGGAACACAAATACACATCTGACTAACTCCATGAGAGAGGTCAGGAACATTTTTCATCCGACAAGGTGGCAGATGTCTTACACTTATATTCTCATTTCAACCTTTTGTCACGTTTTACAAATTTTATTACTGAACAATAAAAATCGATACAATTGAATACCCTTGAAAGATTTTAATAGACATATCATTACAAATTATATCGCTATCCGAGTGCAATCAAACAATCTTCAATATAGTATCTGTAATACAAGTACAGCATTTAACAAGTCTATGCTGATGACGCAGAAACGATTTCCCGATCATTCTCTGAACACGTGCCCAAGAAGAAAACAGTAGACGATCAGATCGAATATAATTTCCGTCATTTGTGACGTATGCGTCTTAAATTTTTTCATTGTATAATAAAAACATTGCTTTCTTATTTTTCTTGTTCCTTTCCTATCGGAAGTTGGACTACATTATGACTTTTTCTACCCTTGATACAGTAACTCTTAACAGGCATGTTATGTCAGAATTTTCTTCTTCTCTCGACACTTCGTTTTTTGTAAATTTTGCCTTGGATAATCAGTGAATTAATAAAAAATCAGTGACGACCTTCGTGGCGGAGTGGAAAAATCTACGGCTGTCGCACCGAAGTCCCGAGTTCGGCGATGGCAGTGTGATTGTCACACCTGGTGTAAAATTCACGTGACAAATGGCGATAGATTAGCCAACTATCACAAGTCACGAGAATCAAAAGCTAAAAAGTTATTTACAGAAATTAGGTTTAAATAAACTTGCTGCATACAAATGTGTCGAACAAACGAATTAATTCGACAACAAACCAAGGTGACTGAGGTGGCTCTGAGGATGGGCGGGCTGAAGGGGCGATGGGCTGCCCATGTCTGTCGAAGAACCGACGGCCGATGAGGGAGACGGTTCTGGAGTGGAGACCGCGTACAGGATTCCGCAGAGTTGGACGTCCCCAACGCTGGAAGAGGATTGCTGGACATGGATGGATGAGAGCGGGAATGGATAGGGGGCGGTGGCGTGCTTTGGGAGAGGCCTACACTCAGCAGTGGATGACAGACGACTGATGATGATGATACGAATGTGGAAAGCAACGGGAACCTACCACATTAAAAGGCCCAAGTGGTATCCCAAGAACCAGAGCACTTGGATCCTCTAGCTTACAGAGGTTTAGCTCTAATGGCTATTCCTCTTACGTCTGTAGGAAACATTGTTGGAATGTGATTTGGTAGTTGTTTTATGATGGGGCTAAATGTTAGCCCAAAATGTTACTCTTTGATTTAAACTAGTGAAGAAACAGAATCAGTTGCAGTATTTTGTACTTATCGTTTCTCATAATGTGCCCTAATTATTCCAGTTTCTTGCATTACTTTCATACTAAGTATACTTATACAATAATTTGAGCCGCTCCACGCAACAAGTGTTGTAGAAATTACCACTCTCTGAGGTGCTAAATGCTGACGTTAGAAATCTTCTGTCGATTTGTTCCCGTTTCGCTCGGATCGTTAGGATCTCGTGAGTCACTGTTTGTTGTTGATTGGGAATCCACGATCGCTTGTAGCTGGTAATGAATCCGTCAAAGATGCGCCGCGCGTGAAGGCCGTATCTCGGCGGCCTTTAATTTGTGACTCACGCCTCCGTAGATTTAATTACGCGGCGGTTACACGGAGTTTAGTAGATTCCCTCAAAAATTTCCATGTATCCTCTAGTGATTACGAGCTGAGTCAGCATGTCGAGTGCAACACTCCGGAGATAAGGCGCCGCGCAGTCAACACAAGATATACATAACTCGATACAAGCGATAACCGAACAATCTTGAAAATCGTCATTGATTTTTTTAAACCCCCCTTTGCAGGCACTTTAAATCTCCCATTCCTCAGAAAACAGTCTCCTCTAATAAGAGTTCTCTCACCGTATTCAAATCAATTAATGACAGAAAGAAATTTTAACGTGCTCTAACCAAATATATAAAGTGGTCAACCATAGATGTAGAACATGTTTTTCTAGGATTATTTTTTTATCTCAATAGAGACGAAGATGCAAACTGGAAACTGAATATGGTGATCGAGGTGTTTACAGGACTTATGACCTGTCATTGGTTGGGTTAATGTTTTTTCTATTAGATTTAGAAGAGATTTCCTATCCTAGGACGTAAATTTATGATTACAACTTTCCTAGGATTTCCATCGGTTTTATTCATATTTAGAGCATCTTACAAGATTACTTAAAAATATTTCGCAATGAAAGTGTTAATATTATTCCATCGATACAGTTCTGACTGAAAAGAAAGGGGAGCTCTGTTAACTGATTGTCGGCGGGAAGGATATAAATACATTTAAATACCTCTTTCGAGGACTCTACGTAAATTGTTGGGTGTGTATTTTAAAATTATATGTTATAATTGTATTTCAATTTCAAGCCACGCGTCTTAATTAGGGCCTAAACCCCCAGACAAATCCGATGAATGTTTCTAAATCCGATGAACACTCCGGAAGACATCTAACCAACCATTAAATCACCTATCCAACGATGTTTCCATTTGTATGCCAGAACATCCAAGTTCAAAATTGTAGTCCAACGATATTCACGATGTGTTGGATTGTTAATGTATAGGATTATTTTAATACTGGCTTAACTTGTAAGCTTCTTTCGTACGTGATCCAAGTGTTTCAACACGCCTAAAGCTTTTGGAGTAAGTACCACGGGTCGAATCACGAGATGAAACTTTCAGTATATTCTCGGGACTGCTAAGAAAACTGCATCGATTCTAGTCCGTCTCGCGATCATCGCGTTCTGTGAGTCGGACTGTCCGGTGGCGGTGTCCGGTGAGTCAGCGCATGGTGCAACAGATATACCAGCAACTGCCTTGCCGCGGGCTCTAGAAAGCCGCCGACCGACCTCGAACCGACACTCGTGTCCCTCCCATTGTAGCTTAGCTCTCAGGCGACCAGGGGACCCGCAAGCTGGTCCAAGAGCCGACAAAAATATAAAAATTCCAAATAACACACTTCTCATACAGATAACCAGTTTCGTGAGGAATTTATCACGAAAATAGTTATCAAATCACGCACCATTTCTCCGGAGGGGTAGGCAGAGAGGATGGATCGCCACAATGCTCTGTCCTGGCATACCTCTCGGGCTTCCTCTACATTCATACATCGTACCATGCACGCACGTCGATTATTCCGACTTCGATCATCATTGCTTTTATTAATTGTTGCAACATTCTTTAATTGAATAATTGGTCAATTCGCGCTTATTTTTAACAACAACAACAAACCATCACGCCGTTTCACCGCAGGGGTAGGCAGAGAGAATGGACCGCCGCACTACTCTATCCTGACATACCTCTCTAGCTTCCTCCACATTCATACGCAGTCTAGGTAGACCGAGGAAATCATGGCATGACCAAATTTATCAAATTTTATAGGTTGGTCATGTTAGATGTCGGAAGAATCGACATGCGTGTATGACTCGCTATATGAATGTGGAGGATGCTAGAGATGTGTGCCAGAATAGAGTAGTGTAGCGGTCTTTTCTCTGCCTACCCCTACAGAGAAACGGCGTGATGGTTTGTAGTGGTTGTTGTTGTTAAAACTGTTTTTCCATTTTTGAAAAAAAAAATATAGTTAATAAAATAATCCACGATCTTGTTATTGTTAATTTTATGATATTTTCGGCCGTTCTGCATCCTTTTCTTATTAGTTTTCTATTTTTGATATTTTGAATTTCTTATAAAGGTTTACAACACATTCATTTAAGAGATATTATTTTTGCTGTACTTATTTTCATTGCATTCGTTTATCGCTTTTTCAATGATTCATCGCATCCAAGAGTACGTTTATCGTTTATATCGTTCTTTAAAAGACAACATCCCAATTAAGGCATATAGACATGAAAAAATTAAAATTCTAGAACCTAAAATGTGTTTTTTGACGCACTGATCGATCGATTATCCATCCATGTATAAACAAATTCAATCAACAAGTCTAAATATAAACAAATCAGATGCTTCTTCATTTTCCACACTTCAAAACCATATTATTATATTTGTAATATAGATAGCATGTTATCATATCATTATATTTGTTTGAATTTAATATTATTTATATTTTCCGATTGTAATGGTTACGTATCCAGTAACTAATAAGAGGTGATTCAGAGTCTAGTTATGGTTTAAATACATGCCATTAAGATATACACGTTTTTAGCTCTGTTAAAACAGTTTTTTAACTTGCGAATAACTCGAAGTAGTACTGCCAAAATGTTGCTATAAATAAAAAACATTATGCAATATTTGTTTTATACTTGTGTATAGATAATCGCAATCCAAAAATAATTGACATTTGTCGCCTTATCATCCCTGCAATTTGGGAAACGTGTGGGTTCACTTTACGTGAGTACTTGCTACGTTCTTACGTCACAGCATTTTCCGCGTGTCATGTTTTTCCCGAAACGGACAGGCTTATCTCAGTATACATTATAATGATTTATCGATTCATTAGCGTAGTGCACTTTTCAATGTCTCACTAACTAACTAATCATCTTGACGTTTCAAATTTTTACTAGCTTCTTTCATATGTATACGGCGTGTTATACACGCACTTCTATTTAACAACTTCTGGCATGGCCAAATCTTTGAGTTTGATTAGTTATCTTCTTCTGATTGTTCCTCTCCTATCGAAGGTTGGAAAACATCATGCCTCTTTCTACCCTTAATTCAGCAGCTCTAAACAGGGATTTTGTGCTCTAACTGAACCATTTTCGAAGGTTTTACTTGATTAGTTAGTTAAAGTATTTATTTATTTATAAAGTGCACGCTCTGTTATATTACGGCAATAAGGAAAATATTAAACAATAACAGAATTTGATTGAAATAAGAACAATCTATTTAAATTCAATAGTATTTTAAGAAAGCAGTCCATCAATCCAAACTTTAAACTTTTTACTTTTTTATCTGTATTGATCGCATAATCCATGTACTTTCTTCGCAATTATTTCTCCAATTTATCGTTACATATACCCAATATTAGATTTCTTACTCTTCGTAATTTAAATAATATATTAATGCTTTACTGTATATGTAAAAAATTTCATTCACCTTTAGATATTACTCCGGGCCACACAAATCATGCCCCCGCATAAACTAACAACCCACCAAATCTACTTCCAACAATGTTCCCATCAGACGTAAGAGGAATAGCCACATGAGCTGAACCTCTGTAAGCCAGAAGATCCATATCAGATTAAATGTGCCATATATACACAGTATCAGTTGATTATTTATTTTCCAATGCATCTATATGCTTATTGCTCTTTCTATATTTATATTCAAGATAAGTCATCTTGTATCTACGTTAATTTGATCAACTTAATGAGATTTACATTTTGATTGCGTTTGGATGGACATTAACACTGATTGGCGGTTTTTCTCGCGTGACGTGCATAGCGCTCTCCGGTCGTAATCTGTGGCGTCATTAATTTGTTAGTTCACCTTTAGTGTCATTCGGGGTGACATCACCGGGAGATCACTTTCACGTTGGTGCTGTTCTTGCAGAATTTAGCAATCTTCGGCCACCAAGGATGGTGCTCTAATCGCGAGGCAGCCTTTCTAATAAATCTTAAAAATGGTTACAAACTCTCCCAATTTTGTAACGAATTAAAGTCATACCTACGCCACACCTTCGGGTAACAGGTTCGATCTTATTATTTGTTGTAATGCAACCATTTTCAACCACGGATTAAACGTGTATTTACGAGACGTGAAGGCAATTATTTTAATTTATTTAGTCCTCCCAATTTTATAATGATTTGAACTCATACCTCCGCCACATCTTCGGGTAACAGGTTCGATCTTATTATTCATTGTAGTGCAACAATTTTCAACCACGGATTAAACGTATTTACGAGACGTGAAGGCAATTATTTTAATTTATTTAGTCCTCCCAATTTTATAATGATTTGAACTCATACCTCCGCCACATCTTCGGGTAACAGGTTCGATCTTATTATTCATTGTAGTGCAACAATTTTCAACCACGGATTAAACGTATTTACGAGACGTGAAGGCAATTATTTTAATTTATTTAGTCCTCCCAATTTTATAATGATTTGAACTCATACCTCCGCCACATCTTCGGGTAACAGGTTCGATCTTATTATTCGTTGTAGTGCAACAATTTTAAACCACGGATTAAACGTGCATTTACGAGACGTGTTTAAAGGCAATTATTTTAATTTATTTAGTCCTCCCAATTTTATAATGATTTGAACTCATACCTCCGCCACATCTTCGGGTAACAGGTTCGATCTTATTATTCGTTGTAGTGCAACAATTTTCAATCGCGGATTAAACGTGTATTTACGAGACTTATTTGAAGGAAGTTATTTCAATTTATGGAGTCCTCCCAATTTTATAATGATTTGAACTCATACCTCCGCCACATCTTCGGGTAACAGGTTCGATGTTGTTATTCGTTGTAGTGCAACCATTTTCAATCGCGGATTAAACGTGTATTTTACGAGACGTATTTGAATGCAGTGATTTTAATTTATGGAGTGGTGTTGTAACACGATTTCTAAACACTTGTTTTCACATGACATACTAGAATGTATCTCTTACAGTTAGAATATTGACAAGAATTTATTTTTCTATTGCAATTGCTTACACATATTTTTTGTGATATTTCTTATTGAAATTGGTATACTGTGTTATAGCTTGTATTATGGTTTGTTGTAGGGTGATGATTCATTCGTATGAAGGTTAAAACCAATCCCTTATTGGATATGCCGAGATGAATCAGATTGTTTCTTTGTATGGTGCTTCGGAGTCGTGCAGTCTCGCGAATGCGTTTCGACATCAAGTCCGATTGTCCGTATAAGGCCTTCTTTGTCCCAAATGTCGCTCTGGCGAGAGCGGAACTTCCTGCATCTGCCGCAAAACCGGTATGGATTCCGGGCCGTCTCCGTGTTCACTCTTATCTGGCACTCAGACCCCGAGGCTATCGAGGCCGGCCATAGTACCCCGACACAAAGAATCGAGTGTATCCAGACACTTGTGAGGAAGTAATGTACTCGTCACCTTGCACAACTACTCGGATTTCTTTAGTAACGATAAACGTAAAGTCCTCGGGTATTTCTGTCCAGATCGAAATAAACGAATCTCCGTGAACCGGTATCGGATATTGCGGAAGCAGGAAACTCTTTCTATCTGAACCTATTAATTTCAGCTTTTGATTGCTTAAAAACTTCCTGAATGTATTTTTTTTATAAATACGATTTAAAAATGGCGGTTCTTGTGTTAAAGGTTGATTGAGTTTAATTGATTCGAAGGCGAATGATGACACTTTTATTCACGTCTGAGATTTATCAAGTTTAATTCCGTAAAAGTTTTCGAATCGAAGTGACCTCCGCCTCGTACCGCCAACGCAGGAATAAAAATAAATGAAAAATTATTTTTACAAAGATATTGATGTCAAGAATACTCTCATACAGTAACGCGCTGGTCTAGGCGAGAGGTATTTAGATCACTGTTCCGCCTTTTTATATAAAAATCGCGTTAGAGTGACTCACTCCCATCCAGATGTCTCCTGCAACATCTCTGGCCGCCGGAGATTATTTTTGTGTTTATTTTCGGGACTCATTTACCCACACCGAACCAGAAAGTGATCATCGATAAAAAAAATTGTTGCAATCTTTCAATGTTTCCGATTTGAGATTAGATTAACCCCTTACTGCATGATTTTTTTTTAATTTGTAAAAAAAAAAATTATGTGTAAATGATGAAAAAAAAGACACGATTTTTTTTTTTTTCCAAAAAATTGTTTTTTTCCTATCTAAAATACAAAAAAATATTACTAGGTCTTCCCCTTTTTATCCCTAGAATTCACACAATATTATCCATAATTTTATATAAAAGTGATCATTTTATTACTTACCTAATGAAAATAATAGTAAACCAGTGTAATATAATTATTTATATCGTTTAACAAACAAAAAAAAATAATACTTTTGATCACGTTTGTACAGAAAATCATAAACCGAGAATTGGAAACAGTCGAACGCACATCTAGTACAACCAGAGACATCTAGCAAGAAGTTTGACAACTAGTAACGCGGATCATAGATAAAACTTTAGTATTATTGCTAGAAGCAAGATATATTTTATTATTTTGATGTTTTTTTATGGCGAAAGATTATTTTGGATCATATATGAGCCAGTATGCGGTAAGGGGTTAAGCCGGCGGCTCTCGGGTCAATGCGATTTTGCGAAACATTCTTGTGCACACAGTTCGCGCTCGATCAAATTTGACATGCAAACATTAAATAAGTGTATTTGTTCTGAGTGTGTCATTACCCAAACATCCAAACGCTAATAGTTTCTTCAGATGTTTCACATGTCCATGCCACAAGTTTGTATGTGTACATTTCATGCAATTATTGTGTTAGCAGATGTTTCGTTACAAGGGTATTCAATACGCTGAGCATTGTAAATCAAACTGGTTGTGAACTAGTGTATTTGTCTACTTATTCTTGTCTAATGTAAACATCATTTTATTACTTATCTTTTTAATCTTTATATATAATATTATATATAATTCTTCTGTACGGGCGTATGTAGTTGAACTCCTAAACGGCTTGACCGATTTTGATGAGATTTTTTGTGTGTGTTTGAGTGGTTCCCTGGATGGTTTAGATTCACAATTGGACCCGGTAGGTGACAGTTAAAACCTGGAAAGTTTATCAAATCAAATCCGTTTATTAACTCAAAAGACATTACAAACAGCAAAATGTTTAAGGCATCTATTGAGTACAGGTAAAATATTATAAAAATACAAATAATACCAGGAACGCATTAGATATGGTTCGATATTAGTTTCCTGAACATTTTGAATAAATTATGAATAATTGCCCTTCTGAGAATAATTCATAGTTATGTTTGTTTACCATAGATGGCGTTGATGTTGAATTCGGTGTTTAAGCATGCGCAAATCTTTTACATTGTAGCGTAGCGTAGATTTAAAATTATTTTCCCTGTTTTTCGATACATGGCATGTATGGCATGGCACGCTGTGTTTCGATTTATGGCATGTATCACAATTGCGTGCGTATTTAGTGTATTATCCATCGACAAAACATTTTGAAATAGTAGGCAAGTCAACGTTCTAGCAGGACAACGTCTTTTGGGTACACAAATTATAATATAATAATTGAAAATTTGTCATTGTTTTGTTTTTATTCGAACTGACAGCGTTATGATTGTGTTTACAAGCGTGTTTATAATAATACTAACCGACGAATTCAATGTTATTAAAATACTTGATTGTTTGACCGGTGACGTCACGCCCTGTGTCCATAAATATAAATTGGTTCAAGTGCTCGTCGGTTGCTATTCAATCAAACATATCGATCCATTGTTACACACTTAACAGTTCAAGTGAAAACAAACATCAACTCTGATTTGACTCGAATTGATCTCAATATATTTCCAAATCATTCAACGCCATCAGTCCAATCAATATACCCAAATAACCATTATAATTTCGGCGTTATTCCGTTTATTACAATTGAAGAATCGTTTTTTTTCGCGCCCTTTGCTCTTGATTTCTTCTTCTTATTCTTCTTCCTCGGCCTATTCCCGTCCACTCCAGGACAAAGGCCTCCTCCATTTGCTTCCATGTCATTCTGTCCTGTGCAGACTGCATCCAGGTTATTCCGACGTGTCTGCTTAGATCATCCTTTCACCGTAGTTGCGGTCGCCCTGCACTTCTCCAAGTCAGCAGTCTTCTTGTCCACTTTTCATCTGAGCTTCTGGCTACGTAACCTGCCCATTGCCATTTTAGAGTCGCCACCCGGTGGATGATGTCAGTGACCATTTCTGACTGTGTCTCTTTCCATGGCTCTTTGGGTCACTCGTAGTTTCTTGGCACTTTGTTTGGACAATGTAACAATTTCAAGACCATAAGTACCAACTGGCAGAACGCAGGCTTCATAGACATTTCGTTTCAGGTTGATCGGTATTGTCTGGTAGGATGGATAGGATATTTATATTTATATATAATTTCATAATAATTATTTATATAATTGATAATTGTTTTCGAAAAAAATAAATTTTATTATAATTTTATTCAGTGTCAGCCCTTGACACCATCTCTTGAATATCTCCAAAACTATCGAAAAATATCGATCCTTTTTGGTTTGTTAATATTTTTAAATATTCATAGATGTCGTTGTGAGAAAATCGGAATCAATTTTGAAATACATCTTTCGAATATTGCGAAGCGCGCACAGCTGCGCTTATGGCGATCGTCTACGTAGAGCGCACATGTGTGCTTACGGCGATCATCGGGTTAAACTACAATAGTATTGCCAGCTCTAATACAGTATTTCGAAACCTCTGTATTGAATAATGTAATCGTTCGATCTACTGATACCCGAGAATAGCGTATTGTTTTCATGGCGGTACATTTTTTTATTTTGTATTGTCAGCCTTCGACCGATGACTCACCGTTTGCCCGCGTTCGCTTCAACCGGCACAACTTAGGCTTTTCTCTATTTTCGTGCGTGAAATTGCCTACGTTTTTGAGCATGACATGATAAGGTGAACGTTCATACCCTACCCAGCGGCATAGACCCAATTATTTTACTTTAAAGTCCAATGCGGGAGATGCCTATTGGTGGCGATGAGGTTCGCAACCCATCACACCGCGTCTCCCGCGGAGCGAAAAGAGAAGGATGGAGTGCCGCATCAGTAAAAGTGTGACAGTCCATTCTTTCTGCCTACCCTTTCAGGGAGATGGCGTGATGGTTAGTTAGTTAGTTAGTTAAAGTCCAATATTTCGAATTTGGAAGACACTTGAGTTTTAACCGTTCATTTCATGGTGTAACAAATTAAATAATTAAGAGGGGTAGGCAGAAAGAATTGAACGCCACACTGTTCTGTCCTGACATACCACTCTCGACTCCTCTACATTCATACATCTTGTCATGCACGCACGTCGATTTCTCCGACTCCTCACGTGACCGACATTCAATATTTGATTGATTTGATCGTGCCACGTTTTCCTTAGGCCTTCCTCTATTTCTAGCTCCGTTCACGCCGTTTACATATACCTTCTTTACCATTCTATCTTCACTCATTCTTTCCATGTGTCCAAACCATCTTAATGACCCTTTCCTTATTTTTTTCATAAAACTTTCATTCGCACCACATTCACTTCTTATAATCACTTCTTTACATTCACTTCTTATACTCACTTCTTCACTTCTTATACTTATTCATTAACAGTTTAAGATATATTCAAATATGAGCTGCAAATGTAGTACGCGGCAGTTTGAATATTTTTTCTGGACTGCAAATGAAGTCAGCCGTACTATATGTGTTAATCTCGAGTGTATACAGTACATCATTCCCTTGACGCAAGCCGCGCTGACGTCACGAGGTAATCTTGATAGTGTCGACGAGATTAAGTTTACACGCCAGGCGCCACAGCCACCAGGGTTTCTGGTTTATAACTACGCATTTTGCCAGAATTACGCTACATTGCGTTTACTTTATATTTTATTGGGCTTCCTTAGAATCACGGTTATTCGTCCGCCGTCATAGTCCGCCGAGATGCGTTCGTTTTTATTTTATTTATTAGATACACAGTTCCAGGAATGATAGGTTCTCTGATTATTTGGAGAACTGTCCGTTGTTCGCGCCTTTGCGTTTTTCTTAGAAGTCGTTCTATTTATAATTCAATTTTTTATAGCTTTCGGGGCAATTTTGTAGCGTTCTTAAAAATCTATTTTTGTTTGTGTATATACAATTTGCTGGTTTCAAATGAAAACCAACATTGATGGTGTAAATTAATTACTTTATTTGAGACAATTATTAGTTATTTATTGTTTTTTGATTTTGGATTCAAAATTACATATTATATACTCTTATCTCTATAGAGGTTGGTATTCAATATAGTTCTCTTTAGGTACAGCTATAACTAGTTTTTGAACACCCTTATGTCATTCGAATTGGTCTTGGATTTTCTGGCTTTCAGAGGTTCAGTTCTAATGGCTATTCCTCTTTCGCCTGTGTCACAAATCACGCTGTCTTGGTTGGAAGAATTCAGATTTAACAAGCCTTGATCTTGGAATGTGTGTACGGCGGGACATCGAGGGAGAGTAGCGTAGCTTAAATGTGGTCTGGGTCCCCCTTGGTTGCAAATATACTTATATTATTATTATTATTTTTTAACATAAGTCCCGCATGGACGGGGGACGGGCCTAGGGAGTGCATGAGTGAAGCTGACGAAAGGCGCCGCTGCGCCTATAACAGCTTCGGGTAAGCGGAGGGAGCCCTCTATGGCTCGGCCATATAAAAAAAAGCCTTGATCTTGATATGTGCATCATCGTAAGACAGATTGCTAATTATATAAACGCCTAGAAACTCTTTGCAGGAGAGATTTCTATTATGGGTCAGAATCTAGAAGATGTTGAATTAAATCGTCAGCCCATCTTTTTTGGGGTCGACCAATTGATCAATGGAATGTCGGTTCTAAATGTTGCTTTATTTTGTGTTTCAGAAAGCGCCCGCAAGTCCGGCACCCGAGTGTTGGTCCACTGCCAGGCGGGCGTGTCCCGCAGCGCGACGATCGCCATCGCCTACCTGATGCGCCACCGCCACATGACGATGGTGGAGGCCTACAAGATGGTGAAGCTCGCGCGGCCCATCATCTCCCCGAACCTCAACTTCATGGGGCAGCTGGTGGAGCTAGAGCAAACCCTGAAGGCCGGAAGCGGTGCGGGTCCCTCCTGAGGGGGCGCCGCCCCCGGCCGTCCGGCCGCCCCCTACGCCCGCGCACGCGCAGCTGCGCCCGACGCCCGCCAAGCACGAGGCAGCGGGCCTGGACGCGGCGAGTTAGTCTTGAATTATTTATTTGTCGTTTATTAGATAATGGTATGAGAACACACCCGAACTGATTGTAAAGTAGCCCCTAAGATCTAGTTTATTATTGTATAAAATCCTTAGGAATTGTACGGGTTTGAATGAATAACAAGTTGTTGTACAAATTACTAAATTTCTCTTTTTATTATTGTATTTTTTTGTCTTAATTATATTTATTGTTATTTCTAGTTAAATCTTGGATTTTTGCGTAACCTTAAACGTGCGTTTTTTTGTTCTTTTAACGCCTATAGTACGACTGACTACATTTTCAATATAAAAAAAATGGTTTTCTTTTAACGCCTATAGTGCGGCAGACTTCATTTGCAGCTTATATTTGAATGTATCTTATCAACATTTATATTTAAGTTCCTTACTACTAAATTTTACATAATATAATGATGAATTGGAATCATCTATCTGGACTGTAATTGTAACCAATCACAGTTTTAAACTTTTTTTATACTGCAAATGTAGGCAGCCGCGTAATGGGGGTTAATGAAGCAGCAACGTAAGTTAGTATCGGACCAAATTTTTATAATTGATGTCATTGGATTGGAGGCGCGTCTGCCTCCTATTTGGTTTAGTTTTCTGAATTGCCGATACGGTCCTTATTATTTTACACTTACGTTCTTAACTAACCCTGTAGAAATGCGACTAGAATGTGAGAGTTTCGGAATGTATTAGTTATAAGTAGGTTTAGATCAGTGGAATGCATTTTTATTATTTTCGGATTTCATCTAATTTAGGCATCTCGCTTATAATCGTACTTAAATTGGTGTAACGTGTAATATTACGATTATTGTTATAATTTATCTTTATATTCGTTTCTCGCGTAGCTTCCACTGGTTTAGATAGTAGAGACACTTACCAAGTCTCGTCCCCGGCCTAGGGAGGACGAGCATTTTCTAGTCTAATCAGGATCAAAGGCTGTGTTGATCATTCGTTAGGAGGAACGAGAAAACTATTGGGCTAAGAGAACGCACAATGGAATTATTTCTGACTGGGTGTGTAATCATATATTCTCTCGTGAGATACTGTACTTCCAGTATTATCCATCGAAATTCGCTGATTAACTCTAATTCATTTTATCGTGGTAACTGAAAGTCATATCAAACTGCCTTATATGGTACAGGGGGCAACTGGTGTTATTGTCGAAAATAATTCATCGAAAACAATTTATCAAAAACAATTCATCGAAAACAATTTATCGAAAACAATTTATCGAAAAATCAACGTAAACAATTAGAGTGTTTACATTTAAATCCAGTGTATAAAAAAACACCTTAATCATTTCTTTGTTTTATTTTATTACTTTGAATTGTGATTAACTTTTTAAAATAGATTTTTACTCTTAATATTTTAAATAAATAAAGAAAAACTTATGTGGAATTTTTATATTAAATACTATTTTATGAAAAAAAATCACATTAATTAATTTATTTATTGATCATTTATCAAGTACATGGTTTTAATTGTTATTTACTTCTCTAACATTTTTTTCATTCTTAAAGGCGGGCCACACTGTTTGAAACAAACTCTCCACAGGGGTGACCTTGGTGGAGAGCTGTGGAGCCCGCGGTTGGTGTAGCGTCCACACTTGGTTTAAAACAAGCTCTCCACACGTGGAATGCGTGTTTAAACGCGCGTCCGTCCACAAAGTTTGTTGAAGGTCAAACGAATTTTGGTTTCAAACAAGTGTCTACACAGTTTTAAACCGCCGGTGGAGACCGATGTGGTGAGCTTGTTTAAAACAGTGTGGCCCGCCTTTTAAACTCAATAACATTTTTATTTTTGTCAATGAAAGTAGATTGATTTACGATCAATTCTAATAACTTGTTATTTAAATATATTGTTATTTTTCTCTTTAAAATGAATTAAACAAATTTATTTTTCAGTTGATACCATTGGTTTTAAAAAAAAATGTATCGTTTGATTTGTTTTCGATGAATTGTTTCACGGTGAATATTTCGTCTCGGGATAAATATTATTGTGTTGTTACTTTCATAGCTGATTCACCGTTGAGCTGTGTCTTATCTAAGTTATTATACAACACTTTTATCTCGGATAGATCAGCTTATTAGAGTGGATAAATTTCCTGAAACCTACTCTCTCGCAACGCAAGGAGATACCAATAATTGCGACGCATTTAACATCTTAGATGCTTGAAATTGCCTTATAAACTGTAGTCATATACCCAAAATAATTACATAGAATAGAAATCTTAGCTTTGCGACATATCAGTATCCCTATAATATCACGCATTACATTTACTTACAAAATTATGTAATTTTTACATGTTCATACTCTGTACACATTTGCATCACAACAACAATCGAAAACTAGATATATTTATATAATTTTTTTTATTATATATCAGTTGGCGAACCTTTTTGAGAACTATGACTTGGGCTTGGATCTTCTGGCTTACAGAGAGGTTCAGCTCTAATGGCTATTCCTCTTAAGTCTGCAGAAAACATTGTTGGAAATGTGATTTAGTAGTTATTTTATGCGGGGCTAAATGTGTGGCCCGGAGTGCTTCCAAAGTTCTACATTATTCTTGATCATGGAATTGAAGACCAGTTAGGGTTGGCATTGCAGTTTTTGAGAAGTGGATCAGATTTTGTCATATTATATTATCATATTATTTTTATCATATTACAATTATAGCATATTGTTTTACCTACCGGCTGCCAGAACCAACCTGCCTCTGGTGACACCGGTGGGAAGAGCAATTAATCTGCTGAATATATTTTAATTAATTTTTTTAGTACTGGCTCGTGGGTCACTAAGTCAGTGACGTCACTTGTAAAGGGCAAGGGGAAGATGCTTAAAAACGTTTTTTTAATTCTCATTTTTAAAATCCTTTAAATATTTCACATTTATTTTTTGTTTTATAACTTTGGGTCATTTAAAAAGCCGCCTGGGTTTGATCTGACACGCAAGTCATAGGTTCACCACCACTGTTATATATTATATGCATAGTTGATTATATTTGTAAATATCAATTTCGTCATAATGAAGATATAATATCTTCGAAATATGTCGAAAAAAGTAAACTTACACGTGGATAAATAAGTATTTAAATAGTCAAAAAATTTAAATTTCACAGCGTTTTGCCAAAAAGTCATGAAATATATTTTCGATTGTGGTCGTGGATGCAGATGTGTACACCAATTAAATTTATTTATAAATAAGTCACAGGTAATAAAATACAATGAAAAATTATAATGTTCAACAAAAAAAACACCAATTATGTTACAAGTCAAAAGTGTAAATTTGTACAATTTTTCACGGCTAATCGCAAACTTTGTCGCTAAGCGAGTTATGTCCTTTTACATTTGGTAACCGATTGACAATATTAGCACAAAAAATCTTAAACTTCTCTAATTATATGATTATATTATTTCACGATAGTAAAATACCCTTGATTGTTAATGTTAATTGATAAAAGCTATGTATATTATATAGTTATATTGTGTAGATATATTTCTTAGTGTTTATATTTTTTTTAGGCTAGTGGCAGGTGGTTTTATTTTCTTAAATTTTGGCTCTTGTATTCTGATAGTATCCACCGAAATATAGAATTCATTTTATAATAATAACCTATTATATTTTAAAAAGGACTTTGGAATGGTTTAGACGTATAAAGTGTATGTTAGATGAAATGTGGATGAAGAATATTTATTAAGTTCAAGAAGTTTTAAAAAAATTGGTATAAAAGATTTGTGTTTTTTTTTTTTGTGAGTTTAAACGTGTATCAGTTGTGCTTGGAAGAGATGAGGCGGTGTATGCATGTAAGAATGTTTATTGTGTTTCGTTTTCTACTTTACATATTACCTAAGTCCTGATATCCTTAAATAAGACGACGTTGAGAGGAAAGAGATACACTGAATGCCACGCAGACTTCACACGTGCCTCTATTTGTTATATTTAACATACCTATTTACATGTAAAATAAACATTATTTACATGATTTTTTTGTTTTATTTTGTATTTTTTACCTATTTTATAACAAGGAAACAATATAATAATAATAATATGCTAACTTTTAAAGCGCCGTTTTTGTGATGTAATCACCTCAAGGGCGCTTTAAGACGTGTTTTAAATCTAATTGTGAACGCTGCATCTGCTCTGTATAACGGACAGTCTAAATACAATAAAATCCATACTTCGCTCGGCGAACTCCTCGGCAATAGGAAGATAAGTTGAGCCAAAGCGTTGCCCTAGTACAATTTTCGGGGATCGAGCGTTTGCGGTAGCCGGTCTATCAGCTTGGAACAATCTTCCTTTACACCTCAGTTGCAATGATCCGACAGACTTCAGATCTAAGCTGAAAACCCATTTTTTCATATTTCATACTCAATTTAATACTTTGGTCACGTAATGATAAGAATGAACTTTGGTGTGAGCAGAAGTGTACCAATTCCCGCAATTGATAATTTAGAGGAAAGACCAGGAAGAAGAGGACCAGGTCGGAGAAGAATCTCTTGGAATCACAATTTAAGACAATGGTTCAGAAGTAGCATCACTTCGCTGTTTAGGGCCGCAGTCAACGAGGTGGAAATATCAGCATAACTCGTCTTTCTGGATCGAAGTTTCGAAGATCGAAGATATATAACTATCCTGAATACGGAGACTGCAACGATCTCCGAAGCGATTTTCCCGAAATCCCAAATACCGTATTGCTTCCAATCGTGAAAATCTACGCAATTAAGGTGGAAATATCCCTGATGATCGCCAACCTGCGCAGAGGAGACGGCACATAGAGAAGAAGAAGAATATTTCGCATTTATATCACAGGTTCCCATACTTTTTAACAACAACAAAAAATCCAATATTCTCTCTAATACAATTTTCTTCCTCCACAGCTGAATATAGTTCTCTTCCCATTTTTCTCCACTCGTCCCTGTCTGGTCCCTTTCACATCCAGGTCTCGCCAAGAGTTATAATAAATATTAATCCTTAACTGAACGAAAGGAAAATATTTCCCACTTGATAGTATCCACGTTCCTATAGATACAGGTTAGTATTACCCACAAAATGTACCATTAATAAAATAAATGAATTCAGAAAAAATACGCTTACACATTATTTTTGTACCTCTCTATTGAAAACAATTTTATTCAACATAATTAAGGGTTGAAATATGGATATTCATCATCTACGAGTATATTCATGATCATAAAGTTGAATTAAAAGTATTGACAAATGTGTCCAAAATTTTCATATTTCGTAAATTAAAAATAACTTTGTTTAATCCACTAATTATTTAAAAAATATATAAAAATACACGACATGTTTCGGAGGATACCTCCATCTTCAGGTGTAAAAATATAATAAAAACTAAACGAAGAAAGACTAATACATATAAAATCGCATTTAAAATTCGATACAATAATTCAAATTTAAAAATTAACCTGGGCTATTTGTTATAAGTACTAATAATTATTTTTTTAACAGTAAGAACTAATTAATAATATTAAATAATAATAATAATGATGATAATATAAAAAATATTAAAATTGTAATTTAGAAAAAACGTACATTTGAAAAGACATAATTTATATAGAAATTAATAAATGATTAATTTGCATTTGATTGGGAATGGGAGCTTGGGAGATTTTTTTAAATAATTAGTGTATTAAACAAAGTTATATTTTTATTTTCCTAAGTAACTATGGAATTCCACAGTGTTAATGCCTTAGCGTTCAATAAGTAGTTCATATTTCGATATAATTGTTTATCCATGAAAATAGTATTTTCATTTTTATTTGTTAAAATACGTCTGTGATATATGTGATAACCTATGGATGCAAGACGTAGACGCTTCCTAAAGAAATAATGAATACAATTGAACTTGCACAACGGTCCATGGAAAGATCCATGTTGGATATCACATTTAGAGAACGTATAACCAACTTGGAGATTAGGTGACGCACCAGGGTCATCGATAAAGAGGTAAGCATTGCGAGACATATGTGCCGACGGGATGATGGAAGATGGAGCCAGAAGGTAACTGAATGGAGGTTAAGATTGGGCTGGAGAAGTGTGAGAGACAGCCCACCAGGTGAAGCGATGATGTTGTGCGGACAGCGGGAAGGACCTGGAGAACACTGGCGTGAGACCGAGAGGAACGGCGTAAGGATGGAGAGGCTTACATCCAGCAGTGGATAGAGACAGGCTGGCAATGATTTTAAAATACATACTTGACTCACTCAGCGGCCCCATTCGCCTCTGGACCCGCTACCCCTCCCATGGAAAGCATTAGTTTTCTTTGGAAGGCGATAGCGCCCCTGCTGGGAATTTATGGTTTAAATAAATAGAAAAATCTATAATCCCACGACGAAAGACCGAGTTATGCCGGATCAAGCAACGAACATATTACATAAAATAATTTTCAAAACACTTATTATTTCTATTGAAAGAAGGGTTGGGGCAGGCAACAGAGGAAATGGTGCACTTAACCCTTAACGTACCGTGTTTAAAACAAAACGCTCGCTCCCATGTGGTAAATTCAGTTTACCGCTAACTTTATCTAAAAATCAAGCATATGACTCGATGAATCAAAATTTAATTTATGTCATCTTGTAGGGAATTTCATTAGGAATAGATCGATATCTATAACATACATGGATTATTTGAAAAACATATCATTATTAATTTTTTTCTGGAACCATGCGATTTCTGATATGGAATGCGTCACAGCATATGAGCAACTGACACCAAGTATGAACTTGTCTCGTTACGTTCAAGACAACGAGTACGTATTAATATTTGTCCCTTTTGGTAAAGTGTTAATATTTTCACAGTTCTGATATTATTAAGTTGCGTGCTGCGTTTCCGTCCACAGTCGGTATTATTACGTACCTATGAGAAAAGGCCAAACATATAATTTATAATACGTTCAAAACAGCGAGTAAGTATTTGTCACTTTTGATAAAGTTGTAAATATTAGCAAAACAAATTCTACCTTAACACGAATGAAGGTGAGGGCAGTCTTAAAAAATATTTTTTTTGGGATGAAGGAAGTAATTTTTTGCTTTTTTTTATTACGAAATATTGAGAACACTTCAATGGAGGATTACAATTTTTTTTATAATATTAGGGTCCATAGGTTTTAAGAAAATCAACTTTAAATTGGCATTGGAAACTCAATTGACCACATGGCAACGCGACGGTTAAAATGATAAAGTAAGTATGTGTTAACAAAGTAATCGGAATAAGAAACAGAGGAAGACCAAGGAAAGTATGGCACGATCAAATCAATCAAATATTAAATGTCGGCCGCGCCTCGAGTCGGAGAAATCGATTAATGAATGTTGAGGAACGAGAGCAGTATGTCAGGAAAAAACAGTGTAGCGGTCCATTCTTTCTGTCTATCCTTTTGGAGAGACGGCGTGATGGTAAGTAAGCAATACTTCAAGCGTCGAAGAGGACAGGGAGAAACAGGGAAAACCTGGATAATGGAGAGGGGTGGCCAGGGCTAAGCCAATGGAGAACTCTTGTAGAGGAGACCAAATCCTACTCCGGGATGTACAAGTAGCGAATAATAATAATAATATAATAAGATATGTATTCATCAATACTTCAAGAGTGTTTTTATTGTTGTTGTATACAAACCTGTTGCTCGTTTGAACCCAAATACTGTGTATAATTTGTTTTAGCTATTTATATTGATTGTCGTATCCATAGGTAAATAATCTATCCCCATTTTATTGTCACGTGAATTCAACACCAGGCCAATGAAAGTATGACAATCACACTGCCATCGCCGATAATCGAACCCGAGACCTTCGGTAAAAAAATGTATACCTACAGTAATTGGATTTACACGACAAAATGTCAGTTCTGGAACGGCATACTTTACCGTGAAATTAATAAATAAAAATGAGATAAAAAAATACTGTGATGACCATGCGATATCATGTAAGAAATGATGAATCCTTTCGCTGCTTCGGTGTACTGTAAACCATCAATCGTAAATGTAGCGTAATGGCTGAAACATTTTTGGGGTAGATAAGAGCTGTCGCCCTCCTGGGGACGGAAATGGCGGAGTGTTCAACCGCTGTGACACAGATTAGGCTCAATGGACACGTGCCGGAGTCCTCCCACGTGTCGGCTACGTGCATGATTCACTTATCACCCTTCCGCCCACCCCTTCGTGTTGCAGCTATCAACTGCAGTTACTACGATATGTTTTAATCGGTTCTATATTCGATCCGTCTTCATCCATTCGACATTGATGATTGGAGCACAGTTTCACAGTGTATTAGGAACTAAAAGTATTTATATTTTTTTTATATACTTTGTAAACAAATTAAAATCAAATATCAAACATGTTTCGGACTATCCAACCCTTTCTCAGTGATATTATATATATATATTTAAAATATTATAAAATTGTTTACAAATATGGTCAGTTTTGACAGATGTTATAAAGATTTATTTTAGAACGTTTATGCTTTTGTTATAACAAATATTCTTAATAAATTAAAAAAAAAAAAATCGGAATTTGCTAACCACCTCATTGAAAAAAATCATTAATTTAATAAAGATAATGGCGTTAAAATGTTCATATTAATAATAGAAATATAACTTTGAACAATTTCGAAATTTTGTAAATTAAAAAAGCAACTAAAAATTAAGAAAAAATTATAAATAATCAAATAAATTTAAATTTTTGATTTATTTCCTTTGTTGTAAGTTAATACCTGAACCCCAATAAGAACTTTAAATTATTATTTTAAGTCATGATATGAGTAATGACTAACACCACCAAGGATTTTAAATCAATGGTATTAGAATGTATTATACAATTTCCAACTTGAGAAGAAAATATATCATTATTATTAATCAAATCAATCAAATCGAATCAGTTTATTTACTCAAAAGATATTACAAACAACAATTGTATAATAGTTTAAGGCATCTATTGGGAACAGGTAAAATGAATTAAGAATCTGGTCTCTTCAGGCTAAAACCCATGGAACCTCTGGATCAAGAGCCAAATATTCTATTCCCCAGACCACCACCTGGTTATCACAACTAAGTTTAAAAAAAATACTATTTTAATAGAAAATATAAACTAAAATATTGAGATAAATATCCAATAGTCATATTTATAATATTCGTTTATGGGTGTACGCAAATGGAGGATTAATGAGTGCGTATGATAAATGACTCATTAAAACAATTAAAAATACGGAATCATTTTGTTAGAGTTGAACAATTGTAAATGGTAAATGTTAGAAACTGTCCAATTCTCACCATATTTGTTTTCGAATGTATGCAAATGGAGAATTGAAGAGTGCTGCTTCTTCGTTTTATAGTGCTGTGTCAGGTTCGCACAAAATGTCGCTTTGTACTCAAATAAAAACAATGTTAAAATAAATAAAATAATTTGGTTATATTTTGTTCCCCCTGGGCATCGAAGGCTGGCAAACATTTGATGATATCATCCCCTAATGAGTAGGGGTTGCTCTCTCTATTACAGTATTGCGTTATGGCTATTCGATCATGCAGGTTGTTGGGAAGGGTGGAGGGGAGGCTATTGAATATGATGAGCAGTCTCAAACATCTATTGTATTTTATATACAGTGGTGCAATGCATTGTATTAAATATTTAAAAATGTGTTTTATTAATAATATTTCGCGCATATACAGTATACTTTATATCTTATAATATTAATTATAATTATAATATTTTTCTCGCAACGATTTTCTTTATAAACTTTCTTTATAAACTTGTCCTGCGAAACTGCCCAAGAGAAACGTCAACTCCTTGGCCTCCGTCAACTTTCGCCTCCAGCAGTCCCTGTCATCAGCAGTCGTCCTCCAGTTCGGCACCCGAAGAAGTTGTGCTGCATCCCTCTTTACTTCGTCCCCCCACCTCAGCCTTGGTCTTCCCACCCTTCTACTTCCGCCCGGGTGTCCAGTCATAATGCGTTTGGGGACCCGTGAGTTCGGCATCCTCTGTACATGTCCAGCCCATCTCAATTCTAGCGACACTAGTTGGCATAAATTATTATTACCATACCGAGGTTAAATACAAAGTGTTTTGTTATTATATATTTCCTCTTCTTCTTCTTCTTCCTCAGCCTATTCCCATCAACTCCTGGACAAAGGCCTCCTCCATTCGCTTCCATGTCACTCTGTATTGTGCAGACTGCATCCAGGTTTTTCCGACATGTCTGTTCAGATCATCCTTCCACTGTAGTTGCGGTCGCCGTGCACTTCTCTTTGCCGTCCACGGTCTCCAAGTCGGCAGTCTTCTTGTCCATTTTTCATCTGAGCTTTTTATATAATATTTATAAGTTTAAAATGTCTGTTCACCTGATATTTATAAGTTTAAATGTCTAACCACAAAGTAAGTGTTTCATATGAAATTTTTCTTGATGTTGCAAAAAAATTGTATGTTTTTTTTTTACAAAGATTAACACCGAGGATCAATGGAATTAGAGTTTATTATACATTCTCCAAACTGAGAAGAAATAGCTTGTTAAGAAGATGGAATCGGGTCGTATCCAGGCTTGTACTTTAGTAGTCTGGACCATGTGGAGTGAGAGTGTGTTCTGAAGGAGTGATAAGGCAAAGCAAATAAAGTACCAACAGGTAATCGACCTCCAGGAAGACCACTCAAAAGATGACGAGACAGCTGGACATCTAGATCACAGGAACGGTCTCTGAGAAATAACAGGACACACATATCACATTAATATTTCTGTGATGCTTAAACTTGGTTCACTGTATAATCGTAATCAATAATAAGTTTCAACTTTTAAAGTTATTATTTTTTTCACACTCGTTATAAACTTCACAATTAACAATACCAAAATTTTCTCCTTTTGTTTTCTACACTACTGTCATACAACAATAAATAGAACGAAATTCAAAATATTCCAGAATATTTTTTGGCACGCGCATCGAGTGCATTTCGAATTACTTTCAGAGAGAATCGACATATTTCTCTCGCGGTCTTTTGTATTCAAAATATTCTCGAAATCTTTTTTGATGTCATCTGGATTTTTGAAAGAAACTAAAAGTGTCAAATTTAAACCATAATTTTCGTTATCTACTTAGTATTGATCGTTCCACATTTAAACACGGGTTTTAACCCCTTACCTCATACTGGCTCATATAATCTTTCGCCATAAAAAAAAAAACAACAAAATTATAAAATATGTTTTGTTTCTCGCAATAATACTAAAGTTTTATCTATGATCCGCGTTACTAGTTGTCAAACTTCTTGCTAGATATCTCTGGTTGTAGTAGATGTGCGTTCGGCTGTTTCCAACTGTCGGTTTATGATTTCCTGTAGGTACAAACGTGATATTCAAAAGTGTTATTTTTTTTGTTTGTAAAACGCTTTGAATAATTATATTACACTGGTTTACTATTATTTTCATTAGGTAAGTAATAAAATGATCACTTTTATTATATATAAAATTATGGATAATATTGTGTAAAATCTAGGGATAAAAAGGGGAAAACCTAGAAATATTTTTTTGTATTTTATATATGAAAAAAAAATTTTTGAAAAATAAAAAAATACGTGTCTTTTTTTTCATCATTTTACACATCATAATATATATAATATTTTTTACAAATTTAAAAAAATCATGCAGTAAGGGGTTAAAATAATAATGATAAATTGCACTGAAGGTAAAGTATAATATATACGAGTAAATGCAATGCGTATTAACTATGGGAAATTATCTGACTATACTTTGGAATGCTTCTACGGAAACATAATGAAACCAATTAGCGACCGATTTTCCCGAAGTTTCTGGAAACGTGTTGTAATTATTTGTACAGTCAATGTGAATACAAAACATGTCATTTATTTATGATAATTATGATTCGATGTTCTCATCTCCCAAGTACGCGGAATGAAATGGTTAATGACGTATACATATTCTATATTATAATATAAAATATTTATATACACGTGTTTTTAAATAGCTCCTATTTACTAAACGACATGTTTCGTATTATTAAAACATTACGTCGTGGTTTTTATTTTGTCTTCTTCTTCTTATTTGCTAGCCTTCTTCCCTCCACTGCCTCTTCCAATTTCTTCCACTCGTCTCTATCATGCCCCCTTTGTATCCAAGATTTTCCAACCCTTTTGATAATATCATCGGTCCATCTCATCGGTGGCCTTCCGACACTTCGCCTATTTTCCCATAGTCTCCAACTGAGTATCCTGGGTGCCCATCTGTGGCTCCCTGTCTAGCCAAGTGTCCAGCCCATTGCCATTTCAATTTTGCCACTCGGTCCATGACGTCAGCAACCCTGGTGCGGCGTCTGATTTCTTCATTTCTTATGCGGTCACGCAAGCTCAAACCAAGTATCTGTCTTTCCATGGACCTCTGTGTACACTTGAGCCTGTGGACACTTTTTGCTGTAAGAGTTGTCGTCTCTAGTCCGTGTAAAACTCCTTAATTAATTACATATAATGACAACGAGATTGATTTGCCGGTTTTACAGAGATTTTTATTTATATAAATATGAATACTAGTGACTTTGAATGAATTTGTTTATTTAAGAAGTATGTTTACAAAGGATGGGAGAGTGGAGAAGGATATTGAAAGAAGAATTGGGGCAGGCAACAGAGTAAATGGTGCACTTAAAGTTGTCATCGCAAACAAAAGGCTATCCAAAGAAGCTAAGATGGTAGTACTAATGGTTTTCTTGTGCCAACCCTTATGTATGGAAGCGAATCATGGAACTGGCAAAAGAAGGATGAAAGTAGAATAAATGCAGTAGAAACGAGATCTATAAGACGAATGTGTGGAAACTCTGTGTATGATAGAGTGTCAAATGAAAATGTAAGAAGTGAATGCATTGCGAATGATGGTGTCATGAACAAAACAATGAAAGGATCATTAAGATGGTTTAGAAACATGGAAAGAAAGAAAGACGAAAGAATGGTGAAAAAATTATATGCTAACGGAACTAGAAATAGAGGAAGATCGAGGAAAACGTGGCACGATCAAATAAATCAAATATTGAATGACGGACACGTGAGGAGTCAGAGAAATCGAGGCGTGTGCATGACACGATGTATGGTTTCGGGTTCGATTCCCGGCGAGGGCAGTGTGATTGTTACACTGGCTTTGGTCTGGTGTAGAATTCACGTGACAATAAAAATGTTGATAGATTAGATAACTATCACATGTCACGAGAATCACTATGATAGCTATAATACCATTTACATTGATTTGGCTCATGCTGTCATGATGTAAAGAGCTAATCAACAAAAAAAAAAAAACGATAAAAAGAAACAATGGTTGAGGAAGAGAGAAATATGTCAGGAAAGAAAAGTGTGGCAGCCCATTCTTTCTGCCTACCCCTTAGAATATTATTTATTGAGACATAATCCAAATGTTCTATATTAATATTAATATAAAATAAAAATTATATTTCACTAGTATTTCCTAAAGTGATACTAATCAAATCCGTAATTTGAATTGTGTCACTTTACCGATTTTAACCACCCTACGTATTTGAACGTACGTGATACGTTCACTTTGACTACCATTCTGCGCTATCCCGTATCACGTACGCGCTTGAGAAAAAGTAATGTACCTAAAATGTACAAACTGTTAGGGATACGCGCGTGTGTCAACAACACTCGAGTACAAGTCTTCATAAATATGATAGTTTTACAAGGGGCAGGCGAAGTGTACGGCCGAGTATTTGACGTTTCGTAATTTAAAAAAATAAAATTAATGTATAATTAAATTAATATATAAAAAAAACTTCTTTTTTGCACGTTTCTCGGAAAATTACTCAAAGGTAGGGCGGTTAATATTAGTTTTCTATATATCAGTATATGTAATGTTAAATACACAATCGATCTAATAAAATTTATTGCTGTCATCTATTACTATATTATCGTCGGCCCATTTCTTCTGTGGCCTTCCGACACCTCTTTTGTTTTCCCACGGTACCCGCTTGATTGATCTGGTTGTCATATAAAGGCCAATTATATGCTATCGTAGAAGATTAGAAGAGTTAACAGAACAGACTAATGAATCGAAATTGAAGTTAATAATAACAACAACAACAAACCATCACGCCGTTTCCCCGTAGGGGTAGGCAGAGAGAATGGACCGCCACACTTTTCTTTCCTGACATATTTCTCTCGCTTCTTCAACCATACATCGTGTCATGCACGCGCCTCGATTTCTCTGACTCCTCACGTGTCCGACATTCAATATTTGATTTATTTGATCGTGACACGTTTTCCTCGATCTTCCTCTGTTTCTAGTTCCGTTAGCATATAATTTTTTCACCATTCTGTCGTCTTTCTTTCTTTCCATGTTTCTAAGCCATCTTAATGATCCTTTCATTATTTTGTTCATAACACCATCATTCGCACCGCATTCACTTCTTACATTTTCATTTGACACTCTATCATACACAGAGTATCACACATTCGTCTAAGAGATCTAATTTCTACTGCATTTATTCTACTTTCATCCTTCTTTTGCCAGTTCCATGCTTCACTTCCATACATAAGGGTCGGCACAAGAACCCCATTATGTACTGCCATTTTGGCTTTTTTGGATAGGCTTTTGTTTGCGATGACAACTTTAAGTGCACCATTTACTCCTGGCACACATTATACAGCGAGTCATACACGCACGTTGATTCTTCCGACTTCTAACCTGACCAACCTTTAAAATTTGATTAATTTGGTCATGCCATGTTTTCTTCGGTCTGCCGCGACTCCGTACTCCATTTACATCATTAACGTATACTTTCTTAACCATTCTTTCTCCATCCATGCGCTCAATATGTCCAAACCATCGCAGCGATCCTTTCATAATTTTGTTCATGATACCTTCTTCCGCTCTACATTCGGAATATCAAAGAGTGGACAGGAATACCAAGAGTTCAGAACCTCTTCCAAGTGGCGCAGGATATAGATGCCTTTGCTGCAGTGATCGTCAATGTTGGGGGGACCTTACACGGCACCGAAAAAAGAAGAAAGAAATATAATAATTTAAGATTATAGTTTCATAGTTTTTTAAGTTTTTTCGTTTATATAAAGAATTTTGACAGGTGTAAAAATAAATTTTTCATTTGTTCCAATGACAATTTGAATAATTTCTTCAATATTCTTTTAAAGTTCTTGCTGGTGTTGGTTGGTTTTAAGTGCCTAATTACTGCCAAATAAAAAAAGTGGATACGTGGAACATTAATTCAATCATATAACAGCTAATTTAAAAAACGGTGGATACGTGTAACATAAATTAAATAAACACGAAAGTCCGGATCGTCCATGTCAACATGTGCAACATCGGAAAAACATTATGTCGCACGTTGAAAACAAAAGTGACACTATACAAAAATCTCAATTTTTCAGTACGGTCATTTAAAGTTTTTATGATTTTTGTGAGGTCAATAACTTGACTGTGAGTTGAAATATATGTAATGTTTTTGTTTTATATTTTAGTTCAGATATTATTCTATCAGAATCTAGTTGATTTTAATTAGGTTAATAAGTAGGTTTGGCAAAAAAAAATTAATAAAAAAAAGTTCAGCATAGTGCCACTTTTGTTCTCACTTTGTCAACTATTGTTTTGCTTAGTGCCCTATACGACCCCTAAATAATAATCTACCTTATTAATTAAATCAATGAAAATCATAGAAATAAGACAAATTGATGTAAGAATAATAATAAAAAAACTATTTATTTGGCTGCTTAACCATTAAACTATTACAAAATTACTTTATTCAAATAAACTTATACATAGGTACAAAAAAAACTTAAGAAACATTTTGAAGGTTTTTTAGAGAACAAAAAAAATAATCAAATACTTAATTATCAGGCGCATTATTTAAAAATCGACAAAAATAACAAATATAGTCTGTATTATAAAAAAAAACACAACAAAAAAAAATTGAGGTAAGGTCGTCAGTCTTTTTGTGTACTTTGAGAGTACCAAACTCTTAACATAACACTTATGCACTTAAAAGCGTTTAAAATTTAGTTGAAAATGTTATCATAATAGGAACTATAGTACTTTGGAATCAAGCCTGCATCTATGAGGCTGGGTAGATGTACATGCCAATGATGAGCTGATTTTTCTGCTGGCCACAGCAGTTATCCGAATAGAAAACTATGTCAAGATCGTCACTAGCAACTGAAGCCTTTTTTTGCAAAAACTTCAAAACACAGCTCCCTATTTCGTTTGCTCCACGATTTCCTTGAGATTCATCCCAAAAGTAGCATTCGGTTTTGTCAGATTTTAGTTCTGAGATGGTAAAGTTGAAACAGTTTATTTAAGACTTATAATAATAAGTCAATACTTCACCTTTTGGGACTGGCATTACTGCTTGCAAGTCATAGCATGTAACGAAAACACTTTTTCTTTATCGCTTGCCTTTTCTTCTCGGCTTTTTTCTTTCTCTTTTTAATGTTTTTCATAATCTTCCTCCAGAGCTTCCCTTTGAGAACCAATAGACAACTTGTAAATTGTGGATTGTTCGCATTGGTCTTTCTTGGGCACAAATAAAGCAAGCTCCAATAACCCAAGGTAATCCATTCTTTTTGCAGTCTTTTTTATAGTCTTTTTATAGTCTACCACAGTTTTTACTCCGACTATGAATTCTCTGGTGGTTTGAAGACGAAAGTGACGACTTTCGATACGCGGAATGCTGTTTATATGACTTTTAACTCTTTCAATCAAATAATCTACCAATTGTTTATGCTTCTGATGCTTTCTTCTCCTTTCTCCTTCTATTACACCAGTTAATTCACCTTTCTTTTGCAAAACAGTCCTGATACAGCTGTCAGTAATATCCGAAGTATTTTTGAAGAAATTTTTACCGACTCTAATTTTGGTGCCGTTGACTTAGTGAAAAGCGTTTTTTGGATTTCTAGTGGAATTATTTTTTTTGTATTGATATTTGGGGGTTATGTTTTCAATATTAAGAGTAATGTACTCTCTTTGTCTTTCAATTGAAGCCGTGTCCCAGTAACTTTCAAATAGTTTTTGTATACATATTTCTGATACCTTTTCTAAGCATTTTAGCTTACAGCTATATTCACAACTTTGTTTGAAAAGTCTATCTGGAAAAACCTTTTTGGCATTCAACACATAGTGCCGTTTATTGGAATAACCTCACACAATTGAGGTAATTACCTTACGCAATAAGCGGCACTATTCAAAATATGTCATTGTTGGATTCACTTATTTATAATTAATTCACGAAAAGTTACGACAAAACCGACACTAAACAAAATGTGTCACTTTTGCACTTACGAACAAGCACAAAACCTAGAAGTATGAAGTGACACATGCTGACATCAAACCATATCTAAGTGAGATATTAGGAAGCGGATCTTTGGAGACGACGTAGTTTTTTCGGTAGATTCTAAATCTAGCTCTAACTCAATATCACAAAATTTTGTTTAGTGTCACTTTTGTTTTCAGCGTGCGATGTGTTATTACATTATGTGCTAAATTTAAAAAACGGTGGATTCGTGGAACATAAATTAAATAGACAAATGTGCACCATCTAAAAATAACATTTTGTATTAAATTATTTTTATTTTGTTATTTTATTTTATATCATTGTATTTTATATTATTTGTTTAGATTTATTTTGTGGATGTTGGAAGATCGAAGTGTGCGCGGGAGATGCCTATTGGTGGCGATGAGGTTCGCAACCCATCACACCGCGTCTCCCGCGGGGCGAAAAGAAAAGGATGGAGTGCCGCATCAATAAAAGTGTGACAGTCCATTCTTTCTGCCTACCCTTTCGGGGAGACGGCGTGATGGTTAGTTAGTTAGTTAGTTTCATTCACGCCGGAATATTACATAAAATAATTTGACATTTCGTAGATAACAGAAAATAGCCTTCACCACCAGGAATAAATGTTATGAAGGGCAGTAATCATGTACCTATAGTGAATGTCAGTCAGCAGGGGTCTTGTGGATTAGTCACCGCGGACAAAGATTGTGGTAATTAGCGAACTGGGAGAGGCCGTAGATTAAGAAAGGGTGTGAGTGTGAACCGGCATGTGGTAACTAATAGACCGATGAATTAATCAATTGATAAGGCCATTTGTTATCAACTAAACTAATGGCAAATATTATCAATAGATTAATGGAATTTAGAAAATTGGTTACACAATACGAAAAACGATAATTTTTTCTACTGACTTCATTTTATTCCTATCACATTTAGATTCGTTATTGTTGACGATTCAATTCCTTAGAAAATCACTTGTGTATCCTCACAAAACGACTTTTTTATGAATTAGCGCACCGCGTTTTCACAATTAAAAGGATTAATATATAACATTTGGACATCTACCGGAAAGGCCGTGCCACACTGTTTGAAACAAGCTCTCCACGGGGTGAACTTGGTGGAGAGCTGTGGAGCCCACGGTTGGTGTAGCGTCCACATACTGTTGTAAACAAGCTCTCCACATGTGGAATGCGTGTTTAAACGGTGGATCCACATGCATACTATGCGCGTCCGTCCACAAAGTTTGTTGAAGGTCAAACGAATTTTGGTTTTAAACAAGTGTCTACACAGTTTTAAACCGCCGGTGGAGACCGATGTGGAGAGCTTGTTTAAAACAGTGTGGCACGTCTTTAATGTTAAAAGGAGAGAATGAGTAATAAAATAAGTCAATTTTAAATTAATGAAATTTGTAATATAGGGATTGATTACAGTGGTGAGATTCTGTAAGTTTCAACGCCTACGGTGGGCTAGCAATATAGAAAGGATGCCAGAGGGTATAGCACTAAAAATTATATATTACTAAAGACCAAGAGGCAGCCCAAGGAACGGGGCGGACTGCGTGGAAGAAGACTGGGAGAAAATGGAAACAGCTGGGGAATGGAGAGAGATGACCAGGAACAGAAGTCAGTGGAGGACTGTTGTGGAGGATGCCAAGTCCCACACCAGAATGTAGCGCCGAGAAGTAGCAGTAGTAGTAGGAATTGATTAATTTAGATATTTTTTATTCACTTATTGGGGGCAAGGTAGGTTCCTCCACGTGTGATGTTAAAAAAAACTCCCGGCTCTCCTGGAAACGAATTAAAGTCGGCCAAATCTTCTACCACGATAGCAAGATAAAGAGGAATGATAAGACCTTGCCATTGACACAAAGAAGATAAGATATTTATCTTATTTTCTTAAGGAATGCTCAGTGTATGTGTATACCTTTTAGGTGATATGGTTAGTCGGTAACCATGCATGGAAAGTCTTATAGTTAAAGAAGTAATTAATATAAATGAAAACGTCTGTCTTCTAGGAGGTTTATTATATTTTAGATGAAATGACATGTTACACCCTTTTAAGGCATTGACATAAGTTTTTGACACATGACAAATGACTTTCGATAATGCCTGAAAAAGGGCGAAATATGTCATTATATCTAAAATATAATAAAACTTAGGAAATTGAAAATAGCTTTGATTAATCCACAAAATATTTTAAAAAATAGTAAAAAACACGACAATAAACACAATAATTCAAATTTAAAAATTAACCTAGGCTATTTGTTATAAGTGCTAAAAATTTGTTTTATCAGTAAGAACTAATAAATATTTTTAAATAATAATAATACATGATCATTATATATAAAAATATTTTTTTAAATATATACTCGTATATAAAAATTGTAATTTAGAAAAAACCTACATTTGATAAGATTTGATTGTATCGAATTCTAAATGCGTTTTTATATTTGTCTTTCATGGTTTAGTTTTTATTATATTTTTACACCTGAAGATGGAGGTATCCTACGAAACATATCGTGTTTTTTAATATTTTTAAAAATATTTTGTGGATTTAACAAAGATATTTTCAATTTCCTAAGTATATTACTATGGGATTACACAGTATTAATGCCTTAGCGTTCAATAAATATAATAAATCTCCTAGAACACAGACGTTTTCATTCATATTAATTATTTAATATGGAGTTTTAGATCATTATTCAAGAAACAATAAATAGTTAAAGAAGTACTCAGAGTTTGATATAAGAAAATGTTATGAGTTCAACTGAAGAAAAGAAGTAATATCGGATAAGAGGACATCGACCGTTGGATATATATACACGGAGTACATAAAGCAAGTATTACATGGGTGTACTCTTGAGAAAGTAAAAGGGAAACCTTATCATTGCGTTAAGAGATCACAAACCATTTCCGACGGAGAAAGCAAACAATCGAGAAATCCTAACTACGATCACCGTTGCCTAAATGATGGTTCATAAAAGCTTAAATTAAAATAATTTCTGTACGATAAATAGTGCATCTCATCCTTATTCTCATGTCTACGCGCTACCTCTTTCACACGCCAACAATAAATTGTTGAAATAATTTAATATTTTACTACACATTTGAGAGAACCTGCGTGCATGACACGATGTATAAATATTGAAGACTCCAGAGTATGTCAGGAAATTACAGAGAAAATTTTATCTTGGGTAGAAGAGGCCACCACAGCATGACATACCCAAGAACCAAAGAACTATATAAGTGTCGTTAATAACTTACATTTTAAGATAAAAACCTTTCCAAGATTGTTCCAAATTGTTTATTTAAAATATTATATAAACCCTTAAGGTGCTATGACTTTTTTTAAAATACTACCATCTGTAAATAATAAATACATATTTTTTTAAATAGACCATTGTTTTGGCCGAAAAACAATGATAGTCAACATTATTGACTGTTAAATTCACAACACTGTTACAACATCACATTTTTTATACACTTTCGCTGCTGTTGCTTACAGCTGTTTCGCCAACCGATATTGGCAGCATCAGGTGTTACAAACAACCATTGTTGTGAGATTTAATCTTTTATCGATTTGATCGTGCCGCGTTTTCCTTTAATCGTTTACGTTTATATTTTCAGAATTTCTATTTGGCCGTTAAATTTTATTGACCTTATGCGATCTGTTTTGCTTGTTATGCGAATCACTCGTTATGAGAGGTTCCACTGTATTTTTTTTATTGCCATATATTTATTTTTCCAAATTCAGTGTAGTAAAAGGTTGAGCTCCTCTGCTACCGATTGGTGACTCACCACACTTGAGCCTAGAGTACGTATCATGTCGGTATGTAGGTACAACATAACCGCCCGTAGTACATAACACGACACAAGCTTATGTACTTACTCACGTGGATGTACACGTACGCAGGGCAGTCTACGGACAGAAGGGAGAAAACCGCTTAAAAATCTCTTCAGTAAATATATTTATCATGACAGCGTTAGCTACCCTTCAAAAACAGAAACGAGGCTTTGTGAAGAGAGAAACTTAATATTTTCATTTTTCGTAATTCCAACACTATTTCTAAAACTGTTTAATGTAAAAATCAAGTTTTCGCTGAAACAAATATTTCATTTCATTACATTTATTTATTTGAACAGTCTCCGAGATAAAATCAGAAATGAGGAGATTAGACGCCGAACAAAATTAACGGACATCATGGAACGACTAGCGAGACTGAAGTGGCAATGGACGGGTCATGTGGCGAGACAAAGTGAGGATAGATGGACCCAGAAAATAATAAGGTGGAGACCATAGGAAAATAGGAGAAGCGTCGGCAAGCCGCAAAAAAGGTGGGCCGACGACATTGCTGCCGTGGGGAAATGTGGCTGCAGCTGGCAGAAAATAGAGAAGAGTGGAAAGGAAGGGAAGAGGCCTTTGTCCAGCAGTGGACCGATAAAGGCTGACGAAGAAGAAGAAGAAGATTTAGACATATTAAAAGCTTCGCAGAACTACATTCCAATACACCGATTATTATTAACAAAAAGTTTAAGATACAACAGTACAAACAAACAAACAAACAAACCATCACGCCGTTTCACCGCACGGGTAGGCTGAGGCAATCAATTTGGCGTTTTTATATAATTTTACATTGCTTTGACACAAGCAGACCAGTTTTAGCAGCTAATTTGACGATGACTGTGAGCTGCCGAAAGCTGTCGAAACTAAAAAAGACGAATAAAAGAAAATACATTTTAAATAACCAATTCGTTTGTTTACATTGGTAACATTTGACAAAATAAAAAAATATTTTAAAAAATATTATAAAATGGTAAAAAATTATAAGGATCATATATTATTTTCTGAGTCTGAGGTTAAGACAAAACAATCAAATAATTTATATGTATTTTTTGTTTTGGTGTAAAATAAGTTGTAAATAATAATTTCGTAACAGGGTGTTTGAAAAATAAATAACATAAACAAAGTTAAGCATCTTATGTAGTGGGATTAATAGGGTAAACAGGAGAGCCAAATCTATGTAAGATCTACATCACCGTTACAAGCAGACTTTTCCAAAACCCGAGGCAAACATTGGGGTTGTTGCCACCCTGTGAGTCACAACATTTGTTCACTGGGGTTGTAACTACCCCGGACATCAAAAACACACTCCAGGGGTTGGTATCTACCCGACAAATAATATTATTGTACATCAAACATATTTGCATTTTAGGGTTATGATTCATTCAAAAATTAAAATAAATGAATAAATTTAAAAAAAAATATATGTTTATTGGATTAAATTATTATATAAAATTATATTTTAGTAAAATGTTCCTTAAAAAACAACATAGCGTTATCCCAACTATAACTCTGAGTCGAAATATTAAGAAGCCAAGCGTTTTGATCCTTCGCCAGTCAGATACTTGGAATTTTTTAGCTATTGCTACATCTTCTTCTTTACGACCCTAAATCCCAGTGGGATTTGGCCTCTTCTATAACAGTACACCATTGGTTCTGTCCCTGGTCATCCCTCTTCATCCAGGACTTTCCTGTTTCTCAAATCCCTAACTAACTAACTAACTAATCCTTATTCCGTCTCTCTGAAAGAGTCGGCAGAAAAAATAATCGCCACACTATTATTTCCTCATATATCTTTCGTTTCTTCAACATTCATTCACGTCGATTTTTCTGACTCCACACGTAGTTGACATTTCATATTTGATTGATTTGATCGTGCCGCGTTTTCCTCGGTTTGCTTATATTTCTTGATCCATTTAAATCTTTAATATATTCGTTATTTCCATATTTCCAAATCATCTTAATATACCTATCATTATTTATTTATTTATTTGGGGTAACAAACAGCGATTAGATTTAAACAATAGAATAAGGCCAGCTACCATAAGTTTAAATGATAAGAAGAGTTAACAGTACATACTAGTTAATCGAAATAGAAGTTAAACCAGATTTGAACAATTGAATTACAATAATTGAACAATAGGAAGTTATATATGATAAACTAACTAACTATCCATAAACATAACGCTTTCATTTGCGCCGCATTCACTTCTTATACTTGCATCTGACACTATTATATACAGATTTACGACACATTCGTCTAAGAGTTCCCATTTCTACAGCATTTATTCTACTTTATTCTTTCTTTTGCAGGTTTCAAGCTGTGAAGCTTACGCATAGAAGTGATTCTATGCGTAAGGGTCCGTACAGGTAAGGTAAGTAAGGCGAAAAATCTCACTTGCGTAAAACATATTAAAATAATCAATATTAAATATTGTGTTATATTTTGAGTTACAAAATATTTTTTTGTAGTCAAAAGCACTTGAGTGAAATACACATTATGGGATCTATCCATCATATATTGTTATTACGATGATGAAGGTACCACCTTAGAAATATAATAAATATGTCGAAATTAATAAACACAACGTGATTTATAACCGCGTATCCATAATACAAAATCAAGAATAATATTTTTTATTTATTTAAAAACTGGGTATTATCCAATGTTTCTTTTTTTATATATACTTTGTATACAACACTCACACATATAAAAAAAAATATCAAAAATGTTTCGGACTAACCAACCCTTCATCAGTGATATTATATAAATACTTAAAATATTATTAAATTGTTAACAAATATAATCAGTTTTGACAGGTGTTAACATTACGTCTGTCAAACCTGACCATATTTGTAAACAATTTTATAATACTCGTATAATATTTTTAATACTTATATAATATCACTGATGAAGGGCTGGTTAGTCCGAAACATATTTGATATTTAACTTTTATTTTATCGTTTTAATCAATGTGAGTGTTGTACCTATACAAAGAATATAAAAAAAGAAACATAAAACATCTACAACACAAAGTTATGGCGAACATAGAAGAAATGGGTATTATCTTGTAACGTTTTTAAATTAGGTACAAACTTTTTTTTAAAATTCAAATACATTTTTTTGTCGGAATGGTTTCAAATAGATTCCTTTTGAACTTTAAAACGGTCGACCCGACTCAATGCATATTATATATTATTCTTGATTGTTACTCACCCCATTGACAACAACCCTTGTAAAGTAAGTGCATATTAGTGATAGATTGTGGTTATAAAATTTCATTTTACGTCTCCATAGAAAACATTCACTCATCTCTACAAGGAAAACCTTTTAACGTAAGTTTTTATTAGTCACAGTTTCCTTTCATGTCAGGCTTCAAATCAACCCCCAAATTCTTTGAAGTTATAGAAAGGATACCGCATTATTAATCTCCCCAGAACCGCGTATCATTGGTTTAATACATATTTTTTCATTTTTTAAAAAATTTGAAAATAGAACAAAGAACTAGAATAAAGTTTGATGAAAACAAATTACTTTGATCTTTTTAATGCATTAGTACTCACATTCAAAATGACAATAGTGAAATATTGGGATCTAATTTGATTAGTACAGCCTGAGATCGAAAAGAGCCGACCCAAACATTCAATACAGACGATGAGTTGGGATAGCGCCAGGAAGAATATGAGAATTTGATTAGTATTGACGAAAATATCGAGAATTTAACATGGCAGTACCAGAAAAAATTGAAGAACATAATTAAATTAACATTCTAAAAAGATTTACACACCTTGCAGATTTCGTGAACGCAGAAGATACTGGAATGCGCACGTGCAGAGGATGGATCTATCATCACCAAAGAGATGGAGGGATAGCTGGAAGTCAACCTCCCAAGAGAGGCCAGCCTGACTACAGAAACAAGAAGAAGAAGACTCACACAAAATGTATCTTATGTATAGAAGTGAAACATGGAACTGGCACAAGAATGATGAAAGTAGAATAAATGCAGTAGAAATGAGATCTCTAAGACGAATGTGTGATAAATGACAAATGCAAACATAAGAAGTGAATGCAGTGCGAATGAAAGTATTATGAATAAAATAATGAAAGTGTCATTAAGATTATCTGGACACATAGGAATAATGAATGAGGAAAGGATAGCAAATAAAGTAGAGCATATTTTTTTTTAGAATAGAATTAAATAAATATGTAAACAAAATGTAACCTTATATTGTAATATTTTTTGAATGTATACATATACCTGTATACGAACACTGGATTTCACCCACTGCGGGTCATGAATTCATGATTTAATTGTATCTCAATAGAGACGAAGATGCAAATTGGAAACTGAATACGGTTGATCAAGGTGTTTACAGGACTTATAAACTGTCATTGATTGGGTTAAGCGCACGCTCTATGCAATTACAACATTCCCCATTCCACCTATCTTATGACCATGTCTGACAAATTTTTGGAAGTTGTATATATGTTAAAGTCCAACACCAGAATTCACATGTCAGTTTCAATGCGCCATCTATGAAGATTTGATTATATATGTTAATCTCTAAGATTACTCTATATAATCTACATACTAACGCCATCTATGAAGATTTATGTTTATTGAGCATTAAGCAGAACATCTTTTTAACACAATGTGAAAGGCTACCCCGCCATTAGCGCATTGTTAGAAGCCGCCTGGAGATGTCACTCCTATCTATATGCCAAACTTGGACCAGATATGTTTACAATATTTTTTTAATGTATACATATACGAGGTATGTTCAAAAAGTATCGCGAATTTTGAATTTCCGCCGGTTACGTATATTCGATTTTTGATTTTTTTGTGGCGTTATGTTGGTACTCATGTCTCTCACTTATGCCGATAAGTTCGGCCAGTTTGAATGTTCAGTTAATTTTTGAGAGCCACTTTGCTTGCACGTGTTTTGGCTCGTCTTCGATTTTTGCCCACTCCAAAAAAATGGATCAAAGAATCTGTATCAAATTTTGAGTGAAAAACAAAATTAAGTCCCCGGACGCATTCCGAATGTTGACTGTGGCATATGGTGAAGCTATCTTGGACCAAAGCAACGTTTATCGGTGGTACAAAATGTTCTCAGAGGACCGAGAAGATGTGAACGAAAAAGAGCCTGCCGGACGCCCGAGCACGTCAACAACAGACGAAAACATTGATGAAGTGAATAACATAGTATTGGCCAATCACCCGCTAGAGAAGTTGCTGAGGACTTAAACATATCGCTTGGCTCGTGCCATTCGATTTTTACCAATGATTTGGGCATGAGATCGGTCGCCGCGAAATTCGTACCAAAATTGCTCAATTTCGCATCTGCTTGTGCGCGAATTTTTGGCCAAAACAACACACCAATAATGCCGCAGCCACCGTATTCCCCAGATCTGACCCCCTGTGACTTTTTATTGTTCCCGAAACTGAAGAGGCCCATGAAAGGACGACGCTAGGCTACGATTGAGGAGATAAAGACGGCATCGAAGGAGGAGCTGAACAAGATCACAAAAAATGATTTTTTGGGGTGCTTCGAGGATTGAAAAAAACGTTGGCACAAGTGTATAATATCTGGTTGGGATTACTTTGAAGGGGGCAAAATAGAAATTCATGAATATATAAATAATTTTTGAAAAAACACAAAATTCGCGATACTTTTTGAACGGACCTCGTACCTGTATACGAACACTGGATTTCACCCACTGCGGGTCATCAATTCATGATTTAATTGTATCTCAATAGAGACGAAGATGCAAATTGGAAACTTAATATGGTTGATCAAGGTGTTTACAGGACTTATGACCAGGTAACCTTATTATTATAATTGAATGTTTAATTGTTTTTTATTTGAACATGTGTTGTATATACGAGTATGTGTACTATTTCAAGTAAATAAATAACAAAAAAGAAAGTATTTGTTAACGATGTAAACAGTATTAGAAATAGAGGAAAACGTGATAATATCAAATCGATCAAATTTAACAACAGGTTCTGAGGTATCGAGGGTGTGATATATTGAACGTAAGCATTTTATGTCAAAAATAATTACAATATGTATCAAAACATATCTAAAAACGAAATAAAATCTAAATTTTTAATTGTATCTCAATAGAGACGAAGAAACAAACTGGAAACTGAATATGGATGATCAAGGTGTTTACAGGACTTATGACCTGTCATTGGTTGGGTTAAGCGCACGCTTTATGTAATTACAACATTCCCCATTCCACCATTGTTATTATGATCATGCATGATATATTATTGGAAGTTGTATATATACTCCCAATCCATACTTATCTTCACGTGTCAGTTCCAGTTAGCCATCTATGTAGATTTGATTGTACTAATTATTTTTTTAAGATTAATCTATACAATCCACCCACTAACGCCATCTATGAAGAATGATTGTGTAGCATTTAGCAAACTACTTTATTAACACAATGCGAAGAGGCTACCGCCTCCTAGCGCACTGTTTTAGAAGTCGCCTGGAGTTATCACTCCTATTTTATACGCCAAAGAATTGACCAGGACAATGACAGGTCATAAGTCCAATGACAGGTCATAAGTCCTGTAAACACCTTGATCATCCATATTCAGTTTCCAGTTTGTTTCTTCGTCTCTATTGAGATACAATTAAAAATTTAAATTAACCACCCACAGGTGAAAATCCAGGATTCGTATACAGAGATAAGTATACATTTCACAAAATATTTGTAAATATCCTGGTCAATTCTTTGGCGTATAAAATAGGAGTGATACCTCCAGGCGACTTCTAAAACAGTGCGCTAGGAGGCGGTAGCCTCTTCGCATTGTGTTAATAAAGTAGTTTGCTAAATGCTAAACAATCATTCTTCATAGATGGCGTTAGTGGGTGGATTGTATAGATTAATCTTAAAAAAATTAATTAGTACAATCAAATCTACATAGATGGCTAACTGGAACTGACACGTGAAGATAAGTATGGATTTGGAGTATATATACAACTTCCAAAAATATATCATGCATGATCATAATAACAATGGTGGAATGGGGAATGTTGTAATTACATAAAGCGTGCGCTTAACCCAACCAATGACAGGTCATAAGTCCTGTAAACACCTTGATCATCCATATTCAGTTTCCAGTTTGTTTCTTCGTCTCTATTGAGATACAATTAAAAATTTAAATTAACCACCACAGGTGAAAATCCAGGATTCGTATACAGAGATAAGTTTACATTTCACAAATAGAAATAAAATCTGTTTTCTTTTTTAGACAACGAACAAAGGTTTTTCTCTTCGGATGACTCAGAGAATCCCATCGTAAGTACTTTACAATCCACCACGGCTCCACCCCCTGAGTGAAGGGTGAAGGCAGAGGGGTGGTGTTTAATGCTATTGCAGCGCTAAAAAGCAAACATAACTAGGATCAGTGGATGCTGTGGATGGTGATTCATCTAAAACATGGGTGACGTAATGTGCATCGGCGCATTCAATTCTGTTTTGGGTTGCCACTCAAAAATTAAAGAGCTTAAAGTTCAGTTCATCAAGTATTGTTATTTTTGTTCTTGATATTCTAGTATTTGGTTGATGATTTTTCAAAATTAAATATTCAAATATAATAATAATAAAACTTTATTTTTACTTTTATAGCATCTTCATCAGAGTCGAGACCGGTCCTAACTTTTAATAGAAAACAGATGGAGTTCTAGTGCCAACCCTCATGTATGGAAGTGAAGCTTGGAGCTGGCAAAAGAAGGATGAAAGCAGGATAAACACCGTAGCAATGAGATCACTAAGAAGAATGTGCCGGAAAACGTTGTATGATAGAATACCGAACGATGAAATAAGAATGAAATGTAAGGCAGATGATTGCATCATGAATAAAATTAAAAAAGGATCCCTGAGATGGTTTGGACATATGGAACGAATGGATGAGAGTAGAATGGTTAAAAGAAGCCGAGGACGACCGAGGAAAACATGACATGACCAAATTGATCAATTACTAAAAGGCGGCCACATTCGAAGTCGGAATAATCGACGTGCGTACATGGTACGATGTATGAATATAGAGGAAGCCCGAGAGGTATGCCAGGACAGGCCATTGTGGCGATCCATCCTCTCTGCCTACCTCTCTGGGGAAATGGCGTGATGGTTAGTTAGTTAGTTAGTTCAGATGGAATAAAACTACATATATTTTTTCGTGTGTAACGAATGTTTTAAAAAAAACTAACTAACAAACATCGAGCTGTCTCCTCGAAGGGGTAGGCAGAAAGAATGGACTGCCATACTTTTCTTTCCCGACATACTTATTCCTCAATATTCATACATCGCACGTCGCGTCGATTTCTCTGACTTATCACGTGGCCGACATTCAATATTTGACTTATTTGATCGTGTCACGATTTCCTTGGTCTTCCTCTATTTCTAGTTCCATTTACATCGTTAACACATACTTTTTTTTATCATTCTGACTTCATTCATTCTTTCCATGTGTCCGTACGTAAATGAAATGGGATGAAAGTATAATATTTAGGCAAAAACTGAGTGTCATCAAGAAAGAGTACGGAATTATTTTGAACTCAGAGCAAGATATGAATACTTCTTTGAATTTCGTTCTGATTCTGAATCTAATTTTGAATTTTATTCTGATTATTGTTGTATCACAGAAGTGTAGAAAACAAAAGGAGAACAATTTGGTATTGTTAATTGTGAAATTTTAACGTCTGCAGAAAAAATGATTTACATCAAAAGTTAAAACTTATTACTGATTACGATTGTACAGTGAACCAAGTTTTTAAAGGGTAGAAAATTTTTACTTCCGTGAATATTTTACGGGTTGCAACGAGTAAATATAAATCTTAACATTTTGCGAGAAATGACAAAAATATTAATATTATATTATTTTCAAGCATTGTTTTCTTACTATTTTTATCAATGGCAAATTATTAGAAGAAGATACTGGAGGGAACATGTAGCCCGAATGGATGGTGACAGACTCGCATATACAGCCGCTTATGAAATCCCTTCCGGACACCGCCCACCTGGAAGACCGCCTAAGAGATGGAGGGACAGCTGGATCTCATCATCCGACGAGATATGATTTCGGTGTCACAGATCGTCAGATCTATTAAAAGAAGAAGCAAATTATTATTTTATTATACATACTCGTATATCATATTAGAGGCTCTATAAAGGACCTTATCACTTATTGTTTTCTTGCCATTGTGATGGCAAGTTTAAGCGCTGCATGGCGTATTCAATTTGAAAAATCGTGAGAAAACGATTTATTTGTAATAAACTATTGTAGTACATCTGCCCTAATCTACCCTTCACTCAGGGTGCAGATTAACGTCGGTTTTTTGCCAATTCGCAGTTCTATACCACGACTGAAGTAGATGGGGTGTTGCCATGATAATTATTTACTCGTATATACGTACAGTGTAACAGAATAAATACTCCCCCGTTCTAATCAGGAACTGACTAATTTTTAAAAGCTCTATTCCCAACTCTAGCGATCTACAAATAATTAATGATTTTATTGAAATTTCTTGGTAGAAATTCATTTTAAAAAATAAAAATAAAATAAAAATGGATACAAAATTTATTTATTATTGTATAATGAAAACAAAAAAAATATTAAAAATTTCTTTATTATTATGTATTTAGTGTGCTTCCACTTGTGTTTATGTTCGACCGGATTCGGCAGCTTGCTGCCATATTTTGGTCGGCAGCAAGCTGCCGAAACCGGTCGAATATAAACACAAGTGGAAGCACACTAAATACATAATAATAAAGAAATTTTGTATAATTTTTTTTGGTTTTCGTAATTTAAAATAAACTTCTACCAAGAAATTCCAATAAAAAACATTAATGATTTAAATAGTCCATTGTTTTGGCCGAAACACTATGATACCTTAACATTTTAAACTGTTAAATTAAATATCTTTGTTTTTTGTATCACAATTGTATTTTATTTTACGCGACAGCTGTTTCATCAACATAGCTTGATGAAACAGCTGTCGCTTAAAATAAAATACGATTGTGATACAGAAAACAAAGTTATTTAATTTATTAATTATGTATTATTATGTATTAAGTGTGCTTCCATACTTCCATTGTGTTTATGTTCGACCGGTTTATATATTAAGCTATATATATTAAATATGAATAGTTCTCTATTCAGCAATGCTTCGTGAAGCTATGAAAACAGTTTATATATAAAAATTAGTTATAAATCTATTTTTTTTTTAGTTAATCTCAATTTGCTTATAACTATGTTTCGCCAAAGCGGTAGTCATAGATAATAAACCGCCACACATTTCTATATTATCATTATTTTCTCTTGTTTTTTTCTAATTGGCTTTGTGCTCTATTGAGAACTTGAAACAATGAGTATGTTTGTTGCTTATATAGTATACCTGAGCTGACGCTGGCATCAATCAGAACCAACCTGGCTTTCAGATGTCCAAAAGGAGAGCAATTCGTACGTTAAATTCCGTTGATATATGAACAATTTAAGAATCAGGGCTTCATATTTTAAATTGCTCAGATAGACTGGAGGCGTAACCAAATTGGATTAAGTCCGCAAAGAACATGTATGGGGCAGTTTTAATAATAGATAAAGTTATAGAAGCCAGATTGAGATGGTTTGGCCACGTCATATGTCTGCCCTTTGAATCCGAACGGTCCGGATGGCTTTGGCAACATGAAGATCTATCGAGGACACTGTCAAGAAATGTGGACTTAACAGAGAGTAGATCCAAGACTATCATGGAGAAATCTTATAAGAAAGGCTTTCCCCACAAGACCAAGAAGTTGGTTCAATATTTTAAAATCGGATTATCTGAATTTACTTATTATAAAATGTTTCTCCGCAGGGGTAGGCAGAGAGAATGGACTGCCACACTACTCTATCCTGGCACACCTCTCTAGATTTTTCCACATTCATACAGCGAGTCATACACACACGTCGATTCTTCCGATTTCTAACATGACCAACCTTTAAAATTTGATAAATTTGGTCATGCCATGTTTTCCTCGGTCTGCCTCGACTTCGTACTACATTCACATCATTAACGTATACTTTGTTAACCATTCTTTCTCCATCCATGCGCTCCATATGTCCGAACCAACGCAGCAATCTTTTCATAATTTTGTTCATAATACCTTCTTCCGCTCTACATTCCTTTCTTAAATCAGCATTTGAGATTCTGTCGTATATCGTTCTACCACACATACGTCTTAGGGACCTCATTTATTCTGCTTTCATCCTTCTTCTGCCAGTTCAATGCTTCGTTTCCATACATTAGGGTTGGGACCAGAACTACATTGTGAACGGCCGTCTTCGCTTTCATTGATAAATTATTGTTTCCAATAACTATTTTTAAAGCTCCATTCACTTTGTTCACTCACAAATTCACTCACCTGCTCCAAATTCTCTTTGTTCACATATACTCGTATGTTATAAACTGTGTTTGGCATATAGATAGGAGTGTGACATCTCCAGGCTGCTTCTAACAATGCGCTAATGGCGGGGTAGCCTTTCACATTGAGTTAAAAAGATGTTCTGCTTAATGCTTAATAAACATAAATCTCCATAGATGGCGTTAGTATGTAGATTATATATAGAGTAATCTTAAAAAGATTGACATATGTAATCAAAATCTTCATAGATGGCACATTGAAACTGACATGTGAAATCTGGCATAGGACTTTAACATATATACAATTTCCAAAAATTTGTCAGACATGGTCATAAAAGAAAGGTGAAATGGGGAATGTTGTAATTACATAAAGCGTGCGCTTAACCCAACCAATGAAAGGTCATAAGTCCTGTAAACACCTTGATCAACCATATTCAGTTTCCAATTTGCATGTTCGTCTCTATTGAGATACAATTAAATCATGTCATTTGCTCTTCACTGAAACTTTTTATAAGTCTATTACTCGGTGGTAGGCTAAGAGAGATTAGTTTTTTTACTAGGAGGGGGAGTTCTGTAGGCATCAGAAGCACTATAGAGGGTGACAGCTATGACATCACTAATTGAAATGAGATGCCCAGAGATGAAAGGCAGATGGGATGGGGCAATGAGTCACCAAACTTCAATTTAGACTCCACGGGTAAATAGTAATCTTCTAGCGTAGTGCGCTTCATGGGTCGTGTACTTATAGCATGCGATTAAAAAGCGAGGAGGGTAGACGAATGTGTGGATACTCTGTGTATGATAGAGTGTCGAATGAAAATATAAGAAGTGAATGCGGTGCGAATGATGGTGTCATGAACAAAATAATGAAAGGATCATTAAGATGGTTTGGACATATGGAAAGAATGAATGAAGAAAGAATGGTAAAAAATGTATATGTTAATGATGTAAATGGAACCAAAAATAGAATAAGACCGAGGAAAACGTGGCACGATCAAATAATTCAAATATTGAATGTCGGCCATGTGAGGAGTCAGAGAAATCGACGCGCGTGCATGACAAGATGTATGAATGTTGAGGAAGCGAGAGAAATATGTTAGGAAAGAGAAGTGTGGCAGTCCATTCCTTCTGCCTACTCCTTCGGGGAGTTAGTTAGTTAGTTAGTTATAATATTATATATTATTTCTTGAACAACGATGTAAAACTCCATATTAAATATTAATATGATTGAAGCGTGCCTGTTTTCTAGAGGTTTTATTATATTTTATGGGAATGCCATGTTTCGCCTTGCTATTATTGTGCATATATAATTATATTTAGACATATTTCCATTTTTATATACGTATTTATAGAAAATTGAGGAATGTAAGGAATGTGAAGCGGATGAATGCGTCCTAAAAAAAATTAAGAAAGGGTCACTAGAATTATATCGACTGAAGCAAAGATGGCAGTGCACAATGTATTTCTAGTTCCGACTCTTATGCACGATAGTGAAGCTTGGAGTTGACAGAAGAAGGATGAAAATAGGATAAATGCCGTAGGAATGAGGTCACTAAGAAGAATGTGCGGAAAAACAATGTATGATAGAATATCTAATGATGAAGTAAGAAAGGAATGTAGGGCGGATGATAAATAAAATTAATGATAAAATTAATGGGTCACTAAGATGATTTGGACATATGAAACGAATTGATGAGGGAAGAATGGTTAAAAAAATATATACAAGTAGTGTGCTGAGCAACATCAAAGTCCGTAAGGTGTCCTACTTGGGCCATGTTCTGAGAGGCGAAAAGTACGCACTATTGCATCTGATCTTGATTCGTGTACCATATTTTGCTCTGTTTTGTGAGATTGGGACATAGAAGTGAATTGAAATTAAACTGGATCTCATCATCCGACGAGACATGATTTCTGTGTCACAGATCGTCAGATCTATTAAAAGAAGAAGAAGAAGAAGAGTAAATGTGAATCATCATCCTATCTTAAAACAGTAAAAACAGCTACGCCTCCCTTGAATAGACAGTATGTTGTGAAGTTTGCCTATTATGTACCCCTACTCACTTAAATAATTTTGAATTGGACATCCTCGGTGCATATAATATAATATTCCGATGACGTCACGTCAAGCGGGTCACGTGTCATCGTTGAATGGCCACGTGGGGGGATGCCTAACACAACTTGGTGGGAAAAGGGGAGTCGATGAACAATGACTATCCCTCGTAGTAAAATAGTATCAAATGCTTGATGATGTCACGATTAAGGACTACGCATTTTTTTTAAATGTATTAATCTGTAAGCACAGAACTTGAATAAGAAATACATTGTCTAATTTCAGCTTTCAACACTTTGTCTGCGGGTAGATTCACGCGCTTATTCTCATGCAAAGCGTGTAGCTTAACTGTATGTATATTTCGACATGTGAAAAAATATATTGTTTAAATTACATGTAAATCTACATTTCTAATAGTTTACGTTTAGTCTGCGTAAAAGCAGCCGTTCAGTAAACGTGTATTGATTTCGAAAACAGACAATAAATTTGTCAATAAAGAAAACAAAAAAAAAATTATACAAAATTTCTTTATTATTATGTATTTATTGTGCTTCCACTTGTGTTTATGTTCGACCGGTTTCGGCAGCTTGCTGCCATCTTCTGGTACCTACATCAAAATTTATTTGGTTTATATAATAAATGATAGTGGTGGGGGTTAAACATTACTTTTCCTGATTCTAAATAATGTATCACTGTTATTAAGTTGTAGTCGAAATGATTCTATTTAATGTAAATTTTGGGTTAATTTGTTTACTATGGTGGCTAATTCTTGGAATGATTCTATATAATGTGATTTTTGTGTTTGAGATAATGTTTAACCCCCACCACTATCATTTATTATATAAACCAAATAAATTTTGATGCAGGTACCAGAAGATGGCAGTAAGCTGCCGAAACCGGTCGAACATAAACATAAATGGAAGCACAATAAATATATAATATTAGGTCCTTACATATGAATTTGGCGTTTTGTATGGGAGGAACATAAAGTTGATTTTTTTTTAATATGATTTATTTATTTAATCAAAGTATGTACCATTGCTATCTATGCACTTTTGCCATCTCATAGGTAGCTCATCGATCCCTTTACTAAAAAATCCATTCGAACGGGAATCAATAAAATCTTTGAAGTCGGTTTGGACTGCCCCATCGGAGTTGAATTTTTTCCCTTGCAAGAAGTTATCCAAATTTCGAAAAAAATAGTAATCTGTTGGGGCAAGGTCCGGAGAGTACGGTGGATGTCTAGACATTCCAATTGAAGCTCTTCTAATTTGGTAGCCGTCTGTTGTGCAGTGTGTGGTCTAGCGTTATCATGAAGCAGCAGTGGCCTAGAGCGATTAACCAGCCCCGGTTGTTTAGCAGCTAGCTTTTCCATCATGGTTTGCAGTTGCTGACAATAGACATCTGCCGTAATCGTCTTGCCAGATTTAAGAAAGCTGTAGTGAACGACACCAGCACTAGTCCACCAAACGCTCACAAGTAACTTTTTTGGAGTCAATTTTCGCTTGGGGCATGGTTTGGCCGGTTCGGCAGGGTTCAGCCATTGCGATGAGCGCTTCCGATTATCATACAGGATCCACTTTTCATCACAGGTAATGATTCGATCCAAAATCCCTTCATTATTGTGCCGGTTGAGTAATGCAACGCAGCAGTCAACGCGCGTTTGTTGATTTGCTTCACTCAATTCGTGAGGTACCCACCTTTCAAGCTTTTTCACCTTCCCAATTTGCTTCAAGTGGATTAAAACAGTTTTATCACTAACACCGCAGCCTGCAGCTAACTCGGACGTGGTTTGCGATGGATCCGCTTCCACAATAGCCTTCAATTCTTCATTTTCTTCAATTTGGTCTCCGGCCGTCCACGGGGCTTGTTCTGCAGGTCGAAATTTCCAGAACGAAAACGTTGGAACCAAAAACGCACTGTGTTTTTTTTTGCGGCACCGTCGCCATACACATCATTAATCCTTCGAGCCGTTTCTGCAGCACTGGTGCCACGGTGGAACTCGTACTCGTAAATAACGCGATATTTCAAGTTTTCCATTTTGTAAACTGAGTGACGCAAAGAAAAAAAACAAATGAATTATAATTTTCGAAACACAAATACTTGAGTAGCTGTATAAATTTGAATTTGGAATTCCTAACCAAAGAGAAGATATTTGAGATCAAAGTTGCCAGTACGGCAATACGCCAATTTCATATGTAAGGACCTAATAATAAAGAAATTTTGTTTAAATTTTTTTTTGTTTTCATTATTCAAAATGAACTTCTACCAAGAAATTTCAATTAAAAACATTAAATGTGTCAATATTTGCGTCAATGATACTTACTGACGCGACCAATAGATCGGCAATTGACACGATTGTGTCAATTACCGATCTTTTGGGAGCATCATTCTTGTGATAAGAATTTAGATTTAAGAGCGTTTCGAACCCTTTATTATTCAGTTTCTCATATTAATTACACATATAATTGATTTGCATTAGCCCTTCACGTATTCTGCCAAACAAAATGGTGGTCCACGCAAGATGTAATCTCCCAACAACTCCATTCATGCACTGCTTCTCTTATCTTCTCCTCGGAAACAACCTATTTTTAAGAATAATATGATTGATCCCATTACTCATACTCAATAATGCCAACCCTAACTGGTCTTTCATTCCTTGACCGAGAAATACGTAAATATTTAAATCCTTAATCCTTCCTTACTCTCTTTCGGAGGAGCACTCTGGGCCACATATACCCCCCGCAAAAAAACAAACACCAAATTACATTTCCAACAATGTTTCCTGCAGACGAAATAGTAATAGCCATTAAGGCGAATTTTGTATAAGGGTGTTTTTCAAATAAAATGTTTACTCGAAAATTACATGTCCTATGACTTTCGAGTTAATTCTGCAGGCTTGATTTTAAAACTGTTTTTTTTATATCTCAAAACAACAGAATAACTCAAAAATTGATTATTCACATATCCAAAAGTACTTATATCTGTTTATTTTGCTTAATTATTGGGAATATACGATAGAAGAATGGTGATTTTTCTAGTGTCCCACGCTCCTTTTGCACTTTATAAACGAAAAATATTCATTGATAAGCTATTTCTTGTCCAAGAGTAATATGTTATTTGGAAGGGTTATATGATCCAGATTCAATAATATTCCTAGTTTACAGCGTATTAGAGTTCAAAATAATATAAAATACTGCTTTTATTTAGTCACTCAAAACGACGTTGGTGGAAAATTCCGTATACGCTACGTCGATATACTGATTTAAACGATAAATTTTCTATAAACTAAGTATGATTTTGATTGATGGCAACATTTTATAGCCCGTCAACGTCGCCATGTTCGTAAACTGACACCAGTCGCATTCTGTTATGTGAAATAGTGATCGGGCGTCACGTCGTGCTGTTTTTATTTTCCACTACGAACGTGATTCTATAATGTAAGTATTGATTGTTTGACTAACAGCTTTTCATGGGTAAAAATGACCGACATCTAGAATCTGAATTCAATATAATATTTAGTAAAATCATTTTCATAAACCTGCATTTTGTAGTTTGTTTCAATACTGGCATTATACGTCACATCCACTACGCAACGTGTTGTATAAGGGGAACGCCAAATGTGACGTAGTGGAATTATTACGCAACGAGCAAACTTTTTGAAAAACACCCATAACTCATTGGTCCAGAGCCGGCTCGAGTGTGGTTCGGTGATATGGAGTGCCCACGAGGCGAGATACTCGCTCATGTTAGAGAGGGTTCAGAAACGATTTCTGAGATATCTCTACATGAGAGAGTTTGGTAGCTATCCGTGGCTTTATCCCACTGCATTCCTCTTGGGCATGCTGGGGACCAATAGTTTATATATAAGGAGGGATGGGAGCACACTTACCCATTTCTTGGAGGCTATCCATCTTTATGTTCCGGATAGTTATCTTCGACAGCGTCAGCGCAGACTGTTTTATCTCCCAGCATGCAGAACCAACCTGCCTCTGGTGATACCGGTGGCGTGAGCAATCAAACTGCTGAACATAATCGCTTCGGAGATCGATGTCTTTCATATTCGTGAAAGTACGTTCAGAAGACAAATGCTCTTGACTTTGGAGAGTATCTTGTATTCTTAATGTCGAACCATCTCTCATGCTTTCCTGGTATTATATTATATATTAATTATATTTTACCTGTTCTCAATAGTCTTAAACTATAATAATTGTTTGTAATATCTTTTGAGAAAATAAACTGATTTGATTTGATTCTAATTTTCGTGTAAAGCTCTATCATCAGAGCTGCGAGCGACATGGTCTGCCCAAAGCTATGTTAGCGCTGATTCTATTTTACTGTTCATGCTCTAATAGTATTGTTTCTCAGCCTGTCTAATATTTAACATATAGTGTCAAAATGTCAACACTTGAGAAATAAAATAAGTTCGGAGGTATTAAAGATTATCAATTTATTTTTATTAATCATAATAAAAATTTAAGACAAACATTCTCCAGAGAAAAGAAAAGGAAGCCAATCAAATATCTATATTTATTCATGAATATATTTTTTTGTAAAAAAAATATTTAAATTAACGCTTTTGAAGCTTTGAAATTACATGAGATTATTTTAAAAAGTCACTGTACACCATCTAATGTGTTTTTGTACAGTAGATAAATCCTGAATGAAAGTTAGCAGTTTGCTTGACACTAATCAATAACCGTATTTCGCCATTTTAGGTTTATTTCCCAGCTGCCTAAAGGATCCGACAGGAGCAGAAATGGAGCATGCGCACTTCCGGACAAATTGACGTTTATCACATCTTCAGTTTTTCTCGTGTTGACAGTTCGCACAAAGGGCAAACGAGGATATCAATTTATTATCAAATAACACAGTTAAACATGACAGAGGACTACAGCGACAACAGTTACCGTGAGTTGATCAACAGTGATTATTCTATGAAACAGCTTATTACAAGAAACGACCTAAATATTTTACAACCATTTTAGAAGATGTAAATGGCGATTGCATTCTGCACATTATGCATTTTATATTTGTAATATTGAAGCGACTTTGAATAACTATATGATTTACACACGTTCCATTTTCTATTACGTGAAAACCAACAGGTCATTAAAATTATAATCGTTTTTGTTATATGAATACCGTTTACACGATTTATTTATGTTCCATCCATATTTTATTATTTAATATATTTATAATATACATACGAGTATATTTACTTTACTATAATAAAACTGTAACACTATATTAACTAATAATAATAATAATAAAATGTAAAAGAAAAAGGTTGGGGTTATTGGTATTTTAAAATGATTTTAGCATACTTCATCGTCAATCACAATCATTAATCTGCACTCTTGTTATTATTCTGTTTTAACAACAAAACCAAGTGAATATATTAGAATTAAAAAAAATAAAGATATCTTTGTTTTATCAACAGGGTACGACAGTATGTCCAATCCGAGCGACGTCACAGAATCTGTGGACGAATTGAAGGCAAGGCTCAATGCCATGAAGAAGTTGATGGGGGAGAGACGAGCCCAAGGAGCTGACTCCTCGGAACTCTTCAGAGGACGCCCGTCTTCCCTGAGAGGAGCGGGACTGATCACAGGGAACTTCTTAAGTTTCGTTTTCGGATCCGCCCTCTGCGTTATTCTTAGCGTTTCGGTTTATGCATTTTACAATCTTTACCACGCAGTTCTGAAAAGATTTCCGTCAAAACACACTGAACTCTAAGTGCAAATACCATGTTATTAAACAAAACACTTATAAGTAGCAAATAATTGTTTATTGTAGCTGTTTTTTGCCTGTGTTTTAACCCTAGGTTTGACTTGGATAAATAAGAAACGGAGATTATCAATTGATTACATTTTCACGTGATTTTATCGATAGTTTTTATGAATTCATAAATAACTTATAACTTCTCAAAAATTTCACAAAACATGACAAATGCATTCTTCTAATTTGAATCGAGTGACTGAATTTGTTGTTATATTTGACGATATAATTACATGTCTTACGGCTATGTCCGCAGTATATTTAAAATAATTTTGTGAAGTAAACATGGAAAAATATGATATAAATATTGTTTAGATATGTATTGTTTGTATCAAATAATATAGCTGGCGCTAGTGTCGATTGAACTAAAAAATGTGAAGTTTAGTCCAACATTGTAGCATATATACATCTTCCAAAAATTTGTCAGACGTGGTGGTCGTAAGAAGGGCGGAATGGGGAATGTTGTATTACATAAAGCGTGAGCTTAACCCAACCAATGACAGGTCATAAGTCCAATAAACGCCTCGACCACCATATTCTGTTTCCAATTTGCATCTTCGTCTCTATTGAGATACAATTAATCCTTAAAATGATAACCCGCAATGGGTAAAATCCAGTATTCGTCTACAAGTATGTGTATACATTCAAAATGTTAAAATAGCTCAGTTTTTATACATTTTTAGGTATTAATAGAGAAAATAAAGAGTTCATACTCATTAAAAAAATGTGTAGTATAAATTAAAAAATAAACTTACGTATTTCATGGTAAGTATTATAATTTATTAAAGATGAGACAATAATTATGAAAAGCTTACCAGTTGCTCAAGTGTTTTGTTAAGATTTGATTCCATGTAATAATAACTTATTAAATTTTTTGTATTTTTATTCTTGTGTGTGGTTTTTATCTATAAATAAAAATAAAGTTTTACAAAATCAGCTTTTGTTTTCATTATCTAAAATAAATTCAAAAACATTTATTTGAAATTCATTCAATATTTAAACGTTTTGATTGGTGAAAGTAGTTAAAATTATAAATTCTAATGTAAATACTACAACATTAAAGCAATATATATTTTCCATCTGCCCGCTCCCCACTTGTGACAACTCGCTTCATATACAAAAAGTCCAAATGACCAGTCTTTTATGGGCCAGGTTCATATAATTGGAACTCGAATTAGAATTTTTCGATAAACTTTAGGCGTATTTTAAGAATCAGGATAAACGTAAAATACATATTAAGAATTAGGAATCTCTACGATAGCTGAATGTATTCTGAAACTAGCTGAAAGCTTACGAGGAACTATTTCCACTTCCTATGCCAATAAAAAAAATGCTCCAAAAATCGCACCAAACATCAGAAAATCACCCCGGGCTAGATGAACTAATAAACTCCTCGTTTAAATCCTTAACCCACCTAATGAATTTTCCACAACAGTTCCCATCAGACCTCAAATGAAGGTTACAAGAACTAAAGCTCTCTATGACAGAAGATTCAAATCCAAGTTAATTCAAGATGTGTTGAAAATTTACGTAAAACGTATAGTATTTTAAATTGCAATTAGATAAACGTGTTATCATCATATTAATACGGTGATAATACGTATTCTCATCATATTACTCGTTAAATAAGCATAAGTAAGAACTGATGAAATATTTCGAAAATGTTAATTTAGTGATGTAAACATTTTGTTAAAAATCACAGATAAAATAATGTCTATGGACAAAGTCACGGCGCTGTCAGATTGACAAAAATCGTTATAACCTTTATATTTGTTGTCACATAGTTTTATACAGCAAAATGACGAAAAACAAGCTAGAGGATATCGATTTATACGAGTTACTTGGAATAGAGTTTAAAGCTGATTTATCCGATGTAAGTGTAATATTCTATGTATTATGTTGAGTATTCTTATGTTATAAACTTGTGTATAAAATCGCATTATTCTTATTGATTATTTTGTTTTCTAGATTAAGAAAGCATATCGTAAAAAGGCTCTAGAATGCCATCCCGATAAAAATCCAGATAATCCCAAAGCCGCAGAACTCTTTCACGAACTATCCAAAGCCCTTGAAATCCTCGTCGACGCATCAGCAAGATCAGCTTACGATAAAGTTCTAAATGCAAAGAAGGCGGCGAAGATTCGGATCCGTGAATTAGATAGCAAAAGACAAAAACTCATTGATGACTTAGAACGCCGGGAACAAGAGGCAGAAAGAAGAGCAAAGGGATACAAAACTTTTGACGACCGCACAGATGAAGAGAGATTACAAGAAGAAATAAAGAGATTGCGGAAAGAAGGTTCGAAGTTATTGGAAGAAGAGCAACAAAGGATGAAATTGCATATATTGGAGGAAGCCGAACGATTATCGTCTACTGTTTGGAATCCTTCGGATAATAGAATTAAGCTTAAATGGGCAGCATCTAAGTTGGACGAACACAATGGAGGATACAATGAAGAGATATTGCGTCAGTTTTTAAAGAAATATGGTGACATTACAGCATTGATTGTGTCCAATAGTAAAAAAGGTAGTGCACTTGTAGAATACGCCACTAAAGAAGCCTCAGAAATGGCCATTGACCTTGAAAAAGGTAATGCTTATATTTATTCTCTAATCTTAAACATTTTGTCAGAGCAGGACAAGAATAACAATTTTATATTATTCTTATTCTTAAAGCAAAAACGGCCATTCACAATAGAGTTCTGGTCCCATCCCTAATGTATGGAAGCGAAGCATGGAATTGGCAGAAGAAAGATGAGAGCAGAATAAATGCGGTAGAGATGAGGTCCCTAAGACGTATGTGTGGTAGAACGATGTACGACAGAATCTCAAATGCTGATATTAGAAAGGAATGTATAGCGAAAGAAGGTATTATGAACAAAATTATGAAGAGATCGCTGCGATGGTTCGGACATATCGAACGCATGGATGGAGAAAGAATGGTTAAGAAAGTATACATCAATGATGTAAATGGAGTACAGAGTCGAGGCGGACCGAGGAAAACATAGCATGACCAAATTAATCAAATTTTAAAAGTTGGTCATGTTAGAAGTCTGAGGAATCGACGTGCGTGTATGACTCGTATGAATGTGGAGGAAGCTAGAGAGGTTTGCCAGGATAGAGTAGTGTGGCGGTCCATTCTCTCTGCCTACCCCTGCGGAGAAACTGTGTGATGGTTTGTTTGTTTGCTTATTCTTACAATAGTATTTGGTATATTAATATTTCAGTGTGAACAGACATACTTGATGTGAAATGTATTATAAAATAAAGTATGGAAGAAGTTTAAAGAAATACAGCATCGCGTTAACATTGCTCAGGAGATGTTGGACTCGGTCCGTGACGACCCAAATGTGCTCCAGAGGGTCATAACTGGTGACGAATCATGGGTTTATGGTTATGACGTGGAAACCAAAGCTCAATCATCCCAATGGAAGCTGCCGCATGAGCCAAGACCAAAAAAAGCGCGCCAAGTTCGGTCGAACGTGAAGGTTTTGCTCACAGTTTTCTTCGATTGCAGGGGCGTGGTGCATCATGAGTTCTTGCCACAGGGTAGTACGGTCAATAAGGAATATTACCTGCAAGTTATGCGCAATTTGCGCGAAGCAATCCGCCAGAAACGCCCGGATTTGTGGAAGAACAAAAACTGGCTTTTGCACCATGATAACGCCCCTGCTCACACATCGTTGCTTGTGCGCGAATATTTGGCCAAAAACAACACAGTAATGGTGCCGCAGCCACCGTATTCCCCAGACCTGGCCCCCTGTGACTTTTTCCTGTTTCCAAAACTGAAGAGGCCCATGAAAGGACGACGCTACGCCACGATTGAGGAGATAAAGACGGCATCGAAGGAGGAGCTGAACAAGATCACAAAAAATGATTTTTTTAAGTGCTTCGAGGATTGGAAAAAACGTTGGCATAAATGTATTATATCCGAGGGGAATTACTTTGAAGGGGACAAAATAGATATTCATGAATAAATAAATACTTTTTGAAAAAATATAAAATTCGCGATACTTTTTGAACAGACCTCGTATATCTAAATAATTGGGTAGATTTTCATGGTTGGTAGCAATGTTTTTTGGGATTTTCTCGTCTTTCTGTACCGACGTTTCGGAGATCGTTGGAGTTTATAACCACCCTGAAGATGGAGACTGCAATGATCTCCGAAACATTGGTCCAGAGTTACACGGATTTTCCCAAGATATCAAAAAACAAATAAAACCGAGTTTTCAATAATGAAATTTAAAAAAAAAAAGTATTTTATAAATTTAACCTCTCCGTACTAAAGTGCTTGTGGACCTTTTTGTCCATATTAACTGAAAGTTTTTTTACCATATTTGTTTCGTTTCCTAAGTCCAGTGTTAATATCTGCCCAAAATGATTAAATCATGATTTTCTTAATAATTAAAGGTGTAACTCTGGATTTTCTACTAATATGAGTTTCTGTATCTTGGCAAGTTTGATGGATATTATTTTTTCATCATTGGGAGAACAAAATAATATTATATATAGTTTACATAACTCCCCCAATGAAAAAAGCATAACATCTTTAAAATATGTTAAAATATATACAATCATATAAGTATAACGAACATATTCTTATTATAATTTTGAATACTCGTTTGTTTCAGGATTGCCCGAAAACCCACTTACTCTGAGATGGATAAAGGATAAGAGCAAAGATAGTAATTCAAATTCATCTCGACAGGCGACTTCTTCTCAAGAAACGTTGGTATCGGATAAAGATTACGAGAGCCTCGTCATGCGGAAACTGAGACAAGCAGCCGAACGACAAAGGCTTATTGACGAGATGATGAAAGAAGATGGAGAATAAATCTTGAAATTTCATTTGAATCACACAATTGTGTATATATTTTTTGTGATGAATTATAACAATTTTAATAAGTATCATAAATAAATATTTATTTTTTGTACAAAACGCCAAAAGTATTTTTAATATTTACATTGTTATTTTTTTACATACTACACCGTAGTAATTTTAAAAGCAATCAGTAAATTATGTAATATATTATAGGAATACACATTTTAAACCCATTGGCCATTGCATTACGCTGTAATACATAATTTATTAATACCCGTTGGCAGTTCAACAGACCTATTTATTAATTTATAATTCAAACCATTTATGGATACTTTGTCTTCTAGTTTTTAGATGACGATACATTGGAATCTCTATATTTGTCAATTCAACATTCACCACATTTTGGCCACTGTTCTTTTTTTCATATGTTAATTAGTATTTTCCATATTTTTCAAAAAGAGACTTAATTCACACTAAGGGAATTTTGAAAAAAATCAATGTGTGTAGATAATCAATAGACAATGGGAAAAAGTATCTTCTAAGACTACTTCAGCCTAGAAGGAAACTACTGCGGAATGTGTTTTGGAAAAAGTATCAAATTGAAGTTGATGTGAGGATGTATAGAAATTAGCTGTGGAGCATGAAAGGGAGATCATCACAGAAGAACTTGAAGGTCCATAAAGACCAAGAAGCTAAAAAAATGGAAATAGATTTATTATGATAAGGAAGGGTCAAGTAAAGGTGTTGAAATCAATGAAATGTTGTCTTATTGGGCCAAAGTGCAGAATATAATTGAGAACCCGAATGTTGCTACACTCAACCAAAATAATAATGCATTTGACTACTACGATAAAGTGATTGACAACTTCAGGAATGTTTTAAAAAATAGAAGAAAAAAAACAAACAACACTAGACAAGATCTTTGTTAAATTTAGTGCTACTAAATCTATCCCAAAATGGACGTATTATGGGAGACTGAAGACAGGAGTTAGAGGCAAAAGTTGAAGGAGGCCATGGCTCGATTTGAGCTGTAATGCCATCTAAGATGTGAAGATTCAACTTCGCAACATTTCTTCCAAACATTAAAAATCTTCCTTTTCTTTCGCCTTTACTAATGTATGTAAATCTATATAATAATGAAAATATATATTTATTTAATTCTATACAATTTTGAGGGGCTGGGAATAGATTAATTGAATTTCAGTTATTTCAAATGGAAAATATTGTTACTATATTTGTCATATTCCATATTTGCTTGGCCTTCAGGAATGACGAATATAGAGGTTTAACAGTATAAGTTAAAGCCGAAAAAAAAAATTCAATTAGTAATATAAAATAAAACAAAAACATGTAGAAACAATTGTCATTTCCACTTAATTCAGGTATAAAAGAGAGATCTTATGTGTGCATATTAAATATATGGCATAATCCAAGTTATCGTAGTTCGGTAAGTTCAAAATTTCAAGTTTTTTATCAATTTTAAAAATGCATATGCCAATGGGTTTAATAAAATGAAAATCATTTAATATTAATTAATTATAAATAACACATTTCTAAAAATACACCATTTAAGGTGAAACAATTGTGCGAAGTGGTACGGATGGTTATTAGAAATAAATAAATTGGCAATGTGGTGTGATATACCAAGTAAATACGCAATAATATTTAAGTATAATTACACAAAAAAAGAATATAATACCCAATGTTACATAGTGTTTTTCAAAATAAAATTTGAAATAGGATGTATTCAAACCTTTGTTTGGTATATAAAATCATATGTGTGCCATGCAAGAAAAAATTAAGAGATGATGACCAGAATATAATTTAATCCTAACAGCATTTGACAGTACATTGTGAATTGCTAATATCTGATAGGGAACAGTATCTTAGATGAAGGGGACAAAATAGTTTAAAATTAGAAATCTGGCACAATTCTAAAATTATGGTGTAGCTATTATATTTTGATTCCCAACAATAAAAAATAAAGTAACATAAAAATATAATCTTTGGCCCAAACAAACATATTGTTTTATGGTTTAAAATTGTAATTTATAGTATGTTCATCATAGGCACTAAAGGTTAAATGCACTTATTGAGTTGTGTTGTTTTTATTTGTAACTCTTTCTACGAGGTCTATTAGATCTTTCAGCTTATCTACTTTATGGAGAGGAATATTTAAATCAGACAAGTGTTGGCGGTAAGCCACTGCATCCACTTTGAGCTGTATTCTGATCTTATCATCATCAGAGACACCGAGCTTCTCCAAATTTGTTGAGCTGGAACGATCTCGTATAGACTTCAAGCGCCTGAGAGATTCCTCTGTCTTTTGTACAGATGTTAAGACGTCATCAACAGCTACATAATACCTGAAATAAACATAATTTAATTTTTTTGAATGTATACATATTATACTTGTATACGAATACTGGATTTCACCCATTGCGGGTTATCAATTCATGATTTAATTGTATCTCAATAGAGACGAAGATGCAAATTGGAAACTGAATATGGTTGATCAAAGTGTTTACAGGACTTATGACCTGTCATTGGTTGGGTTAAGCGCACGCTTTATGTAATTACAACATTCCCCATTCCACCTACGTCTACGTCATTATGACCATGTCTTAACAAGATAAGAAAGGTGGAATGGGGAATGTTGTAATTACATAAAGCGTGCGCTTAACCCAACCAATGACAGGTCATAAGTCCTGTAAACACCTTGATCAACCATATTCAGTTTCCAATTTGCATCTTCGTCTCTATTGAGATACAATTAAATCATGAACATAATTTTAATTAAAATCTATTACAGCATTTAAGTATTAATCTCAAAGCATCCAAATGTTCTTATTTTATGAGGTTTTGAAATATCAAAATCTCTTTTACTTTACAAAACACATTTTATGAGAATATCTTGGGAATATACGGCCAGAAGACCAACATATGATAGAAGTTGTTGTATATAAAGTGATAATTCAAATTACAACTTATCTCATAAGCTACAGGAATGTATAAAGATGAAACAATATCATTTTAAATGAAAAATTACAAAATAATATAATTCTTACTGGGATGTGATGATGGAAAATACTGCTTCTAACCAATCGCCCATATTATTTTCTCCTATCAATCCTCTATAGGCATTGTTAAACTTTAGCGGTGACTTCATTAATGCTGCAATGTAGGCACAAGGCTTGGTGGGAATGTCTCGATTAGTTTTACGGAACAGTCTCGGGATATCATTCAACTGTTTCAGATATACAATACTTTCAGCACTTATATCAAACACCACAACCTTCTTAATTTGCGGTAAATGCGAGGACAGAATTGTGCGTGCCTCCCACAGACTCTTCTCCAAAGCATCGGCCTGTTTTACTGGCTGAAGTCTGGTTTTAGCTATTTCCAGCAATGTTGGCAAACCTTCAATCAGTTTGTTAATATCGGCATGTAGAAATAAAAGAATCTTCAATTTGTCTCCATTGAACTTTTCATTATTGACTGTGTCATTTGAAGTATTTTGCTGTTCATTTTGTGAAGACCAAGGCTGAAACAGAAAGGAAATATTACTTATTTAACCCTTAACGTACCGTGTTCAAAACAAAACGCTTGCTCCCATGTGGTAAGTTCAGTTTACCGCTAACTTTATCTAAATATCAAGCATATGACTAGATGAATCAAAATTTAATTTATGTCATCTTGTAGGGAATTTCATTAGGAATAGATCGATATCTATAACATACATGGATTATTTGAAAAACATATCATTATTAATTTTTTTCTGGAACCATGCGATTTCTGATATGGAATGCGTCACAGCATACGAGCAATTGAATATCAGGTATAAACTTGTCTGCGCGCCGCAGCCGGCGAGGCGAGACATTACGAGATTTTACGTATGATAAAGGCACCTAGGCAAAATGTAGAGTACGTTCAAGACAACGAGTACGTATTAATATTTGTCCCTTTTGGTAAAGTGTTAATATTTTCACAGTTCTGATATTATTAAGTTGCGTTCTGCGTTTCCATCAACAGTCGGTATTATTACGTACCTATTGAAAAAGCCAAAGATATAATTTATCATACGTTCAAAACAGCGAGTAAGTATTTGTCACTTTTGATAAAGTTGTAAATATTAGCAAAACAAATTCTACCTTAACACGAATGAAGGTGAGGGCAGTCTTAGAAAATATTTTTTTTTGGGATGAAGGAAGTAATTTTTTGCTTTTTTTTTTATTACGAAATATTGAGAACACTTCAATGGAGGATTACAATTTTTTTTATAATATTAGGGTCCCTAGGTTTTAAGAAAATCAACTTTAAATTGGCAGTGGAAACTCAACTGACCACATGGCAACGCGACGGTTAAGCATTATTTTAACACTGCTTGTGAAATATGAAACAATATATAAATTTTATAAATAAATCATGCATATTCTATTGTTTGTAAATATAAGGCCTTCAAAAGAAGTAGTTCTAATCAAAAGGGATAGATTTTACAAAAATTTCCAAAGTAATTTGGAGCTAGGAGTATAAAAGATATATATTAAGTGACAGGTCATAAGTCCTGTAAGCACCTCGACCACCATATTCTGTTCCCAGAAAACAATTTTCATCTTCGTCTCTATTGAGATACAATTAATCCTTAAAAATGATTAACCCGCAATGGGTAAAAGTATTTGTATACATTCAAAATGTTGTATAAAAACTGGTCCAAGTTAAAAGGATAAAAATTGGAGAGCCATCTCCAGGCATTATCTAACACTGTATAATTGCATAGCCTTTCACATTGCATTAATAAAGATTTTTTGCTTAATGCTTACACCTAATCTTAATAGATAGAGCTAGTGTAGATTGAACTAAAAAATGTGAAGTGTTTCTCAACATTGTAGCATATATACTCGTACATCTTCCAAAAATTTGTCAGACGAGGTAGTCGTAAGAAGGGCAGAATGGGGAATGTTGTTAACATAAAGCGATTGGTTAATCCAAACAAAGACAGGACATAAGTCCTGTAAGCGCCTCGACCACCATATTCTGTTCCCAGAAAACAATTTACATCTCCGTCTCTATTGAGATACAATTAATACTTAATAATTGTAAAAGTTAGTTGATTATACAAAATTAATTGGAATATACCTGTCTCATGGTAGAAGTTATCCAGGTTGAATATCGGGAGAGAATTTGTAGACTTAGTTTCCAAAACCTGTGGGCCAATGCCAGTATAAAAATCCTCTGTGCCCAGCATGATGTCAGAGACGACCAGCATAGAGAAGTTGCCCTCAAATAGAACTCAACATCGGTTTTTGTTTCACTTAAAATACTTTTGTTATTTACTGGTTCTGATAATACATTTTCCAAAGACCCTAAAATAAATAATAGTATACCGTATTTATGTGATAATATCTTAATCATTATTTTGTTTGAACCAGCTTGAATGCAGTAAGTCAATATGTGTAAAATAAAAATATATTATTAACATACCAGCAATCTCCTGAAAACGAATTTGAAAATACACAGGCAAATTCCATCTTTGTTGAAAGCTTTTGTACTGTGGGTGACTATAAAATAATTCAATAGATTTTCGATCACTAAAATGTTTCAGAAATTTTTGTATAAAATCCATGCTGTCGCTGTACCTAGAATAGAACAATTCCGGATTTCCAGGGGCAAATATTGAGGACATGTGGACTTCAATCCGGTATTCAACTTCCGGCCAGAAACTATTCAATAAGAAGTTGTAGCCCTCAGCCGAATTCACTTTCTTTGATTTGTTTGTTACCAAAAGTATGTCTTTCAGACGATAATCAATGAAGGAAAGAATATTTGAGAACACTCCTTTAAGGCCTTCCGGATGTTTCTGGAGAGCTGATTCGCTTATAATCTCATGCATTTCGGAGGAAATCACTTCCTTTCTTAACAACAACTCCACATTGGATATTTTATCTAAGGTTGAAAATATTTGTAAACATCTTTGAATCTTTTCAATTTCTTTAGAGTTTAAACCGCTTAAGAACATCTCGCCAAGAGTGGTTTCCAAAACTCCTCCAATTTTTTCTGTCAACGCTTTCTGTTCTGCTGTAATGAACTGGTCGCACTTAGTTATGGTGAATTGCAGTTTATTAAACTCGGAAGAGGCTCTCTCTATCACCTCAGCCGAGATGGAGTCTTTAGTCTCGTTATCTGAACACAAAATATTTTTTAGTTTAATTATCGATATCTGAGCTTGGCTAAAGTATTTAAGACTTCTCCGTTTTTCTCTCAGCAGCCGGCGTTGCTCTAATCGCCAGGATAACTCCTTCATCGCTTCTGACAAACACTCTCGGACATGCTGCAAATATAAATAGAGATATGGTTTAGTAAACATACCTACTTGTACAGCAAAGCAAAAGTTGTATAATAACTTTACTCACAAGAACTTCTTCTTTGAGCTGACCTAGTGGAGTTTGAATACCGTTAATTTCTTTATCAAGTCCTATTAAATTGGCCGAAAGGTTGACGAAATCTGCATAATCTTTGTTGATTAGTTCAATCATTGCAGAGCGAAGGACTTTGAGGTAAACTCCCAAATCATCCCTCATGGTTTCCAGGGATCCCGCATTTCGGTGGTCATGTAAAAACCCGTCAACAGAAAAGTTATCCTAGAAAATAAATTCATACGTGTTTCACGAAAAAAATACAAGAGGTTATTAATGAATAAAAATAATAGAAGAAATAACTTACACCTAAAAATTGATTTTTATCGAAACAGAGCCCTTTCGGACTAGGAGGGAGAGTAAATGGTTCGGGAATTTTAGACATTTTGGTTTATAATTTCAATTACCGCACATAAATCATTTTTAAAACACTATAAACCGAAAATTGACACATCACAAATGTCAGATTTCAGGTATCGCTCTGTGATGTTGTGCAACTTGCTTAACTCCTCCATACGCAGCTCTCTTCAAGTAGAACTTTTTAGGGTTACGTTTTTTTTATTTAGTATTCAGATTTTTTTATTGCATAAAGCATTTATTGGAATTTAATATGTTTCTGAATATCATTTGCAAATGATCCCAGTTTATGTTGAGGTTTTCGTTTTAAATTTTAATAACTTTTAATAAACTTTCTCACGCATTTTCGATAACATCGATGTTCCGTAATGCGAAGAAAATGATCGCGGCTGGCTAAATTCTTAAAAAACTAACACAATTTTAACACAACAGTTAACACAAATCTAATGAATAATAAGAACGTTAATATAACTTTGACATTGTAAACATGTTTGAGTATTTATTGCATTATTTTTTATTAATATTAAATGTCGGTCACGCGAGGAGTCCAAGAAATCGACGTGCGCGCATGACACGATGTATGAGTGTAGAAAAACGAGAGATGTATGTCAGGACAGAACAGTGTGGCGGTCCATTATTTCTGCCTATCCCTTCGGAGAGACGGCGTGATGGTTAGTTAGTTAGTTTTTTATTAATAATTACAATTTTTTTTCAAATCAATCAAAATAAGTAAAAGTTTCATTAGGTGGAGCCAATATCGTGATTTTATTTTTAATATCTTCAAATCTTTCATAATGAAGAAGGACTTGTTGATCATAATCTGGAATTTCATTGTAAATTTTAATAAATTAATCTGGTGGTATGCCACCACACTTTTGCGCCTACAAATAATGTATTACTCAATTTTTTCCCAAATACCGTACGACACTGGCATCTGAGAAACATTTGTCACAAAAGTTTAAAGATTTGAGCAATATAACTGTAATACCGATGGAGTAATTCACATTTTAAATATTCCGTGACTCTCATAACGCCAGGCTGCGATTTGTGTGTAATTTAACAGTAATAATAAAATTTGTTAATTTTATATGAAAATAAAAAGAAAACTGTACTTCCCATTTATCTTGACATAATCCCAATTGTGTTAAATAAATTAATGATCGGTTCTGATAGACCGGTGGTTGATTAATTTATGAAATATTATTTATTTGTTCCCTCTAAATCGTTTAAAATTATGTTTTTGTAGGTGTTCCTAAGTAAAAATGTTTGGTAGTTTCGTTTTTTATGATTTGGTATCGAATTATTGTTATTCTGTTCAAAAAAATTCACTACCGGACAGGTTAAACTAATTAAATACCCATTACGCCGTTTCCCCGGAAGGGTGGGTGGAGAGGATGAACCGCCGCACTATTCTATTTTGACATTACAATAGAGTCTCTCCTTCATTTATGCACTAGTCGATTGTTTGTGTGCGTGTGTTTTATTTGATAAATTATATTGTTTGTAAGTTAGTTTAAGCTAGTTGTTACGATTTCGAAATTTTCCAATTTACCATTAAATTTTATATGTTGTGCTCAAACAGTCTACAGTAGTTCTTCTTGTCTGTGGAACCTTTTATACGTCTATTACGCCGAGGAGTAGCAAATCGATTTCTTATTTTCTATCTTGCTCTATCTCGCCAGTTCAACATGCAAATTCAGACGGGTTACGTTGGTGTACATGGTTTCTGACTGATCGAATTTCGTTTTGTACAATAGTCAACGAAATATCAGACATTTTGTCAATAAGGTGGAGCGTTTGACAGACTAGAAATATTGGTTCATCCTTATTATTTTAAATACCAACAATGGCAGACAACGAGCAGAAGGCGATGCAGCTGATGGCGGAAGCCGAAAAGAAGCTGAGTTCGTCCAAAGGCTTTTTTGGATCTTTGTTCGGGTATGTTTCGTTCTTGATTATTGAACATTTTATGCTGTCATTTTTTATTTTCTCTTTTTTCATTGTCCTTATTAAACCTATTTTCTACTGCATCGCAGTGTTTGCCCAACTTGTTGCGAGGCAGGGTTTGCTATTATGTGAATATCGATTATTTTGACATGTCTGCATTTTTTGTTTCTTTTTTTTCAGTACAACATTTATTGTAAACACGTAATTTTGCCAATTTAGCACGACAAAAGTGTTTTTGTAATTCTCCGAATTTGTTATGATTTTTTTTGTTCTAAGCATTTGATCATTTATGAATAGGATTCCAATGGATTTTTTCAGGGGAAATGACCTGATATATGGTATTTTTTTCTTCAAGAATTCAAAACAGTCCTAATAATTAACTAAATAATTATTGCGCGATACGAACATTATCCCTATCAAAAAGAAATCATATAAAAAAAACAAAAGAAAAATAACACAAAGAGTTCACCGTATACATAGTTAGACAAATGCTTTAATGAAAAGCAATTAAAATCATTACAACTAGTAAAGCGTCCAAAAGACATTAAATAATACTACAAATTATTGATGTCCAAAAATGGACTCGTACAATAACATAATAGGATTATTAAGTATTTTGATGAAAAGCTACCATTTTTTGTCAGAATTTATTATTTTATGTCATTAATAAATATTTGATGAATATTCAAATAACTCAACATTTAAATTTGTAGATTAAATAACCAAGGTATCATAAGTTAGTCTTGTTCATTAAAAAATACAACAGGAAGTTTTGTTGGTAAATAAACATAGGATTTGAAGCAGTGGCGGTACTCCCATAGAAGCCCAGAAGCCCGGCTTGCGTAAGAAATTTTGAATCAAAACCTCTCTTGACTTACAGAATTTCAGCTCTTGTGGCTTTACTTCTGATGGGAACATTGTTGAAAAGTGATTTGGTGGGTTGATGGTTTATGCGGAAGCATGATTACTTAGATTTGGGGGTTTTGATTCAAAATTTCTTACGCAATCCGGGCTTCTGGGCTTCTATGGGAGTACCGCCACTGATTTGAAGGGAGGTAGATAATAAGTATGGACAAAATATCTTAGATGAATGTGTGGTTAACCACTTAATGCTTTTGAACGAGCAGTATTTCGTTTGACACTGTCAAGACAAAGAGCATGCTCAGGACAACCGAGATGAAAACGCTCCGCGCTATAGCTGGCAAGACCCTACATGATCGAGTTAGGAATACAGCAATCCGAGAAATCTGCGAGGTCGAAGATGTGGTCAGATGGGGACGTCAAAGACGGCGATACTGGCATGAACACGTAGAAAGGATGAGCTCAAATAGAATACCACACATAGCTCTCCATGGAACGCCAAACGGACAACGCCGACCAGGAAGACCCCCGAAACGGTGGAGAGAAAGCTGGAGTTCAGCATCTCAAGAGGACCCGCCTGAAATAACAGACTCCTGAGTCTACAAAAAGGGAAGAAGAAGAAGAAGTATTTCGCGTGCGGTGCATGTATCGTATCGCGCCAAACCGAGCACTGCTTGTGCGTTTTGACTTGGATGGGACTGGAACATGGACTTGAACTGGACCACTTTTAAATTATGTAAATTCTTTAATTAAAAAATAAAATCACCTGATTTTTTTGGTTTTATTTTTGTAAAAAAAAACCTGATTGAATTAAGTGGTTAATCTGTGTATAGTGGCAAATGCAAATATAAATACAGTGTGAGTGAAAGTGTTATGAACAAAATAACAAAAGAGTCATTAAGACACATTGGTTTGGACACACGGAGAGAATGAATGAAGAAAGTATATGTTAACGATGTAAACGAAACAAGAAATAAAGGAAGACCGAGATAAACGTGGCATGATCAGTCAGAAAAATATTAAATGTCGGCCACGAGAAGAGTCGAGAGAAATTAACGCGCATGCATGACATGGTGTATGAATGTTTAGGAAACAAGATAAGTATGTCAGGAAAGAATAATGTGGCGGGTCTATTCTTTCTGCCTACCCCTATCGAGAGAGATGGCGCGATGGTTAGTTATTTAGACAGATAACAATATAAATATTGCATCGATGAATACAAGAATCGACCAGGGGTCTCCAAACTGATTACTAAGGCCATACTGATTACTTCAGTAAGTTCCTGAAGTGATCAGTATTTTCCTACCATTATCTATAATTTCTGGACTAGTCAGCGAGTATGCATCCTGAGCGAGCATACGCTTGCTAAATTCGCTAGTTCAATTACTATTGTGTTGTACTGTATTGTCACGACTGTGACACTTGACGACATCTGGTGGTTACACGCGGAAACAGGTAGTGGTAGTACTATGCTTAAGTTAAATTTTCTGCGTATTATTCTTGCTATTAAGCTTTACCTAGCAAGTAAATAAAACCAAATTACAACTTATCACAACAACAATGACAACAATTAGCCATTAGCTGTCACAGGCCTGATTGATGACACTGGTCATTAACTGTCACGGATCGGATTGATGACACTGGCGGGCCATAGTTTGGAAACCCCTGGGGTAGACAATTAGAATGTTATGTGTGTGCAAGAATAGGATACTCGAGTGTAATGTATATGGAATAGTAGGGAGTCTGGTGATAGTGTGTAGATGGAAAAGGGAAAAATCTGCAAGGACAATTAGTTTAAAAAAATAATGTGGTTTGTAATGTAAAGAGAAATTTTATGTTGGATGTCTTCTTCTCTCCTGGCATTTTCCCATTTATTTGAGGTTGGCTCTCTTAATAGAACAGCGACAGGTTTCTTGGTTTTCGGCCCATTCTACTGTCAATCTGCACGAATTCTATAATAATAATAATAATAATAATATGCTAACTTTTAAAGCGCCGTTTTTGTGATGTAATCACCTCAAGGTCGCATTAAGACGTGTTCTAAATCTAAATGTAAACGCTGTATCTGATTGATATTCGTGATCGATTAGAAAGTATATGCAAGTTTTAAATTGGGTATGAAATATGAAAAAGATGGGTTTTCAGCTTAGATCTGAAATCTGTCAGATCATTTATGCATCTGAGATGTGAAGGAAGATTGTTCCAAGCTGATGGACCGGCTACCGCGAACGCTCGATCCCCAAAATTTTGTCTATCTATGCCGTTCTGCACCAATTCTATGTTGTTAGGCACCAATTCTATGTCGTTCTTTCTTCCGACCCTTTCTGCACACGTGACTGTACCATCATAGATGACTTTCTTTCGCCTTCTTCGTGTTGGATGTTTCGATTGAAAATGATACCAAGAATATCACAAGTCTGCTTAGTATTTTGTTATCAAGTATTGTAATATGAATGTTTCTAAAATTGTTGCGATTTCAGTGGTGCGAACCGAGTGGAAGATGCAGTGGACTGCTATCAGAGGGCGGCAAACCTGTTTAAGATGGCCAAGAAGTGGAGTCAGGCAGGTGGAGCCTTTTGCGAGGCGGCCGGTCTGCACGGCAAGGCTGGGAGCCGGCATGACGCGGCCACCAACTTTGTTGATGCCGCTAATTGTTACAAGAAAAGTGACACCAATGGTATTAATTTTTTATCATTTTGTAATGGTTCATTTTTGACATTATTTTGTTAAGATTATTATTATTTCCCTCTTTTGAATTAAATATAAGTTTGCATGTGGAAGTGCAGGATACAGAAAAAAATATAAAGTAGAGTAAATGTGGCCTGGCATCCCATTGTGTTTGCGTATATTAAATGTACGAGTATGTCCTGGGTAGACGGGGACAGGCCTAGGAAGCGTATGAGCGAGGCTGATGAAAGGGCACTTCTGCGCCCTATAACAGCCTTGGGTATGCGATGGGAACCCTTCTGTGGTTCATTTTTAGCAAGGAGGTTGTTTCTTGGAAGATTTCATGTTTTTTACCTTATTTTTTTATGTAAGAATATTTTAATGAATTCATTCCAAAAAAACTGGGAAACTAAGTGACTTAGATAAAATTTTAATGAACATGAATTTGTCAGAATTTTTTTTAGTTCCTTCATGGGAGGCAAGCAGTTGAACTGGGATATTTAAAATAATTTGTTTTAAAGAATTGTTTCTTTGTTAAATCCAATAAAATGCATCAACTTTGCTATATTTGTTTTGTAAATAATACTTGTAATTTTATAATATACTAATATTGTTTTTAATTTTGTTAATTTACAGAAGCCGTATCTTGTCTCTTAAAAGCTATTGAGATTTATACTGACATGGGAAGGTTTACAATAGCAGCTAAGCATCATCAGGTATATTTATATTTTATTTGTGATGCTACATAAGTTAAATAATTTTTGAGAAGTATTGTTTTTGACCTTGGGTATTAGGGCCTTTTGTTTTCATTTGCGACCAACATCTCAGATATCTTTGCCAACTGAGAAATAATCGTATTTGTCGATACAACATTCCCATATTATTTCATATTTATAATGGTTTAATTTCAACAGTTCGTCACCTGAGAGTAAGAGGGTTCCAACTAACCAAATTTCACATTTGGCTTTTTTTCGTGAAAAGGGTTCTTACTAACCTTATCTATACGTACAAAAAAAAACATGTAATAGTATCATCATTTTGATGTTACGAAAATAATCAAGTTCCCGATTATTCAAAACACACGATTCACTGAAGACGCATTCATTTACACTTAGAACTTTATTATTCCAACTGTCGCCATGAAAATTTACACGCTTCTCGGTAAAAGAGTTTCATCTGCTTCAGACGGAACCCTTTTATTCCAAGATACACACCCGAAACCATCAAAACTTTGACTTCATTTTTCTCAGCTTTTTACTTTTGACAGTTGGAACTTTATTACTCAGGTGACGAGTTGCTGATTCATTGGGATTATTTCTCAATATAAAAAATAAGTTTTTTAGGACCATAAATTTTTACCATTGTTTGATTATCTTGAAATAGACCTTCTTTTGGAAGGAAAGGAATAACATAACAAGAAATAATAACACCTTTTTAAAATAATGATAAAAAAGTTCTTGTATCCTAAATGGCTGGTAGTCGTATTACGTAAAATGCGCTGTTTCGTTATACTTTTATACATGAAGTCTTGTTCTCAAATTGGGTTCTATCCTGCGTAAAACAATCTCTTCCTCATAATAGCCAGCAAATATTTTAGGTAATTTTCTAAGATTATATAATTTTACTGCCATTTAATGGAGAGGTCAAATTTTAATATAAAAAATGTGCTATTAGTGTTGAATAGTGATATGTTGTTTTATTAAGTACTCTCTGTTACAGACCATAGCCGAGATGTACGAAAACGAGGCGGTGGATCTAGCGCGATCCATCCAGCACTACGAGCAGGCTGCTGACTACTTCAAAGGGGAGGAGAGCAACAGCTCGGCCAATAAGTGCATGCTGAAAGTGGCGCAGTACGCTGCGCAGCTGGAAGACTACACCAAGGCTATACAGATATATGAACAGGTGGGGCCCTCTCACTTTACTTTTCTATGATAAACTGTCCAGGCCAAATCTTTGTCTTCTTCTTCTTCCTTGCTATAGACCTATGCGGTCTGTTCTACAGATGGTTGTTCCTCTTGTGAGGTGGATACCCAGTTCTTTTTCCATCTTTTAGGAGGCCTCCCACGAGGACGTGTTTTGTGAGGCTGATTATGTAGTGCAATATGGGGGAGTTTGGTGGTGTCCATTCTTTGAACATGATACTATCATACCAGTCGCTTATCTGTTTACTCCATCTTATAATATCCTCACCCTCATATATATCTATTATTATGGTGTTCCTCAATGTCTGTAAGTCAAGTAGTCATCAATTCACAATTTTGTGAAAATATTCAGATTGCTTGACGAAACTATCCAACTGTTTTTCTTGTATTAATGATAATTTTTATTTATTTATTGAAAATATAAATTATTCTATCAATTGCATATATTAAGTTACCTTCTCGTTTATACTTTCTAGATTTTATTGTCCTTGTCCCTTTCACATCTGGATTGTCTCAGCTATTCGGGCAATGTCAACAGTCCATCTTTTAGGTGGCCTCCCAACACTCCTTTTCTTTGTCCAGGGCCTCCGTTGGAGTATTCTGGGTGTCCATCTAGTACTGTTCTCTCTGGCTGTATATCCAGCCCATTGCCACTTTAATTAGCTGTATGATCCATGATGTCCTCAACTTTGGTTCGGCATAATTTTTTTTTCATTTCATTTAATATTTTATCTTGAATACTCTCCATGGGTAGTTGTCTCTAGACTATAGGTCACTTTCATAAATACACCTTTTGATATTTTTGTAATATTCATAATTACTTGGCAGATCGCGACATCATCCCTGGAGAGCTCACTGCTGAAGTACAGCGCCAAGGAGTACATGTTCCGGGCCGCACTGTGCCACCTGTGCGTGGACAGCCTCAATGCTCAGCACGCTATCGAACGCTACCAGGCTCAGTACCCCGCCTTCCAGGACTCTCGGGAGTACAAACTCATTAAGGTGGGGTCATCATCCAACTTTTAACCGATTATTTAACCGTACAGTGTGCGATTATTTATATTTATTAGTTCGTTATGGGAGTATCGTGAGAGGTCTCTCATTATTGACACCCCACAATTTATGAAATCAAAGGCTCCTTTAAATATTATAAGAGCTAGTACACAGAGTTATTATATATAAGGCGACAACATTTAGATTCTGACCCTTTGAAAATAGGAGGGATAGAATATCTCCTTCAAATAGTTTAAAGTTTCTAGGTGTTCACTTAGATAGCAACCTGTCTTACGATACACACATATCAAGGCTTGTTAAGTCTGGTTTCTTCCAACTGAGACAACTAAAACATATAAGGAGATGTTTACCTATAGATGAAACTAAGACCCTCGTAAATTCTTTTATAGTGTCACATTTAGATTATTGTAAAGGAATGTACACTGGATTGCCAAATAATCAATTAAGCAGAATACAAAGCGTATTCAATGCTGATTTATAATGGGGCAACAAAAATACTGTCATATCACACCGCTCCTGAAGGAACTTCCATGGACAGCGAGTAAAATACAAATTGTGTTTGACAGTGTTTAAGGCTCGACACCAGAGAGCGCCGACATATATTTCAGACCTCTGCATGACACCCATGCCAACGGAAAGGCAACGTTCACTCCGATCGGTAGAAACAAATGCAAACAGCATAACAATTCCAGTGAGAGCCAATAAAGGAAGTTTCTATGATCGTGCTTTCAGCGTTGAGGGTCCGTTGGCGTGGGATAGCTTCCATGTTAGTATTAAGTATGAGGATAGTGACGTTAAATTTAAGAAATTTCTAAAGACTACTGGAGGTCAGTGTAAATTTTCATATGAAGCACTTACTTTGTGGTTAGACATTTTAAAACTAGAAAATAAATAAAACACTTTGTATTTAACTACGGTATGGTACCATTCCGTGGTTAAATACAAAGTGTTTTATTTATACCCTATTTTTTTTTCCTAGTGTGCCCTTGGAGTAATGGATTTTACTAAAAGCTAATAAGTGAAAATTCATACAAAAAATAAATCACACATTATTGCAAGATTAAGCAAAAAATAACATCATCAAATTTAATTTATTTCATATTATAAACACATTAACTACCAAAAGCCGACTAGTCGGCTTTTCGCTGCCAACTTGACTGGATTCATATTTTTTTAATAGTAAAATATATATTAGGTGTTTCGGAAAGTACGGTCGTTTTACAACAAAGGGCTCTAGCCTGCTTCAAGTCTTCAAATCTGGGGACCATTTTTTTAGTAATATTTTGATTGATGATTTTATTTATTATACCTTTCAAATAAATGCGATTTTCATACAAAAAATCTAACAGAACTTTCCGAAACACCCAATACATTTTTACGAATTTTTTTTTTAATGAATTAAATATTTTAAATATTAAAATTTTGAAACACTGTTTCGCTAACCTATGTTGACATAATCAGGTATTACAAACAACTAAGAGAAAGTTGTTTGTAACACCTGATGATGCCAACATAGGTTGGTGAAACAGCCGTCTTGACAATCTTTAAGAATAATTTGCGATACATATAATAACAGTGTTTCAGAATTAAAACATTTAATAATGTTGAAGAATCATAGTGTGTTGGCCAAAACAATGGATTATCAAATTAAATATATCCAAAAAAGCTCTCATAACAGATCTGAAACAAATATATATCTGAGAGAAATTCATATTTGATAGTATTAAATTATAAAAAGTCTCAAAAGTTTAAATATGAAATTAATTTTCAGGTTCTGACGGAACATCTGGAAGACCAAAATGTGGAAGGGTACACCGAGGCTGTGAAGGAGTACGACAGCATCTCTCGTCTTGACCAGTGGTATACCAGCATCTTGCTGCGCATTAAGAAGCAGATCAACGACAATCCTGACCTCCGCTGATTACCCCCAGTCCAAACCATCTTTGAGGCGCCTCAACCCAGACCCAACTCTGACCCCTTCTTCCGTTTCATATTGTTTCTCATTCTTGTCTATTATATTCTGACCCTCTATCTAGGGGCCTCGGCTTTCGGCAAGAATGATCATCTTTCTCTCGTGTACGAATACAGATCCTCAACCCTTCTGAAGATGTTTGTTTTGTTTGTTTCTCTCCTTGTTTTTCTCAATTACAACTACCATCGGTGGGATGTCAAGTTGGTCACAAATAAATTAAAAGGTTATTTTGGGAAATAAGTAGAAATTTTTATTTTTATTAACCCTTATAGCGCGGCTGGCTGCATTTGCAGTTCAAAAAATTGGTTTCGAATTGCGGCAGACTACATTCGCAGCTCATGTTTGAATGTATCTTATAAACCTTTGTACTTTAGTTCCTGACTACTAAATTGTACATAATATGATGTTATGATGAACCGGAATTATCTGTCGAGTTTTAAATGTATTTTGATCCGCAGTTTGACACTTTATTTTACTGCAAATATCAGCCATACAATGAGGGTTAAATATTCTTTTTGTTCTTCAATATGTAGTGTGTTAAATGCACGGTTATAATTATTTCTTACAAGTTGTTGGGTCGGTTTTGTTTATTATGCCACAGTGAGAATTGTATAATTTTTTTTCCTGTACAATATGAATATTATGTGCTTTTTTTTTGTTACAATGTTATATACATGTCTTGATATTTTATTTAAATAATACGATTTATTATTACCGTTGATTTTTTTAATTATTTTTTTATTATTATTACATAATATTTAGCTTGTTGATAGTGACTTATTAATATGTATTTTGAACTATTCCTTACATTTATAGTCATAGCTAATAATCACCAATGAAGCCCCAGCACTTGCTGGAGTGATTGCTGCGAGTCTCGGTAGGTGTCCCATTACCAGGGCGGAGTAAGTCCGTCGGTTAATACTTAGATTTAAGGTATAATGTTAAAAACGGCACCATTGTTATCGACAGAAGTTTTTAACTTTAGGTAATTTGTGATAAATATTTTTGAAAAACTTAACTTGATGTTGGATCGACGCATTCTAGAAATGAAATTGTGAACGGCTATAATTTTTGTGGCAGTCTCTGTGGGTAGGTACTCTCAGTCTTGTGACAAACGTGTGGGGCTCTTCGTCCTTTATATGTTACTAATCCTCCATCTACCACTCTTTCTATTCAGATTTCCCTTTCATCAAATTTCAATATTGCATAATCAAGATGGATTTTAGACATTACATCTGATATTTTATTTCATTGCATTCTTATCCGAGTATTTAGGAATATATTTCCTACTTACTTTCAAATTTTTTCTTTATTTTGTCACTTGATGATTGGGTTTTTGATGTGGACATCATTCTTCAAGGAATGTTGTGAGTTATAATTAATATTGAAAAAAAGGTACGTAGATGCCTGGATAGTTTTCGCTATTTCTAAATTTATGTGTAAATATTTCGGGAATGATTGATGACATCCTTATGCTACGTGAATCTAATACAAAAAATAAAATAATAGCAATACTTTTTCAGTGTCAGGAAACTTCTCTATCAGTCACTATTAAATTTTTATTTCACATTCAGATTTCTTAACCTTAACCACTAATAACAAAACATCTTTTGAAATTTCCAAAAACAATTATCAACTCCACTTATCGTTGCAAATTTAATGTGTCTCTCCATTAGACCATTCTTGTGCTTCAGATTTGATTAAATATAGCCATTTTGTTTCTTTGAACTCCAGCTTCTTCGTATTTTGTCCCGAATAAGTAAGTGTTCCAATTGACCACAGTTTTAAAAAGGTATTTGAATATCTCTTATAGATACACTTTTTGAACTAAAAATTTCTGTTGCCATTTCATTAAACTCATCCTTAATTATATAAAATGAAATTTTATCAAAAGTATCTCAGTCTTTTCTTAGCAAAATTTAAAACAAATGATTGTACACATCATGAGTGTTGCCAGTAGTAAATAACTATGATATATATTTGGTTTGATATGCAATATTAAAAAAAAAGTTTTATGAAATACAACAGTCACATTGGAGATATGCATTGCAACGGTACAGATTATAATATTACTTTTTAAACTTAATATTGTAACTATTCAATATGAGAACATGGATGTTTGATTTTACAATTAAATCAAAAACAAAATATTACAATTTTAGTTATAGTAGAATATTATATAATTTTTGCTTGTCATTGAAGAGTTGTAACATAATTTTTTTAAAAGAAAGTTAATTAAATATTGATTTATAATTTGCCATTTTTTTCACATATAAGTTATGGACTCTGCATATCATATTATTACAATAAAAATGGGTACACATGGAATTTCTTCTGAAGTAAATACATCTGCAGACATCGGTGTAGTGATATTACAGCGATTGCAGTTATTGATGTTTGATTGCATTAAACTCTTGTACACTGATTGTAATGGGTTTAAAATTTCTCTTGATTCTGTAATCGAATTATAGAAATTCTGTTAAGCTGCAATATGTATGGACGTATAAGGTATTTAAATAGGGACGTTCCATTTATAATTGCTTGTGCAGAATGTACTTGGTGGCGTGCGCTGTATTGAGACCCTGTTGGAAACATATTGTCAGTATCTATATCACCCAGTTTAAGCTACGAGATTTTGATATCATCGATTTGTAGCGCTCGCCGTTGACGGTTGTAGCAATGCCAGTTTCATTTTAGAAGAAGTACGACAGATGATTCCGCCATATCAAAATTCGCACCAAAAAGTGACTTTCTCATGTTGAATTTGGTGCTGGTGTATCTCTCGATCTGATAATTTGGTTGTTCACACATTCTTCTTCTCCGGTCTCAATCTAACGATTGGTCTGCAGCAAGGCGACGCATCTCCTCTTCCACTCTGCTCGGTCCTCGGCAACTCTCTTCAACTCCGCATAAGAGGTGCAGCCCATATCTCGGCAAATCTGGTCTAGGTACTCTTGGCAAGGTCGTCCTCTGCCAATCGATCCCTCAACCATTCCCTCCCAACACATTATGCAGGAAAAATTTGTGTCACAACACATGACCAATCCATCTTGCGTGCCTCTCCGCTATGGTGTTCAACTTGTGTCTACTCTCTTCAACTCTGCTGAGAACCTCTTCATTTGTAATGTGGTCCCTCCATGAAACATGGGCAACTCGTCGGTAGGTCCACATCTCAAATGCCTCCAGCCTTTTGCGCTCTCTTTCGCCCAGGCACCAAGTCTCGCAGCCGTACAGTAAAACACTCGACACCAATGTTTTTAAAAGTTGCTATCGGAGGTTCAGGTCTATGTTGTTGGACTCAAATATTTTAGTCTTTTTGTTGAAGGCAAGCTTAGCCTGGTGGATACGACTATCGACGTCTTTCTTGGATCGACCATCCCATGTAATACTGCTCCCCAGGTAAACAAATCATCCAAAAATGGGTATCCAAACTCCTCGTCACTAAAGATGAAATTTGGACTCGCTGATTATGAAAATAAAATTTGATGGTTTGCACACGTTCAATGCTATAACCTTCCATGGTGATTTGTCATACACTACTGAACGATTCACAACAAATTTAACAGATGTTGCTTTAACAACATGGCCTCTACAACCTAACACACTTCGAGCGTCCCTAATGAAAAATCCTATAGTTTTGCAATGCTTATTATTTTACTTAGTTAAGCTTTCACAATATCAATTTTGTTGAATTTTCAATTTATAAATGATTTATTTTTTATATTCTAAATTATCAAGGGGGCAAGTGTGCTTGTTATACCATTAACTTGGTATAGTATTGACAGATGTATTGTTTTTGTTGATAATTTTCTCGTTTGAATATAAAATTGTACTATCGTATGTATTTGTTTATTGCGTAAATTGATAATCTCGGTTCAAGAGAGCAGAGGTTTATCTAATTTGTATGAAACACCAAGTTGTTGTAGACATTGCTGTTTGTAATGTTTTGTCGTAAAAATAATTGTGGTTATTATTTTATCTGTGTGTATGTGTACACATACCAACATTTTTATTTACTATTGTATATATTTATATATCTTGTAAGCAATCTCTTTTGGGGTTTTCTGTTAGATATTTTTTGAATTGATTTATTATTTCATTTTACTCTTCGAAAGATGCCCCCTTTCGAACTATTATTTTATTTATTATATACCCTACAGCACAAATGATTTCTAACTTATTTTATACAATCAATTATAATTCTATCGTAAGGATACGCTATAATTGGATTTTAACCCATTGCACCACTAATAAAGTTGACTAATTTTTTTATTACAATAACATTAAGACTAAAATACACAAAATAAAAATGGTAAAACATAAAGGCATAATTTTTTTTTGTTCGTAAGCCAGATCATTATGGCTCATCCCCAGGTAGTTTGGGAAGTGATGTTCTATGGAACTGTCACTTGACACATCACTTTCACTATTCCAAAACATTGTTCGAAGGCGTAAAATCACTAGAATCACTAGAATGTTCATCAACTTCATTCTCACTGCCACATTCTAAAAGGATTCGCAGTATTTCATCCTCATTTGATGAAATATTACAAGCGCAACGAGTTTGTTTACGAGTGCGTTCGGCCATTTTGGAGGTATTGACAGATGTTAAAATATCGTAATATTTTGTAATAAATAATGTGAAATAAATTGTGATTATTACATTTTATTATGAAATCAGTGACCGAAATATACTTATTTATGTCATTTTTATGAATAAAGTTATTGTCATTCAGTTTTAATGTAAAAAAAATCACTTCAAAGACAAACCGGCGATTCGCCGGCTTTGTGTTGCAATGGGTTAAAAAGGTTGCTATAAGATGTTTTCAGTTTATAATTTAACAATTTTTACAAAACTGGGAAGATTTGTATTAAAATTTTGGCTGTATTTTACATTTTACATACGAGTATAGAGGAATGAAAAAAAATACAGGATCTCTGAGATTTGAAAAATAAGATTTTAGACGGGTCTTTTAAAATAGATGGTAATAAACTAATTTCCTTAGACTTGCCATTTCAATTTTAAATATAATACATATTGCTGTCTAGATAAACGTTATTGTCATAAGTAATTTTGGGGTGTTAATGTAAATGTATCCAATCTTTGAACTAAAGCCTAATCAACATACTCTAATGGTTTGTTTTTCCAAATGCCTCACAAGTTACAAGGACGTTCCCGCAATCATTCCATTAGATACGTGTTGACTGTCTCATGGCTGACGTAGGTTAATGCTTCAAGCTCATTCTGTCACTTGTCCCATGTATTATTAATATAATAAGGAACATAACACATTTAAGTTTGAATTGTAATCCACGGGGGGAGGATATTACTGGACGGGGCATTTGATACACGCTTTGTAAGGGTATTCGAATACTGACGGAAACAACTGAGTTTATCGAAGTCTGTAATATAATAAATATTACCACCTTTTGATCAGTAATGTAATAATCCAAACAAAATGTTCTTTTGTATAGTCATTTAATTTTAATTTTTATTTGTATTATATATTAAAATGATTAGTATCATATTGTCAATTTGCTTAGAATTTTTTTCATTATGGACGTTTAAGCTGTGGAATTGTATTGTAATTTGGAATAGAATTAACAATATTGTTTTTATTCTACTTGTGTTCAAAAGTGGAATAAAAACAGTGTTGTTTATTCGATACCAAATTCCAGTCTTGTTATCTTGATCTCAATTAAATTAATGTTGCCAACATATAAGCTCAAAATAATTGTTATTATCTCATTTAGAGAGAGATGGATTTGGTAATAATAATTTGTATTTTTTCATAATATGAACATTTTTGAATTGAGATGTCATTTAAGTTGAATACAGACTTCATTCTCACAGATGCTACTCCAGTAAATCTCCTCTCTGATTGTATCACTAGATATAGTATATCCACGTATGGGTGTTTAGGAAGCTCCTAAGCCTAGCCTAACCAGCTTTCTTTATAATATATAAAATAGCAGTTAAAAATAAATTGTCATCGTTTATTATGTCATTATTATATGTGTTTATGCAATAAACATTAATTATCAATAATTGTTTTTATTTTAATTTTGTAGAATTCATTTCCTTTGTTTTCTGTTTTCAAATTCAAATTTCATTACAGTAAATAGAGATTTCTCTGTGAATCTTTCTCGTCAACCATTTAGAGGAAGACCTTGGAACACACGGATGATTCAGTGCAATAGCGTCTTGGCTTGAGTGAGGGCGATACTCAGAAACCGTGCAAGGTACAGCCTGAGATCGAGAAGAGCAGACCTCAACAGTCAATACAGACAATGAGTTGGGATAGCGCCAGGAAGAAGAAGAAGAAGAAGACATTACTAATATGAATAAATTACATGGTCAATTTGAAAGAATGCATCGACATGAACATGTACAGCCCTAAGAGGCTGAATACTTTCCAATATTTGGAGTATTTTCCTTTTGAACATTGTTTCATCAATATAGAAAATGTCGATTATGAAAATCAGAAGCTATCTTGCGCAGCAGTTTGATTGGTTTCCCCACTGGCATCACCGGAGGCATGTTGGGAGATAAAACAGTTTGGGCTGACGCTGTCAAGGAATACCATCTGGAACATAAAGATGGACACTTCAAGATGGCGGATTTCTTAAAGAATCCCCTAATCTTCTTCTCTGGTTTCAATCCTGGGATTGGTTTGCAGCAATTTCCTCTATTATTCTCTTCCATTCTTCCCTGTCTTGTGCGGCTCTTTTGAAATCTGCATATGATGAGCAGCGCACGTCCACCAACAGGTCCTCCAGGTACTCTCGGCGTGGGCGTCCCCTAGAGTTTGTCCCCTCGATCATACCCTCCATTATGGCATGCAAGAGACCTTCTTGACGTATCCCCTAATTAGTTTGAAGAAATGGGTAAGTGTGAACCCATCCCTCATTATCTGCAGACTATTGATTCTCAGCATGCCCAAAAGAAATGAGGTGGGATAAAACCACGTACGAGTATAGCTACCAAACTCTCTTTTGTATAGATATCTTGGAAATCTTTCTAATGTTATATATTGACTTCCTTAATTTGGTGAGTTTTCGCCTACCATCCTTGAAGTGTAAGATGTTCCATTATAATTTAAACACTAATTATATTACATACTTTTGTATTTTAAAACCTGATAAATGAAAATCACACTGTTTTCTGGAGGAACAGGGTAACAGTTAAATTTGTTACCTTGATGAAGCTCTGGCTGGAGTAAAAGCAGTTGGTAGTTTGAAAAAACAAGGGAATGTACAAAAACAAAATATAATATGTAAGTGTTTTGATTTATTTGAAAATGAATTATGTTTTCGGATTATTTAAACCAAAATAAGTGTTTTATTAAAGGTTAAGGCGTTAACACAGTGGAATTCTATTGTTAATTTGAATGGAGAATGTTAAGCAGTGTATAATCCACTTTTATGAAATATTTTTACTAAATAAAAATATTATCCATAACACGTTTCGTGGGTGACTTACATCCACAGGTATAAATATAACTGTTGTCCGCATTTCTACCCAATAAACAGCGGTAGTAAACGAAAAAAGATTGGTCTTTGGATGTTCTTAAACCTTTGAAACTGGGGGAGAATATCATAAATAATCAGAATCCTCCAATCACTCCTTTCTCCTTAAATACTCTTTTAACCTTTAATCTCCCAAGCTCTTACCTCCAATAAAAATATTTATCTCTTCTTCTTGTCCTGTCACACCTCCGTGGTGCATAGGGCCTCAAGGAACCTTCTCCACCCGACTATCGAATGCCTGATGCCTAACATCATCCCAAGTTAGGCCTGCTGCTTTTACCTCGTCCTGCAGGGCTCATCTCCAGGTGGCTCTAGGTCTGCCTTGCTTCCTCCTTCCCCCCATAGGGGCCAGTCTAGTGCGCCCTGAGCGATGCAGGCTGGGTTCCGTCTCAGAGTGTGACCGATCCACAGTCATTTGCGTCTAGCGACTTGTTCTCTAATTGGCTTTTCGCCTGCCATGGTCCAGAGAACGGCATTTGACACTGTTTGGGGCCAATAGATTTTGAATATTGAGCGAAGGCACCTATTTATAAACACCTGGAGTTTTCCAATAACGTCCGTAGTAGATTTCCACACTAGGCATTATTTATTAATTTGTATCTAGCAAAATACTTCCATGTTAAAGTAGGTTTTCCCCAATTTTAATTTTGTATTGTTTTTCTCTGTAAATGTGTTTCCATGTAATGTGTACTTTTAAGTATTAGTCATAATATGTTTACTTCATAAGTCTTTATTTGTTTTTGATTCAGTTATATTTACACCTGAGGATAGAGAAGGTTATCTCTGAAACATCTTATTGGATACTATTTTTATTTTGTAAAAATATTTAATAAATTAAGGGGATCATACAGTATTTCTTCTATATAATAATTAAATAAAACGACGTTTTTTAACTACTTCCACTTTTGTCTTTATTTAGACAGCGACTGGTTTCGCCAGGCTCGCTGTCTAAATAAAGACAAAAGTGGAAGTAGTTAAAAAACATTGTTTTATTTAATTATTATTTGAAATGAACTTCCATCAAGAGATTTCAGTAAAATCATTTGATTTCTTCTATATTCTTTATAACATTGTGTTGCGGATTCATTGAACTTTTTTTTTTTTAGTTTTGAACACAACTCCAATTTTAATAAAAAATTAAAATTAAAAAACAGACATGTTTCGGACACAGAAGCCCTTCATCAGTGATATGAATATTATATAAATATTATGAATATTTTAAATTTTTTTTTTCATAAATGTGGTCAGTTTTGACAGATATTAAAATGATGTTTTGGAACGTTTATGCTTTTGTTATAACAAATATTTTGAATAAATTAAAAATAATATTTAAAATTTATAATTGGGCTCCAGTGTTTAACATTATCCTTCCAAAATTAAAATAAGTGTGATAAGTTGATTAACCAAATAATTTTTTTTTTATTATCATAACTAACTTACTAACTAACCATCACGCCGTCTCCCGGAGCGGTAGGCAGAAAGAATGGACTGCCACACTGTTCTGTTCTGGCAAACTTTTTTTTTGTTGTATCGCTCTTTACATCATGACAGCATGAGCCAAATCGATGTAAAGGGTATTATAGCTATCATAGTGATTCTCGTGACATGTTATCGGTAGCTAATCTATCGCCATTTTATTGTCACGTGAATTCTACACCAGACCAAAGACAGTGTGACAATCATACTGCCCTCGCCGGGAATCGAACCCAGAACCTACGGGGTGGCAGTCAATGCACTTACCACTCGGCCACGAAGGTCGATTCTTCTACATTTATACATCATGTCATGCACGAACGTCGATTTTACGAATCCTCACGTGACCGACATTTAATGATTTGATCGCGCCACGTTTTCCTCGGAATTCCTCTTGTTCTAGCTAGACCTACTTCACCATAATGTCTCCATTAATTCATTCCGTGTGCCTAAACCATCTTATCGACCCTTTCATAATTTTGTTCATGAAACTTTCATTCGCACCGCATTCGCTTCTTACACTCGTATTTGCATTCGACACTCTATCATATAGGTAGGTACCCACATATTTACCACACATTTTTATCATAGTATACGTATAGTGAATAATCCGACATAGAAGATTATATATAAATCGTGTAGAATTATAATTACCATTAATAGTATGAATGTTCATTACCATTAACAGTTTGTACATTGCCCCCTCCACATATTAAGAATCCATACACACTCACAAATGTAAACACAATTTGTCTGTCTCATACCGGCGTCATCGAAGTGGTCGTCCTCCAATACGAGGTGAAATTCGCAGTACGTCGTATGTGCAATATTTCGTTATCAAAATTTATTTACTCAGATATTTTACCGCATCACAACCGCTTAAAATTTGCACGCGTTTTCCCCGATCGAACCGTCTATTTCTGACTGACATTTTAATTCTTAGAACGCTAGTTTCTCAATGATAATGACATGATGTTACTTCATGGAAACATATACTCCAAGATAAACAATCCCAAGAAGCAAATTGACTCTTAATTCAGCTATATTTCGTACAAGACACACCGTAAGCCTAGTACTCCACCTTCCTGCTTATCGCAACAATTACGCTCAAAGCGCGAAGAAGTATACGACATGCGGTAGTAACAACGCAGAAGTCTTTAGAAGAACCGTAGAAGCAGCGATTATAGGTAAATAATATTCGTTCTGTAACATAACATAGTAAAACTTTTTTAAATTTAATTTTGCATTTACTCGACTGGTGCAACAAATTCCAATTTAAATTACATTTATTTAATAATCATATTTTTGTGAATTCCTGATCATTAATATATAATAATAATTTCCTATAATAAAAGCCGTTTGTTACATTCAAATAAATATAGTATTATGTAATAAAATAATTATAATAATAAAAATCAGCTTTCAAGGATGTGTGTGTTATTGTAGTATTTCTTATTGGCAATTGTAAGCACACAAATACTACGTATGATACAAATGCGAATAATGATACGTTTATTTATTTTTATTTAAAACAAATGGGACATAACAAACGAACATCATTTAGGCGACCCATTTGGACATAAAATGATGAACAAAAAATACCATAACGATATGAAACTAAGAAATAGCATGTCCTAAGGCCCGTTTACACGCAACGATAAATCGTAGCGATTTTGAATTGTTACGATTTATCGTTGCGTGCAAACAGGACATCGTAGCGATTTATTGGAATTGGAATTGGATAGGATGGATGAAAGGCCTGTTTACACGTTACGATAAATTGTAGCGATATCGTAACAATCGAATTGTTACGATTTATCGTTGCGTATAAACAGGACATCGTAGCGATTTATTGGAATTGGAATTGGATTGGACGGTTGATGCCGGCCGGCATCAATTTCTGCGAATCGCAACGACACACAAAGGTCCCAATGGGCAATCTGGTTTATCGAAAGGTATAAATTTTCAATGTTCGTAATTAAAAATAAACAATTAAGAAATCGTTACGATTTATCGTAACGTGTAACAACCACATCGTTACGATTTATCGTAGCGTGTAAACGGGCCTTTAGAAAGAACCCAACTATGTCGATGTCAGTGAGGTAGTACTCTTTCCAGAATTGATAATATATTTTTTATGAAAATTGCCTCAACGACATTAAAAGTGCCCATTCCGAGACGTTTAAATTTAACGTCCGAATTGATCTTCCTACTGGCATTACTAAAGGCAGGTTAGTTCTGCGTGACGATGTCGGGGTTCTCTCACGTTCTCTTAATTGGTAGTCTAGATCAGAGGAACTTAAATGAACACAGAAAGGAGATAAATAAATAAAAATAAAGATTCTTGGAAACTGAAATGTGACGTACATCACGTTGTTTTTAAATCTGCCTCGATTTTGCCCGTGGCGATTTACCACAAACTTGTTTGGGTGAACAAGAATAAAAACTATCCTCGTCAGCGGTATAATCAATTCGACAAAAATACAATCTGTTCCAATGAATAAAAGGACACAGCAGACTAATGCAATATGAAGTAGGGTTATTTTAGATGAGCCAACTATCCCGCACTCACAGCTCGTGTAATATTTACAAGGTGCCTTCTAGGTACGTTATTGGGTTTCTCCATCCTATGTAGAGAGTCAACGTTATATTTATTATAGAGATGGGTAAAACCCAGCGTTATACCAGACTGGTGCTGTATTCACGACGACCAGTTTGCTGCATACCATGACTACATTATATTATTAATCAAGTTATTCATAAAGACGTGAGTGCACAGTAGTATCCAAATACCAAATACGAGTATTATGTATGAAAGAGGGCAATTACAATTATATATATTATATTTTTTATATCTCAAATTAATCTACTAATTGAATACTAAAACTAACTAACTAACCATCACGCCGTCTCCCCGGAGGGGTAGGCAGAAAGAATGGACTGCCACACTTTTCTTTCCTGACATATTTCTCTCACTTCCTCAACATTCATACATCGTGTCATGCACGCGCGTCGATTTCTCCGACTCCTCACGTGACCGACATTCAATATTTGATTGATTTGATCGTGCCACGTTTTCCTCGGCCTTCTTCTATTTCTAGCTCCGTTCACGCCGTTTACATATACCTTCTTTACCATTCTGTCTTCACTCATTCTTTCCATGTGTCCAAACCATCTTAATGACCCTTTTCTTATTTTGTTCATAACACTTTCATTCGCACCACATTCACTTCTTATACTTGCATTTGTCACTCTATCATATACAGATTTGCCACACATTAGTCTTAGAGATCTCATTTCTACTGCATTTATTCTACTTTCATCCTCCTTTTACCAGTTCCATGCTTCACTTCCAAAGGCATAAACGCTGTGGAATTCAATAGTAATATACTTAGGAAATTGAAAATAACTTTGTTTAATCCAAAAATTATTAAAAAACACGACATGTTTCGGAGGATACCTCCATCTTCAGGTGTAAAAATATAACTAATTAACTAACCACCACGCCGTCTCTCCGAAGGGGTAGGCAGAAAGAATGGACTGCCACACTTTTCTTTCCTGCCATATTTCTCTCGCTACCTCAACATTCATACATCGTGTCATGCACGCGCGTCGATTTCTCTGACTTCTCACATGGCCGACATTCAATATTTGATTTATTTATGTAAAAATATAATAAAAACTAAACAAAAAAATACTAATATAAAGAACGCATTTAAAATTCGATACAATGATTTAAATTTAAAAATTAACCTTGGCTATTTGTTATTAATTTTTAAATAAAAATTAATAGTAATTAATTTTTTTTCTTGTATATAATTTAATTTAGTTCAATTTAAGTAATTAATTTTTAAATTAAAATTATTATACCGAATTTTAAATGCGTTTTTTATATTAGTCTTTCTTTGTTTAGTTTTTATTATATTTTTACACCTAAAGATGGAAGTACCCTCCAAAACACGTCGTGTTTTAAAATATTTTTTAAATATTCTGTGGATTAAACGAAGTTATTTTCAATTTCCTAAGTATATCAAATGACTCTCTTCAAATAATCGGTCTTTACTATCAAACATTTATTCTTCATCTTCTTCCCCATATTGTAGACCTATTGGTGTCAAATGCCGTTCTCCGGACCATGGCAGGCAAAATGACAATTAGAGAACAAGTCACTAGACGCAAATGGCTGTGGATCGATCACACTCTGAGACGGAACCCAGCCTGCATCGCTCAGGGCGCATTAGACTGGTCCCCTATGGGGGAAAGAGGAAGCGCGGCAGACCTAGAGCCACCTGGAGAAGAGCCCTGCAGGACGAGGTTAAAGCAGCAGGCCTCACTTGGGATGATGTTAGGCATCAGGCATGCGAGTGGAGAAGGTTCCTTGAGGTCCTATGCACCACGGAGGTGACAAGACAAGAAGAAGAAGAATTAATGTAGAAACATTGAATTAAAAATATTTAGAACAATGGTCAAAATTAGTTTAGTTATCAGTTAACGATTTTGTATTATATCTACAAACTAGAGAATCCCTTAAAATAATTTGATATCGAGTAGATTATTGTATGATCATGTTTAATTCTAAAGCCTGAAGCAAAATAAGCGAATTAGAAAAAACCCTTGTAGTTACCCATTACAAGAAGGTATGTTTTTTTTTTTTTTTTTTTGTAACCATCGATGCTCAGTGGATGAAACAAAAGAAAATCGCTAAAAACATATTATAATAGTTCTAAATTTAAAAGAAAATGGCCATCAAAATCAGCTGCGGAGTACTTGCCCGGATAAGAAATGGTTATTAAATTATGCGCCTACCGACACGCGCTGCAAGAAAACTGTAAAAAAAATTACAAGCTACAAATAATTAGATATTATTATTTATTATTTTTTGTTTTTGTACAACAGGTCGTTTGAACTAAATTACTCTATACTATTTGTTTTTAAGATATTCTATCGCCATTTTATTGTCACATAAATTCTACACCAGACTTTGTGACAATCACACTCCCATCGCCGGGAATTGAACCCGGGACATTCGGTTAGCAGTCATAGCTCTTGCCACTCTGCCACGATATTTGTCAATTGCAAATTTCGATAAAATATTATTAATGAAATTGGGCAGAACAAACAAAACTATTGATTTGTTATTGTATTTACTGTATTAGATTCTAATACGACTTGTGTGATAGGCTAAATAATAATTAAGTTTCACGTTTGCGCACATTAGGAAGTGTAAAAAAAATGTGGATACGAGAATACATATTTTATCGACGACGACCTTCGTGGTCGAGTTGTAAGTACTTATACTGCCACCCCGAAGTTCCCTGGTTCAATTCCCGGTGGTGATAACGTGATTGTCACACTGTCTTTAGTCTGGTGCAGAATTCACGTGACAATAAAATTGCGATAGATTAGCTACCTGTCACATGTCACGAGAATCAATATGATACATATATCTATACCTTTTACATAGATTTGGCTCTAGCCTGTTCATTGTGCTGATTTTGAGGGTCCATGACTCCACTCGGTACAAAAGCACTGACTGAATATAACACTTAACCATTCGTAATACTGGCAGTGAAATTGTTATACACCACCCTTCAGTGTAAGCATCTGTCTGTTAAAATAAGAAAATAGCACAAGATAAAGATAAAGTTTAAGGAATCTAATTTCTAACTCTTATTGGGTAATGTACTAATATTTTATCTAACTATTTTCATGCACTTTCATATATAACGAACTAACTAACAAACCATCACGCCATTTCCCCAGAGGGGTAGGCAGAGAGGATGTGGCCGCCTTTTAGTAATTGATTAATTTGGTCATGCCATGTTTTTCTCGGTCATCCTCGGCTTCTTTTTCCACTCACGCTGCTTGTGTACAACTTTCTAACCATTCTACTCTCATCCATTCGTTCCATATGTCCAAACCATCTCAGGGATCCTTTTTTAAATTTATCCATGATGCAGTCATCTGCCTTACATTTCTTTCTTATTTCATCGTTCGGTAATCTATCATACAACGTTTTCCCGCACATTTTATTTAGTGATCTCATTTCTCGGCGTTTATCCTGCTTTCATACTTCTTTTGTCAGCTCCAAGCTTCACTTCCATACCATTTTTGTTGACGGTTGGCACTAGAACTCCATTGTGTACTGCCATTTTTGCTTCTGTGGATACATTTCTATTTGCAGTAATGACTTTGAGTGCGCCATTTATTTTATTCCCGGCACCAACCCTTCTTTCGATGTCTTTCTCCATTTTTCCGTCTCTTGTAAACATGCTTCCCAGATACGTAAATTCGGTAACTTGCTCCAATTTCTCGCCCATCGCACTTATATCACAAATCGTCATACATTCTTCTTTCTCGAAAACCATCACTTTAGATTTAGACACATTCATCACCAGGTCACTCTTTTTGCATGCCTCATACATCCTTGACACTGTAGGTATAAGGGCATAAAATCATATTATATATAAGGGCATAAACTCCCAGTTTGGAAAGAAGTCTCATGTTTCAATATTTTAATTGTAATCTCTAGCTGTTTTAAAATGTCTTATGTAAATAATACATTACAAATAATATAAAAATATATGAATAATGCTTATTTTTAGAAGTAAAAAAAATGTTAATTATTTACGGACTCGCTTTAACAAACGAACGGAGAATCCAAATGACTTTTTTGTCCAGGCCAATCAGTAGAGTGGACGAGTATTAAGGCGTGTTTGGACCACGTCCGATGGTGTCCGATGCGACATTGTCTGACAGTAATCGCAATGAATTAAAAAAATCAAACAACCATAAGCTGTATTGTATGTATATAACACATTATTATGTCCATAAAAAAATAATTTAACTCGATTTTGATTTAACCACCCTAGGTATTTAAACGTACGTGATACGTTCACTTTGACTGTACCATTCTGCGCTATCCCGTATCACGTACGCGCTTGAGAAAAAGTAATGTACCTAAAATGAACAAACTGTTTGGGATACGGGCGTGTACCAACAAAACTTGAGTACAAGTCTTCATAAATATGATAGTTTTACAAGGGGAAGGCGAAGTGGGCGGCCGGGTATTTGACGTTTCGTAATTTAAAAACATAAAAAAATTAATATGTAATTAAATTTCATTTATAAAAAAACCTGATTTTTTTCACGTTTCTCGGAAAATAACCTGAAGGTAGGGCGGTTATCGAATGAAAATGATATAATCAAATAATTATGATGGAAGCTTTAACAAATGCGACACATTATGATAACAATATTATTGATGTATTTGCGTTGTTGGCCGATTATTTTAGATTTGTTTACTAACAGAAAAGTATTAATATAGAAGTTTATTATAAATAATGAAAAAAAATATTTATAAGTTTTCTTTATTTAGTTTGATTCCTCTTAGATTTATGGCCTTGAAGCCGTAATTCTAAGTGGTATCCAATTAAATATTTTTAATAATGCATTTTTGATTTTTTATTTTTATTTTCGTTATTAACAGAAAAGTAAAATAAACATATATTGTCGTCTTCTTATTATTCGTTACAATGAAATTCGATAAATATAAAGTATGAGTTTTATAATTTACTGTTGCCCGAGCGATGTAGTAAAATTTTATATCAAACTAGATACACTGATTTTAGCATTTAAAAAACTTTCATTTTAGGAAATTTTTATCCTTTTTACAATTTACTAACGCACAAAAAACTAATTATAATATACAAAGTCTTAAAAAAAAACTAATTATAAAGACAAAGGGGCCACATATTGTTTTATCTCTCACGATGCATAACCAATCTGTCAATGGTTATGCTGGTAGGTAGAGTAATATCTTTGCTAAATCGGATCACCTTGGACGTCGACGTATTTTGTGATAGTGTAGTAGACCTGAAGGAAGCCATGTCTCTGTCATTGTTGTCGTAATTTTATCATATTATTACATTATGTATTATTAACTATTTTGTCTCTAACTTTTTATTAATACTATTATGTATCATTGGTGTATTGTAATGTAGTTCTGTGATGTTTTTACTTCGTCAACTGTGAAGAGATTAATTGAAAAATTCGGGAAGACTGGATCAGTGGGAGACGCTAAACGCACTGGTTGTCAAAAAACAATCCGTTCAAATGTCAATATCGAAGAAGTGTGTGAGAGTGTTGGTGAAAATCCGTTTGTCTGTACTCTCTCGTTTCGGTGATCAGAATTAGCCCCCTATATCGTGTGATTTAACAACATTAGATTTATTTATACAGGGTTATTTAAAATCAAGGGTCTATATCAACAAGCCCTCAACCATCCGTGCATTACAGGAGCAAATTAAACGCTGCATCAACGAAATTCAGACACATTTATGCAAAATTATCATGAAAATTATCGACAAAAGAGTGCGTATGTGCCAGCAAAGCCGTGGAGGCCATTTGACCAATGTGTTAATTCATAAATAACCCTATACTATGTACTTTATGATTCATTAAAAAAAAACAATCTGAAGGCTAAGAACTGTGTTTTCAATTTAATTCAAATCTTGCGTAAATTCTGGGACTCCCTATATTTGAACATATAAATGAAATAAGCACAATTTTACCGTGTAGGTAAGTTTTATTTCTTGATGAAATTAAAATATATTACGATGTTGTGGCATTCTAATAAGAACGTCAGTTTGTTTTATTGTTGTCTTGTCGGATCGCTGCCGCTGTCAATGGATATCTGCCCTACTGTCATTTGTTTTATGTTCTTCGTTCGCTCTGTTCGCTTGTTTTTCTCGTTCACCGCAGGCGCGTAGTCACTTCGTCACTTGGCCAGTTCGCGGCCAGTGGTAATGGCGACGAGTAGTTGGTTGTGAAACTCAAACAGACGACCGAGAACTCGCGGAGACGGATTGTGCATTAGAATTTTGAATAGCCATTCCATCGACAAAGAATCTTTGGAACTTCACCTTGATAGGCGGTGACGTAAACTCTGTGTTATATTTTGTTGTAGCGAGAATTCGCCTGTGTTGTAATTTAAGTTCCGCCTCAAAATGAAAAGATTTAGCAAAATGGCTTTACCGGGTATGTTTATTACTGTTTATAATACTATTTTTGAAATTATGTACACATCAAAACATTACAAATATACATTCAATTATTTAAATCAAATTTAAACACGAAAGAGAAACATTTTAAATATTCAGTACACGCAAGAAAGTTTATTTTTATGTTAATTAGTACTTATGTTGAGATTATTTTCGTTTGTTGAACACTCTCAGTATTGTAGTAAAAGGTTACGGTGTCTTCAGATAGCAGACTCGTTCGACAATAATACCAATATATAAAAAAAAAACATTACCGGTCGAATTTTTTTAACCGTGTGACAAACAGAAAGTAAAAATAAAATATATATTCCATATTTAAAAAACGTTTTGATGGATAATAATGATAAGATTTTTAAATTAACTAACATCACGCCGTCTCCCCGGAGGGGTAGGCAGAAAGAATGGAACGCCACACTGTTCTGTCCCGACATACTTCTCTCGCGTCCTCTACATTCATACATCTTGTCATGCACGCACGTCGATTTCTCTGACTCCTCACATGACCGACGTTCAATATTTGATTGATTTGATTGTGCCACGTTTTCCTCGTCCTTCCTCTATTTCTTGCTCCGTTCACGCCGTTTACATATACCTTCTTTACCATTCTGTCTTCACTCATTCTTTCCATGTGTCCAAACCATCTTAATGACCCTTTCCTTATTTTGTTCATAGCACTTTCATTCGCACCACATTCACTTCTTATACTTGCATTTGTCACTCTATCATATACATATTTGCCACACATTCGTCTTAGAGATCTCATTTCTACTGCATTTATTCTACTTTCATCCTTCTTTTGCCAGTTCCATGCTTCACTTACATACATAAGAGTCGGCACAAGAACACCATTGTGCACTGCCATTTGGCTTTTTTGGATAGGTTTTTGTTTTATTGTTGATTTTACGGAATACAATAAATATATAAAATATATACATGTCGTATATGTAATATATACATATACATAAGCATATATATTTCTTAACTATGCGATATCGATAGTTTTATCAGCATAAATATGTCTGTAGAAACGTAAATACATTATGGTCCATCCATGAACCATTAACAGAGATTGGTCCAAGTTTATCACAGTTACCGAGAATCCCCAAAATGTAATTTATAATCTGAATATAAATAATTAAATATTAATAGCAATCATTACATCTCGAATACAATTATAAACCTTGATTTGTTGGGTTAAAACTAAAATAAATAACCAAAACAAAACAAACATAATAAATGAAATACTTATTTATTGTTTCTTGTACAATAATGTAAACTCCATGTTAAATAATTAATACGAATCAAAACGTCCATTTTCTAGAAGTATTATTATATTTTATGGGAATGACATGTTTCGCCCTTCTAACACTTTAGTTCGTCCCACCTCAAATAACTAATTTTTGATTTATATAATATCATTTAGTATCCCCTAACTATGTAACCATTGTCATAAAATTTCTTAACGAGTTCCAAGAAACACTTTCCAATATTTCTGGACCTACCCAAATAATTCTTTGTTAAAAATGTATAAAGTCACATCAATTTTCGTTAATTACCATATTCTGCTTCATTCGAGTTGAAGTTTCGTCATATTTGATAATGCCTTAGAAGGACGAAACATTTCATTCCCATAAAATATAATAAAACTTCTAGAAAACTGACGTATTCATTCGTATTAATTATATAAATGAAATACTCTTGACTTAAGAGAGTATCGTGTCTTCCTAATGTCGAACCATCTCTGATGCATTCCTGGTATTATATATATTATTTTACCTGTTCTCAATAGACGCACTAAACATTTATATTGTTCGTAATGTCTGTTAAGATAATATGCTGATTTAATTTGATTATATGTCACTTGCAACTACTATATTTTATTTCTGGAACCTTTCTATACAAAAAATCATATAAGTAAACAAATAGTAATTTGATACATACAACTCTTGAAGAGTTTTAACTTCCTTAACGATTTTCCTTAAAGCTCCTCGATCCTGCGCCTTTTCGTATTTAAATAATCAGTATACGAAAATCCTAGTATTTATTTAATACGTAAAGTAGGGGAAGGGGGGGCTAGTTGTTACAGGGGCAAGTTGTTACATTCTAAATAACTCCCCCACTACTAGGTTCTGTGGCTTATGTGTCACATAGTATGTCCAAGTATCGTATCCGCGGTGCTCGACGGAACTTCGCTCTTGCCAGTCGTGCGTAATTCAAATAAACTCGATTATAGTGCATTTCGTATCTGAAAGTAACTTTCGTTGACTGATTTTGAAGTTTAATTGTTCACTAACTATAAGAGGTAAGTTGATTTTAAGTAAATTGGTAAAACTCTACATGTCTCTGCTTACATTAAGATAATATATCGAAATAATAACACTTTCCGTGTTAATGTTATAGCAATTTGTTTTCATTTTGGGTCAGGGGGGCTAGTTGTTACAACGATGGGGGGGCAAGTTGTTACTGTAACAACTAGCCCCACTACGTTTCCCTTTAACTTCAAATAGCATATTTATATAAAATTATTAAACTATTTATTATTATTGTTCTAGATTTTATATAACAATGGTACGGACATATAAAAAAAAACAATTGGGGTAAAATTTCCGAGGAGACCTACAAAAGAGCAGCTAAAGAAGTAACAGAAAAAATATATCTATTCGAAGAGCTGCCAAAGCATACAAAGTAAATTTTATGACAATACATCGTTACGTAAAACGTCAAGAGAATGGTCCAACCACATCAAACTTAGTGGGCTACAACAAGCCTCGGAATATATTTTCGGTCGATCAGGAAAATGAGCTTACATTATATTTATATAGATACTATATGGCCATATAATCGAGATGTCTTTTCAGAGGAAGACTTCGAGCCTTCCGAAATTACCGATCGTCCAATGCCTGAGAACGTTAGCACTGAAAGTGTATTAATAGATAATACCAACGAAACCATGGCAGAAACCGTTTCTATGGTCAATGAACCACATTCATCTTCTCCTTTATAACCTGCAACCTTCAGTTGTGAAGCTCTACCTTAAAATCAAGAAGAGAAATTATCTATTTTCACGGAACCGCAGCCATCAACAAGTGGCATCAATAAAATACAGCATACCACGCCTGAACAAATAAGGCCATATCATAAATCTGAACCAAGAAAGGGGGTTAATTATTCCAGAAGAAAAAAATAATCAGCAATATTGACTGACACTCCGGCTAAGAACCAAATCGAACTGGAAGAGAGCTCGAGAAAACAAAAACAGGCCGCTTAATCAATTACAAAAAACATTTCGATGTGTGCATTTAAAAAAAAAACAGTAGAAGAAACTGAAGTAGAAGCAAGTACTGGATTCTTCTTCCAATTCGGAACATGAAGAATGCCTGTGTTTGGAATGTACGGAGAGTTTTGATTGCTCTAAATCTGGACGGGAATGGATTCATTGCACCGCATGCAATAAATGGGCTCACATTTCCTGCATTCATTGCGATAAAGTTAATTTTAGATGCCAAAATTGTGATTCGGACATAGATTTAAGCGATTAAATATTCAAAAATTAAATTTTACATGTTATTAAATATATTTTACATATTATTGTTAACAATTACATACATGTTTGATTTTTGTTTTAGTTCGTAACAACGTGCCCCCACCCTGTAACAACTTGCCCCCCCGTGGGGCACATTGTTACACTTTGATTTTTTTTTTATAAATTCTATAATTATTTTTGTGGACTTTCTATGAACACATGTAAATTGTTTTATTATATTTTAATACACGTACTTTAAGATATAATCAATATGATGTCTCTCAAAATAAACAGTTATCAGATATTCAACTTTTAATTTTTTTGTAACAACTAGCCCCCCCTTCCCCTACATATATCCACTAAATCAAAGATGGCAGTACATAATGGGGTTCAAGTGCCTACGCTTATGCATGGAAGTTAAGCTTGGAGCTAGCAAAAGAAGGATAAATGCCGAAGAAATGAGATCACTGAGAAGAATGGGAGGGAAAACGAAATATGATAGAATACCAAACGACGAAATAAGGAAGAAATGTAAGAAAGATAAGTTTAATTAAAAAAATGATTCTTGAGATGGTTAGGTAATTGAACGAATGGACAAGAGAAGAATGGTTAAAATGTTGTATACAAGCAATTTGAGTGGAAAGAGAATCGGTGGAAGACCAAGGAAACATGACATGACCAAATATATCAAATACTTAAAGGCGACCACATTAGAAGTCGGATAAAAATCAACAAGCGTGCATGTTACGATGTAAGAATGGAGAGGAAGCTAGAGACGTATGTCAAGACAGAGCAGTATGGCGATTCATTCTCTCTGCCTACCCCTCCGGGGAAAAATGGCGTGGTTTTTATTGAAGAAATACGTGTACAGTCCGAAAGATTATGACATTTAATGACATTATAGCGTTAGAAATACAGAAAGACTCCAGCGTATTTTTCAGTAGTTTTTTTTTTCAAATGTGAGCGTTTGTGGAAGGTTTAGAATATTTTAGAGTGGAAAAAGAATCGATGGAAGACCAAGGAAACATGACATGACCAAATTAATCAAATACTAAAAGGCACATTCGAAGTCTCAAAAATAGACGAGCGTGTATGTTGCGAGGTATGTCAGGACAGAGCAATATGGTCCATCCTTTCTGTCTATCTCTCCGGGGAAATGGCGTGATGATTAGTTAGTTAGTAACTACTTCTTAGTATCAATGGCAAACTAGTTTCGTAGGGATGACACTATAAATAGCATCTCATCTCTTCTATTTCTCTCACCGTCTTTACTACGAATGGAAATGTAAAATTAAGTCTTGAAATATACTTAAAAATGCATCTTAATCATTTAATGCACAAACTTCTATTTGAAGGTCATATACCAGTCAGTTGAGTAACTGGTTTTTATCGAGATTCTAGGTATTAAAAAATGACTGAACTGAATGTAAGAAAAATATTGTTACATTTATATATCTATGTTTTTGTGACATTATATTCAAATACAAAAACTGAATGGTCCATTGTTTTGGCCGAAACACTATGATACTTCAACATTATTACTGTTCAAATTTAAAACACTGTTATAATATCACATTTTTTTTTTATTAACTGAGAGTGTCGCGACAGCTGTTTCGCTAACCGATGTTGGCATCATCAGGGGTAACAATAAACTGATGATGCCAACATCGGTTGGCATAACACCCGATGATGGCAACATCGGTTAGCGAAACAGCTGTCGCCACACTCTCAGTGAATAAAAATAAATTGTAATATTATAACAGTGTTTTAAATTTGAACAGTAAAAACTTAATGTAGATATTGCTAAATAAAGATATAACGGGGCAAGCAAGATGACTTCTCGTGGGGTCTCTTTCTCTTCTTTGTTGCTATAGACCTGTGTGGTCTGTTCTCCAAAGGGTTGCTCCTCCTGTATGGTGGATTCCCAGTTTTCCTTGCATCTTTTAGTAGGTCTTTTAGGAGAACGACTCTCGTAAGGCTGATTATAAAGTGCAATTTGAAGAGTCTGGTAGTGTTTATTATTTGGACATAACCGCACCAGTTCCTCCTTTGCGGTCTACTCCACCTTATAATATCCTCAGCCTCACATATTTATCTTATTCTGGTGTTCCTCAAGGGATCTTTCAATGTCTTGCCTGTTATCATTCTCAATGTCTTCATCTCGGAAGTCCTCAGAACTTGATTGGTCCTGTCTCTATATACCCTTACTTCAACGCTGTTGATATTGGCATTACACATGCTTTATAAATTCTCATCTTACTCTCAACCAGGTCTATGCATAGATATCTGAAGGTACTGACCAGTTCTATGGGTTAGTTCTCTACAGTCAAGTTATATATTTTTGTTTAATGTCATGCATTTCGTCTTTTCGATATAAATTGTTGTGTTATAATTATTTTTTTACAGGTATTGTGTAGTCTGTCTAGCATTTTTTGTAGGTCATTATAATGACTCATTATTATTCTATGATTATAGCATCGTTCGCATAAATGATTACATTAACGTGAAATTAAATTAACATTATTAATAAAACTTTTTTATGGTAATAATAATAGTATCTAACCAATTTTTTTCAAAATAATTTCATAAATTTCCCGTATATAACCATTATATACGGGAAATCAATGAAATTATTTAAAAAAAAATGGCTAGATGCTTTAATTATTACCATAAAAGAAGATTAATTAATAATTTTAATTTCATTTCACGTTAATGTAACATAGTCAGTTATGCGGAAGATGCTATTATTATATGTTGCTATAAAACTAGAAAATACCGATCAACCTGAAACTGTAACATCGTCCAAACAAAGTGCCGAGCGAGTGACCCAAAGAGCTACGGAAAGAACCATGTTAGGAATAAGCCTAAGAGACAGAGTCAGAAACGATACGGTGAGAGAAAAAACAAAGGTCACTGACATCATCCACCGGGTGGCGACTCTAAAATGGCAATGGGTAGGTTACGTAGTCAGAAGCTCAGATGAAAAGTGGACAAGAAGACTTCTGACTTGGAGACCGTGGACGGCAAATAGAAGTGCAGAGCGACCGCAACTACGGTGGAAGCATGATCTGAGCAGACACGTAGGAACAACCTGGATGCAGTCTGCACAGGACCTTTGTCCAGGAGTGGACGGGAATAGGCAGGCTGAGGAAGAAGAAGAAGAAGAAGAAGAACCATTATATATGCTTTTATATAATAGTTATAAGATGATTATGAAAGAAATCATATCATCACTTAGATGATTTGGAAACATGGAAAGATTGTATGAACAAATTATGATCAACCTTCCCAGACCGATGCCATTGAGATAGTACACATTGATTCTTCTTCATTCTGCCAACCGTGTTTTGATTAACATATGATTGAAACTTTTTAAATATCATACCGTGACCGCCTTAAAAAACGATTTATATACAACAAGAACTCACAGAATACGATCTCACAGAACACAGAGTTCAAAATGGCCTACGTGCTGCAGCTTTCTTGAAGACGTTCTTATAGTCTAAGAGTCTACCAGAAACACCAAGCTGCGCATTTATAAAACCATCAACAAGCCAGCGGTAGGATATGGTTCTGAGTTGTTAGCAATGACTCTTAAAGAACCGCAAAGAATCTTCTGGTTTAAGAATAGAGTCCTAATAATGATTCTGGGACCCAGGCCTGGTGTTGTAACTGGAACTTGGAGGCCTAAGAACAACCAAGAGATCTGTACGATGACCCAGAAGCCCTTTATAACAAGCACTGTGAGACGCGGTCGCCTAGAATGGATTGGGCAAGTATGCCAAGCTGGAGAGACCAGTATAATCAAGACACGTCAAGACCGACCGGAGTGAGACCTCAATGAAGGCCTAGACAGCTCCTAATGGATAATGTTCTGGCTGTTTTGGCTAGGTTGGGCCAATCGGACTGCTGGGAGAATATTTTCAAAGGGGATTCGTAAATATATATTTTTACAAGGGTTTTAAAGTGTTTAATAGCTTGCTGAAAGTCATGAAGGACTCGAAATATTATACCTTATGTGTTGTATAAAAATGTGCTAAGTTGTGAGAAATGTAATTTTGTATAATTAAATAAATTAATAAGTTAAAATTTAAAACGTTCTTCTTCTTCTTCTTCTTCCTCAACCTATTCCCGTCCACTCCTGGACAAAGGCCTCCTCCATCCGCTTCCATATCACTGTCTTGTGCAGACTGCATCCAGGTTATTCCGACGTGTCTGTTCAAATCATCCTTCCACCGTAGTTGCGGTCGCCCTGCACTTCTCTTTGCCGTCCACGGTCTCCAAGACAGCAGTCTTCTTTTCCATTTTTCATCTGAGATTCTGGCTACGTGGCCTGCCCATTGCCATTTTAGAGTCGCCACCCGCTCTTATGGTATCACAATTTTAATATTTTATTTCGCGACAGCTGTTTCTCAATCCGATGTTGACATCATCAGGTATTACAATAAGTTTTTCGTTTATGATGATGCCAGGCGAAACAGCTGTCGCGAAAAAAATAATAAAAATTCTGATTCCATAAGAGCGTATTAAATTTTAATAGTTAATAATTTTGAAGTATCATAATGTTTCGGTGAAAAACAATATATAATTTATAATAAAAAATATAAAAAAAGACGAAGGATCGAATATGTAAGTAGGCATGATCTCATAGAACATAGCGTTATCTAGGAACCTATTTACCGTGCAAAAGAAGGGTTAAGTACAATATATAACAATAAGCAGAGGAAGTCGAGCATACACGTTTGTTTGTCCGGATATTTTTATATACAAAGCGGCTGGAATTTCCCGCGCCAGAGTGTATCATACTTTATTTTATAATGATTTTAACCTTATTATAACCCAGTGGTTGGCACACTCATTAGTCAAAAGAACCAAATATCAGCAGAATATCGATTAAGATTTCTTTTAAGAGCTAAATTAAACTAACTAACCATCACGCCGTCTCTCCGAAAGGTTAAGCAGAAACGTTGGACCGACAAACTGTTCTTTCCAGACATAAGTTTTTCTTTTTCTCGCTTTCTCAACATTCATATATCGTATCATGCAGGCACGTCGATTTCTCCGGCTCTTCACGTGGCCGGCATTTAATATTTGATTGATTTGATCGTCTTTATTTATTAAATTGTAAATAAAACACTTGTTTTTCACCACTTGAGTATTATATTTTACATGACTAGTTTCGGAAGCTACAGATGCTTCCATCTACAGGTTTAAATATAAACTTATTTTTTTATATTTTTTGTTTATATTTAAACCTGTAGATGGAAGCATCTGTAGCTTATGAAACTAGTCGTGTAAAATATAATACTCAAGTGGTGAAAAACAAGTGTTTTATTTACAATTTAATCATGTCCTACCACAAAGTGAATGCCGAAACAATAAATAACATAACATATTTATTCTTTATCATTCACTTTTTCCAAGTGTTAAAATGACCCTTTCATTATTTTATTCATAAAACTTAGATTCGCACTGCATTCACTTATTATATTTGCATTTGACACTCTATCATACGAGTATACAGATATACCACACATTTCTTGTAAGAGAAAAATGCTTAGAAAATCTTGTTTTCGGAAGTCGGATACAACTAATTCCAATGAACAATACAAGATATGAATTATATTGAAAAAAAACGATGATTTTTTAAAACTACTTTGATTTTTGTCTTTATTTCGATAGCTACCGGTTTCGCCAGGCTCGCTGGCATCGACAGACTGGTCGTTGACGAAATAAAGACAAAAGTGGAAGTAATTAAAAACCATCGTTTTATTTAATTATTATTTAAAATGAACTTCCATCAAGAGATTTCAGTAAAATCATTTGATTCTATGAATTGTTAAGACATATTTTTGAAGAAATAATGATTAAAAAAATAGTTTTGACCGGTTTCGGCTGCTCGCTGTAATGATTTGAAGAGCAATTCAACAAAATAATAATAATAATGTCTAAATTAATTAATAGCTTTGCGGTTCTTAGGAATGTTTGGGTAACGCAATTTCGTATTTTGTTGTTTTAAATTTCAATTGAAATGCGTATTAAAATACTCTACAAATAATTACTTTTTAAATAGGTACGTCAATCGTTGGTGAGCAGTCAAATGGCAATTGGCTCGCGAGCAGCAGTTTGCCAACCACCGAGTATGAGGCATTAAATTACTGCAGAATTTGTTAATGACAGTTTTATGAATAATGTTAAAATGTTTTTTCCTAAAACCGGGTCAAAATGATTATCACCTTTTTCTGTACGTCATATAAAGTGTTCAACGAACCCACGTGATTCAACGTTCTTAATTTAAAAAAAAATTGTTCTTTAGATCTCATTTAAAAACAGCATAAAATTATGCGTTTTTTCGTTATTACCAAATTAATTGAGTACTTACCATCACGCTCTTCCATTCTGATGATAGCCGTTTCAAAATTCATTTAAGTTATCACGAATGACCGCGCTACGATTGGTTCTGTTTATCTCTATTTCGACCTCCATTCACATCGTTAAAGTGTACTTTCGTAACTTTTTCCTTACCGTGCTAAAAAGTCCACACGCTACAGTGACGTGTATTCATTACATACCTGAAATTAAGCGATAATATTTTTCACGCTCAAATTTGAAAAAAAAAATACTGAAAAATACGCTGGAGTCTTTCTGTATTTCTCACGCTTTAAATGTCATAAACTTGTCCAAACAAAGTGCCGAGAAACTACAAGTGACCCAAAGAGCCATGGAAAGAGGAATAAGCCTAAGAGATAGAGTCAGAAACGATACGTTGAGAGAAAAAACAAAGGTCATTGACATCATCCACCGGGTGGCGACTTTAAAATAGCAATGGGCAGATCACGTAGCCAGAAGCTCAGATGAAAAGTGGATAAGAAGACTGCTGACTTGGAGACCGTGGACGGCAAAGATAAGAGCAGAGCGACCGCAACTGCGGTGGAAGGATGATCTGAACAGACATGTCGGAATAACCTGGATGCAGTCTGCACAAGACAGAGTGACATGGAAGCGAATGGAGGAGGCCTTTGTCCAGGAGTGGACGGGAATAGGCTGATGAAGAAGAAATGTCATAATATTTCAGACTGTATACGTCCTTCTTCAATAACAATCACACCGGAGGGGTAGGCAGAGATAATGAATCGCTACACTACTCTGTATTGACATACCTCTCCAGCTTCCTCTACATTCATACACCGTAACATGCACGCTTGTTGATTTTACCGACTTCTAATGTGGTCGCCTTTAAGTATTTGATTTATTTGATCATGTCATGTTTCAATGGTCTACCATCGCCTCTCTTTCTACTCACACTGCTTGTAGGTATACAACATTTTAATCATTCTTCTCTCGTCTATTTGTTCCATATGTCCAAACCATCCTAGGGATCCTTTTTTAATTTAACTTATAATGCAATCATCTTCTTTACTCTTCTTCTTTATTTCGTCGTTTGGTGTTCTATTATTTATCGTTTTCCCCACATTATTCTCAGTGATCACATTTTTTAATCCTACTTTCGCCCTTTTTTTGCCAGCTCTATACTTCACTTCCATATTTATTTATTGTAGGGTAACATACAGTGATTGTTAACATACATACAAATGAACGAACTTACAGTTACATATAGACATAGAAGGTTACCCGCCGCTTACCCAAAGCTGTTATAGGACGCAGCGGCGCCCCTTCGTCAGATTCGCTCAAACAATCGCTAGGCCCGCCCCCTATCCACACAGGACTTACATTAGCTGGAGAATAGAATCACTTCCATATATAAAGGTTGGCACTGGAACTCCATCATGTACTGGCATCTTTGCTTTAGTGATAAAGTTCTATTTGCAGTGATGATTTTGAGAGTTCCATGTATTTAATAAGGATATACTTTGGTAATTGAAAAACTTTGTTTAATCCACTATTTAATAAAAAAATATTTAAAAAACATGACATGTTTCGGAGGATACCTCCATCTTCAGGTCATCATCATCCCCTGAAGATGGATGTATCCTCCGAAACAACAACAACAACACAAACCATCACGCCGTTTCTCCACAGGGGTAGGCAGAGAGAATGGACCGCCACACTACTCTATCCTGGCACACCTCTCTAGCTTCCTCCACATTCATACATCGAGTCATACACGCACGTCGATTCTTCCGGCTTCTGACATGACCAACCTTTAATATTTGATTAATTTGGTCATGCCATGTTTTCCTCGGTCTACCTCGACTCCTTACTCCATTTACATCGTTAACGTATACTTTTTTAACCATTCTTTCTTCACCCATGCGCTCCATATGTCCGAACCAACGCAGTGTCGTGTTTTTTTAATATTTTTTATTAAATAGTGGATTAAACAAAGTTTTTCAATTTCCAAAGTATATTACTATGGAATTCCACAGTGTTCGCGTTCAATAAGTTGATTTAGTAAGAAATTATACAGTCTGAAACATGTTAGGGAAAAGTGCAAAAAAGTGTATTTTTCATTAGTCAATTTATTTTCATTTGTCAGTTTTTCCTGTTGGTGCAGATCCCATGCAAAATGCGATGTGTGTGACCAAAAAATAATATCATATTTCATTGGAATATGTTCCCACGTGACCATAATGAGGGCACAACGATTACAAATTTATCATTTGACCACAACGTGATATTGTTAACTAATATTTTTATAATTTCAAGCCACAAACTAGATTGCTATGATAATTGTTTGCCGCTTCCTATGGGAGGTACCGCAAAATGATTATTTTTCATTTATCCTTCATATAGTTAACATAATAAATAATATATTTAATACGACACGGTATACGAAACATTATTATTTTTCAAGAATGCTTACAAGGGGAGGGCACGACACAGGAAATTGTCTTTGGGGTGGGATTTTGCAGGATTTTAGTACCCCTTAAGAGTCGTCCATAGTCATATTTTCCCAACGGGGGCCGTACCGTCCCCCAGGAAGGTCTGGGTTCCCATCTTTTCTGGGCCACCGCCCCCTTTACAAGAAAAATAAACGTTCAACGCCCACCTCCCATAAAAGTTATTCGAAATATGGGAAAATGATTACAATACATACAATAACAAAATAAACCAATATTTAAGTTTAATTTACTTTATTAGTACCTACGTGATAAGCGTGTTTTTTTGTCTTTTTAGACTATATTTTTTTATCTGCTACGCTCTCTATTTTTTCTGGGTCTCATACTGCCCCCTGAAAGTCTCAAACGCCTACAAGGGGGCGTTATCGTCCACTTTGAGAACCTAGGGTCTAGAGCTTTCCATGGGGTCGGTAGCGAGTCCAGATGATCATGGGGGCGTTATGGCCATTAAGGTGGGCGGCCGTGGCGAACATAATATATTTAACAAATAAAAATAAAATACTTCAATACTTTTCTTCTATGTAATGTACTCGTAAGTGCTGTATATACAAAGTATAAATAAAAGAAAAAGAAAAATTCTTAAATACTATTGATGGTTGAGGTATTAGTTTTGTAAAACTCCATTATTAATTTATAATATTAAACACGATTGTTTAGTGGTTTTACTTGGATAATTTATATAAATTATATAAATTGTGACAAATTTGTTTCGCCTTGCGAGAGCATTCTCTAAATAACAAATATGTCACAATTTATATAATTTAAACTAACTAACTAACTAACTAACCATCACGCCGTCTCCCCGAAAGGGTAGGCAGAAAGAATGAACTGTCACACTTTTACTGATGCGGCACTCCATCCTTCTCTTTTCGCCCCGCGGGAGACGCGGTGTGATGGGTTGCGAACCTCATAATATAAATTTAATTCAAGTAAAACCACTAACCAATCGTGTTTACTATTATAAATTAATACTTAAATACTGTTTACATTAAAAAACATGTTATTCACTATCAAAATCATTTTTTTTAAACTATATTTGATACTCTCCATAATTTTTAATGAAAAAGTCTGTTTTCTAGAAGTTTTATTATATTTTTCGCCTGTCTAGGGAATTATCAAATGTAGCATTTGCTACATTTGATGATGTTTCAGACAAGCGAAACATGTCTTCTAGAAATCGAAAAACTTCTAGAAATCGGACTTTTCATTCGTATTAATTATTCATAATATTTAGTTTATAATGAAAATAAAAAAAAATTATTAAGATTTTTTTTTATTAATTTTCGTCTTCGACCGGTTTCGGCAGCTCGCTGCCATCTTCTGGTCTGGTTTACAATGAACTTCTACCAAGAAATTTCAATCAACAACATCAATAATTTGAAGATCGCAAGTGAAGCAGATTTGAAAAAACTCTACATCGAACTGAATATAATAACAATGAACTTCTACCAAGAAATTTCAATCAACAACATCAATTTAGTTTATGATTCTTAATGGATAGATAGGTAAATTATATAATGGACAATATGCAATAATATTTTAATATATTATATTATATAATAATATAATATTTGGTATACCTGTCATGGGATAGAGGGAGTTGGACTTTTATTTCTTGTAAAAGGGACGGTGGTTAATAAAAGGTTGGAAACCAATTATGTCTAATAAATTGTTTGTTAAATTTAGTTATATTAGATCGGAAACGGCCAGTGGACCAACAGGTAGTAGCGTCTGTTCTCCATGTTAGGGGCGGCTACGAACAACATCTGTTCCTCATGTTAGAGGCGGCTGAATTAAAAGATACCAACCCGTCTGGCAAGCGTGGTATCTAAACTGCCAAAAACCTTCCAAAAATGAACTAGAGACGACAACTCTTACAGCAAAAAGTGTCCACAGGCTCAAATGTACACAGAGGTCCATGGAAAGACAGATACTTGGTGTGAGCTTGCGTGACCTCACAAGGAATGAAGAAATCAGACGCCGCACCAGGGTTGCTGACGTCATGGGCCGAGTGGCAAAATTGAAATGCAATGGGCTGGACACTTGGCTAGACAGAGTGGCAACAGATGGGCACCCAGGATACTCAATTGGAGACCATGGGCAAATAGGCAAAGTGTCGGAAGGCCACCGATGAAATGGACCGATGATATTGTCAAAAGGGGTGGAAAATCTTGAATACAAAGGGGGCAGGATAGAGACGAGTGGAGGAAATTGGAAGAGGCCTATATCCAGCAGTGGAGGGAAGAAGAAGAAGAAGAGGGGCCAGTGGACCAGAAATGATGTAGCTTTCAATATTAGGTCAGGTGTGTTAAGTGTGTCCATCTTTGCCTATCTCCTGGGAGTACTGGTTGATGATTAGTTAGTTATTCTTTTTAAATTTTGACAACGCTTCCTCTGACCTCAGTTAATACTCGAGTTGTGCATAATATGCGGGGTTTCCAAACAGTTTTTTTTAATTCTGATTGATCGACCCGCGTTGAATGGCGGTTCTAATCGCATCCGCAGTGGAGTTTACGTGAATAGAATAATGGTTTAATGCTTTTTATTTTAATAATTGTGAATAACTCCACTTTTCATGGTCGGTGGTAAATCCAGGAACTTTGTTATACAGCATTTCCTATCGCTCTAATAGCATGAATAATAGAAAAATAAATATGCATAACGCGTTTGACGTCACTCTTACACGTTAAGTGCTTTAATTTGTTAATAGAAATGCCAAGATATACTGGAATACTCGTATTCTGAATCCATTATGATTGTTAAGAAGTTGGATGGAGTTCAAATTACATTTATCGTTATTATTTTGTTGAATAAATCTTTATACACTGTATAATAAATAATACGAATGAAAACATCTAGAATTTTTTATAAATACAATTCCAACCCTATCTGGTCTTCCATTCCTTGACAATAATATAAGACTTTACCATAAACCTTAAATTCCCCCTTGCCCTCTTTCGGAGGGACACTCCGGGCCATACATTTAGCCCCATCATAAAACAACTACCAAATCACATTCCAATAATGTTTCCTACAGACGTAAGAAGAATAGCCATTAGAGCTGAATCTCTGTAAGCCAGAAGATCCAAGTCCAAGTCCAAGTCTATAAGTTCTGTAATAGTTTATGAGAATGACATGTTTCGCCTTTCTAAGACATTACCAAATGTTTTCAAAATTATATTTATAATGGCTTATAATGGCGAAACATGTAATTCCCATAAACTATAACAAAACTTCTAGAAAACAGACGTATTTTTCTTATTCTTTTTCTTTTCCTTAATGAAAATCTTGCGACCTGTTTAAACTAGATACACAACTTTTGTTCTGTGATGAAGATATCCAGCTTTTTCTTCATCTTTTCGGTGGTCATCCTGGTGGTCGACGGCCCTCTGGATTCTCGTGAATCATGATCTTGGGAATCCTAGCTGGGTTCGTTCTCTCGATATGGTCCTTTTAGAATCGTCTTCTCTGCCTACTCCATCTGATTATGTAATCAATTTTGCAAGATCTGCGAATCTCTTCGCTGGGTATCTCTTGCCTCCCACGATAGGTCGCTATATTTTAATTTCTGCTGCTCTTAAGAGATATTTGGTTCTGATAGTGTCTGCTCTTGCTTCAATTCCGCAAGACGTTTTATTTACATTAATTATTTAATATGAAATTTTATATCATTGTTCAAGAAACAACAATTAACTCTTTATATAATTTCAGCGTGAATCAAATCGATGCAAGAGTAGAAACAATAAATAAAAAGAAATATGCATTGAAACAGGTGAATGGAATTATGACAGATATCTCGTTGTTGATTTTATCATCAAGGTATTCACAGACACTTACCTAAGCACCTAGAAATATAATAATAAGATGCGTTTCAAGAGTGTTGAAGTCCAAATTTCCCATGGGAAATAGTGAGAGGCTATTTCGTCATCATTGTAAAAAATCTTTTACGATGAAAAGTCAAACTTTAAGCGCAGCGACTTTTTTCAGTAAAATACACGTTCCTCCAAACATTCCCAACATAAAAAGACGTTCCATGGACCAAAACAATCAAATACCTTGGGGTTACCTAGGATTCTAAGCTGACATGGAGGCCACACATTACAAATAAAGTCAAAGCCGCGTCAAAAGTAATCTCAGCCCCCTACCCAATGTTAGCTAGAAACAGTAAACTAAGCACCGACAATAAACTCCTGATATACAAAACGGTCATAAGGCCTATCTTCACTTACGCAGCCCAATCTGGGGCTATGCAGCTTCGAGTCACATACAAAAACTCCAAATCCTGCAAAATAAGGCTGTCCGTTTATCGCTTGGTGCGCCTTCATGGACCAGGATTACACAACTGCACCTAGAATCGGGAATCCCGATGATAGATGAATTCATTCTGTAACTTGTCGAACGTTTTTACAAAGGACTCCCTTCAAATCCTAACCCCACAATAAAAGACCTCTCAAATTACGACCCAAACACCTACAGCTGCCACAAGCGCCCTCCTTCAGAGGAACACTCCGGGCCACACCAATCATGCCCCGGCATAAACCAATAACCCACCAAATCATCTTCCAACAATGCTCCCATCAGACGTAAGAGGAATAGCCACATGAGCTGAACCTCTGTTAGCCAGAAGATCCAAGTCCAAGTCCCCAAGTCCAAGATAAAATTATATACCTAATGCAGGACGGTGACAGTTTTGATATCTCTATTTATTTATTTAATATCGTGATAATTTCGTAGAAATGAAATAAATACATTGTGATATTAAAACAGTGTTTTGAATTAAACAGTTAATAATGTTAAAGAATCACAGTTTTATATACAATGGATTATTTAATAATTTTCAATATCTTTTGATGGATCTATAAAGTGATTGATTGCACTTCCCAAGTGCGTTTCACTATGCATATTGTTTCTGGAACTTGGAAGACAAAAAAAGTGCTAACGCAGTAGAACATATTACAAACATTAGAAACAAAAAAGGATATCTGATAAAATGCAGGGTTTTAGAATAATTCTTTAATAAGTAAGAATAATTATGACTATAAAAAAATGTTCTTAATTTCTGATAAAGATATTGATTCTCTGGCTTTGATTTTTTTCTAAGCGAGGATATAAAATATATTTTTAAGGACTGAATTGTTGTTCTGTCATCTGGCATTCTTTCTACACGAACAGCTCACTGTAGTCTTTCCGACCTGATTCTCATGGAATGTTCCCTGATCAATTAGTATTTCTAGTTCATGATTTCTTTTGATTCTGTAAGTCCCATCCTCCAAAGTGTGTCCAAACAGTTTCTACACAATCTACCGTTCAATTTTATAAAGGGATATCAGTTAACACATCTTAGACATATGTCACTTTAGACATACTAATATAATAGAATGGTTGAAGAAAAATAGGCACTAAACAAAAAAATCAAGTAACATCATGGTTTCATCTACGCCGAAAGGTTCCACCGATCATTTTTTTCATCATAGATATTACTAAAATACTTATTCTAGCTGTCGCCAATCCAGTACTTAGCCGCGCTTTGAGCGTAGTTAGTGCGATAAGCAGGAAGTGAAGTCTTGTGCGAAACATAGGGATATTGAGTGTCAATTTACAATCTAAAATATAATTATCGTTATTGATTAATTATATTTTACATTATAGTATTGTGTTAATTATTGGATGAATAGTACTTTACCGTTTGCGGTTCTGGGTAATTTCCTATCGTGGCGTATTCTTATCTATCTTCGTTATCTTGAAAATGTACACAAATCTTGACCCTCGACCTTTGAGAATAATTTGACCTTGCCGCGGTACGAACTGATCAGTCAAAATTGGCGAGCTAATAAAGGAGCCTACTTCTGTGTTAATGTATAATAGAATAGTAGAGAGAGTTAATTTATTTCTCACTAACTAACTAACTAACTAACGAGTTGTGTATGCAACCGCCGAAAGAATTATGCAGAACAGTGTGGCGGCCTGTCCTCTCTGCCTACCCTTCTGGGGAAACGGCACGTGTTAAATTAATTTTTTTAAAAGAAAAATGCCCGTTAGCTGTTTGTTTATTTACAACGTAGTAAAATTTATTAATTTCATCAAAATTAATGTTAACCCCTATTGCGCGGCTTGCTACATTTGCAGTAAAAAAAATGGTTTGAATTGCGATAGACTGCATTTCGTCACCTGAGAGTAAGAGGGTTTCAAGTAACAAAATTTCACATTCGGCTTTCTTCTTCTTCGGGGTTCTTACTTGCCTTATCTATACGTACAATTAAAAAAACATGTAAAAGTATCGTCATTTTGATGTTACGAAAATAATCAAGTTCCATCTGATAATTTAAAACACACGATTCACTGAAGAAGGATTCATTTAAACTTAGAACTTTATTATTCCAACTGTCGACAGAGAAAAATTACACGCTTCTCGGTAAAAGAGTTTCATCTGCTTCAGATGATATTATACACAGAATGACCATGGAAAAGACAACAGAGAGCAGCTACAAACTAACTAAAAATTCAGACATACACAGAGATAGATACCACTTACCGAATGCACGAACTAAGACAGGACAATCAAGGATATTGAACAATGGACTGAAACTCTACAATGAACTACCAAAAGACACAAGGAGACTCACTACAACTCAATAAAAATATATCTGAAACAATACATAATTAATAATAAGACAGTTTGAGACAATTTTTATTTTACTGTAAATGAAGTCAGGCACACAATGAAGGTTGAACGTAATCTGCTCTCACGAAATATCATTAACGAATTGTTTTTCTTTTCAGGTCTGGCATGTATTTCAATAGCACTCTTACTGTCCTTACCTGCAAACGGACAAAATGATGAAAGTCTCAAAGAAATATCTAAAGGAATCGAAAAATTCTCAATCAGTCTGTTCTTGGTTGGTATCCCATTTATTTTTTATAACCTATGTGTGCTTATTCATGTTAAGTTCATTATTGTCTACGTGTGCATGGTGCAAATTTGTATTTAAGTGTGACTAAACTAGACTGCAGGCTGTAGGCCGAGTAGTGATGTCAGGAGTTCCACTAAAGAACACCAAGGAGTTTATCTACCTCGGGAGCAAAATAACATGGGACGGTCGGTCTAAAAGCGAGGTCGACAGCCGTATACATCAAGCTAGGCTTGCATTTAATAAAAGGTCTAAAATAATAGAATCGAAAAATATAGACCTAAAACTGAGAATACTCCTCATCAAGACCTATGAATGGAATATCTTGATGTACGGTTGCGAGACATGGTGCCTATCCGAAAGAGATAAACGGAGACTAGAGGCTTTTGAGATGTGGTCCTATAGAAGACTATTAGAAATTTCCTGGAGAGACCACATTACAAATGAGGAGGTTCTCCAAAGAGTACTGGCACCTGCTCAGGACCTTGTCCGAAAGGCGCGCAAGATGTATCGGCCATATAATACGACAAGAAGGCTGATCTCTCCCGACTACATGACCAAAATATTTTCACACTCTCTGAGACACCCTCACATACGGAAGGGTCTTGCTCCGATGCCCAGCTGGTCATGGATCGACTGGTCCTTTTTTCTTACCGTAGGGTATGCGGAAAATTTGTTGCTAACACTACAACTCGAAAGCATCTATTTTGGACATCTCTGAGGCCCACGTAGTCCAACACTCGCAATTATAAAGGAATATGGAGAAGACAAGGGTTTGAACCAGTCTCATCTTGGTATTATTAGAGATATTTTTATTTTCTTTTATGTTCGCCTTCACTTTGTGTTGTGGAATCATATTTGAATAAATATAACTACACTTTATTCCACTTAACATTCATTTTTCATTCCTCTGTACCTAGCTTATGTAGACGATGAAAAAGCTTTTGATTCTCTTGAAGTGTGGGCCGTATTGGAGGGGATGAAAAGGGCTGGAATAAACTCTAGTTTCATAAATCTTACACAGAATATTTATGAGAACGCTACATTGCATGTGACTCTGAATGACGATTGGAAGACTAATCTGATACCAGTAAAAGTGAGACAAGGAGATCCAATTTCTCCGAAACTTTTTACTTTGGCGTTGGAATATGCCTTAAAACATCTACCATGGGATTTCAAAGTCATAATCATAGATGGCACTCACCTTAATCATCTACGTTTCGCAGAGGATATTATTGTCATCAGTAACGACCCTACACAACTGACGGAAATGTTAAAGAAGTTGAACGAAGCATCTAAAAAAGTCGGCCTAAAAATGAACCTCACTAAAACCAAGTCACAACCAGCACAAATCGTATTGGACAATGCCAGCATTGAATCTGTCAGTGAATACATTTATTTGGGTCACAAAATACAGCTTGGGCGAGATAACCAGACAGCAGACCTGAATAGAAGAGTCGGACTAAGCTGGGCAACATTCAAAAATCTTGGTAACATTTTGAAAAATCCGAAAGTACCCATCAACTTGAAAAGGAGAGTGTTCAATGCCTGTGTCCTGCCAGTGTTCACTTATGGTATTGAGACAGTCACAATGTCACAAAAAAGTGCCAACAAGCTAAGAGTCACTCAAAGAGTAACACAGACATGTTTCGGTTATAACGTAACCTTTATCAATGTACACATTTCAACAATAAAATAAAACAAAGTGATTACTTAGATACTAAAAAGGGTGGAGTGATGTATAAAGGTGGAGGGGGATAATTAGGATTGAGGAGAGTGGAGGTGTAACGGAAACATTTCGAACATGGGAATTGAATTTAAATGTAAACTAGTGGTTTATTATGATATATTTTCAGTATTTTTAGAAATAAGAAAAGCCATCAACTACGTTAAACTAAGTGTAGTTATATCTATTCACAGAGATATTTTTGTTTCGGTATATCATGGCAGTTTTTTAGATATACAATATCTATTAACTTTTCAGCGATGTGCTCTGGATATGAAAGATAAGAACGTGGTGCTCAGCCCGTTCTCCGTGTGGTCCATGCTGGCCGTGCTGTCTGAAGGCGCGGGAAGTGGAAGTCTGACGAAAGGTGAGCTGTTGGGTGTGCTGGCCTATCCGCCTACGGGCAAGCTCACTCCCAGCAATGTGTTCTCAGCCTTGGCGCCCAAGTTCGCCGTCAACACTTCAACAGTCACCCTGGAGACTATCAACACAATCTTCTACCGGAATAGTATTAAGGTAATACAAACTTTGTTCATTACCTTAACCCTTAACGGACGTAAGTCACCTCTGACGTGACAACATAACTTTGTCTCTGCGGTCGTATGGCACATGTGAGGTGACACGATAAATCATGTTGTCTGTGGAATCTGCGCGTAATTATTTTGTTAGTTGAATATTACCAATAGAGCGATTTACGTGTACAGTGCCTTTTTAAAATTAAATATTGATAGATAAACGTTTATGAAAGATACAAAAGCTAGCGTCCGATAAGGGTTAATCATTTAATGCATGCATATCGGAATAAATTTAAAATTCTAGTTAATAGTTTCATGTATCAAACAATTGTGGATATGTTTACTTGTTATAATTTCGGGTTTCAACTCATTACTGCACTAGATGATTTGTAACCAAGGGGAACCTAGACCACATTTACGCTACGCTACTCTCCCTCGATATCCCGCCGTACACACATAGCGACATAGGCAAAAACATGAGGACCTACAATTGGAGGAAGCTGGAAAGACTTTGAGAATGGAAAGGGATGGCCAGGTACAGAAGCCAGTGGAGGAGACCAAATCCCATATCGAGATGTAGCCCCGAGAAAAAATAACAAGACTACTCTATAGTTACCAACGTTCGACCTTTCACCTTCCGAACGAATGATCAGAACCGTTAATCTATGGCACATTTGTGTCGACGTTCCGATACAAGAGTTATCAATAAGTTATGTGTCTGCATTGTGTCAGAACTATCAATATTACTCAAATTTAAACTAACAATATACCATTTTATATGAGGACGATTTTTGAATATTGAAAGGGCAATATTCTGGCACAATCTTCTTCTTCGGCCTTTTTCCTTCCACTGGATATAGACTGCTCTTCCATTTTTCTCAATTTTTCTCTATTTTTATCCCTTGTCTTGGATATTGTTATATATCTGAACTCTGTATGACGGACAGCCTAAATTCAAGGAAATCCACACTTCGCTCGGCGAACTCCTCAGCAATAGGAAGATTAGTCGAGCCGAAGCGTTGCCCCAGTACAAATTTCGGGGATCGAGCGTTCGCGGTAGCCGGTCCATCAGCTTGGAACAATCTCCCTTCACACCTCAGATGCATAAATGATCCGACATATTTCAGATCTAAATTGAAAACCCATCTCTTTCATATTTCATACCCAATTTAAACATTTATACTTTGTTCTACTATACTTTTTAAGTTTTTAAGCGGATTTTTAAGCGGTCACATTTAGATTTTTAGATTTAAAACACGTCTTAATGCGCCCTTGAGGTGATTACATCACAAAAACGGCGCTTTAGAAGTTAGCATATTATTATTATTATTGTCTTTTCGGGAGTACCAGCCTGAAGGCTATTGCTCCCCACATGTTGGAAATTTCTTTCATGGAGATGAAGTTGGATATTGTTGTATGGTGAGGGGATGGTTACTTGGAGAATGTAGTGGGTTGTGTCTGACATTTGGACCTGACTACTCGTCCTTGCGTGGAGACCGAGGGACGGTGACAGGGAGTGGCCTTGGGTGGGGGCCGGTTGGTCCTGGATACGGAACCAAGTGGGACAAGAGTGGCCTTGGGCGTGGGCCGGTGGCCTTGGGTGGGGACCGATATGGCAATGGGGTTGAGATACAGGATGGGAAAAGGATGGTGATTTTATTTTTAACCCTCTCCCTTAGGCATCCAGGTCGTTCCAGCTATTCGGGCAATGTCATCAGTCCATTTTTTAGGTGGCCTCCCGACACTGCTTTTCTTTGTTCAAGGCCTACATTGGAGTACTCTGAGTTTTCTTCTAGTACTGCCCTGTCTGGCTATATATTCAGCCCATTACCATTTAAATTTACATCATTTTTTTATATTTCTTTATTTGGTTATAAAAAATTACATATTTCTTACAACAAGTATATGACTTTTTAAATACATGATAGTTAAATTAGGCACAAAACACACAAAGAAGAAATTTAACAACAAGAAAATAATTAATAGCTTAAAAACTTGAAAATGTGACCTGACGTACACTTTACATTGGTTGCGGAATTAGTGAACATTATCTGAGTCCTTCGTGACTTGCGGCAAGCTGTTAAATACTTTCAAACCCTTGTAAAAAATGTTTTCGCAACCCCTTGATAATGTTCTATTAATTCTAAAATTTGTTTTGTCTCTCGTTGGGTACCACCTCTACGATCCATGTCGGCAAATTTGGTTCGGCGTCTAATTTCTTAATTACGTATTTTTGTCTCGAAGACTCACGAACATTTCTTATTTAGTTTAATTTTTACGTTGTGTTTACAGGTATCAGATGCGTATAGAAATCTCGTTGGTCGTGTATACAAAGCCCAGCTTTCTGGAGAGGATTTTCAAAATCCTAATACGATAAACAAAATTAACAACTTTGTCTATCAAGCCACCCGAGGGAGAATCAATGAAATTGTTAAGCCCTGTAAGTAACCTTTACACATACTAGTAACCTAATAATTTTACAATAGTAACCTTTACTTTTTTTTATTAAACTATACACATCGTAAGATTTAACTAACCATCACGCTGTTTCCCCGGAGAGATAGGCAGAGAGGATGGACGGTCACACTGTTGTATCCAGACAGAACTCTCGCGCCTCCTCCACATTCATACACCGCGACATGCGCACTCTGTTCCTACTTCGAACATGGCCCTCTTTCAGTAATTGAATCATTTCGTTATGTCACTTCTTCCTTGGCCTGGAAGAATCCTTTTAATCATTTTTCCCTCATACTTTCGTTTCATATGTCAATACCATCTCAATGATCATTTCTTAATTTTATTTAGGATGCATTAATCCGCCTTACATTCCTTTCTTTCTTTTTCATTAGGTATTCTATCATACATTGTTTGTTTTTCTTCATATTCTTCTTAGTGATTTTATTTGTGCGGCATTAATCCTACTTTCATCCATCTTTTGACAGTTCCAAATTTCACTTCCATACATAAGAATCGGCAATAGAATCTCATTGTGTATAACCTACTACTTTCAGTCAATTATTTTATTGCACTTGTAAAATCAAAGCAGAAACTAATGTGCGTAGAAAAATTTGTAATTTTTGGCCGAATTTAAAAAAAAATAATATGAACGAAAACGTCTGTTTTCTAAAAGTTTTATTATATTTATGGGAATGACATGTTTCGCTTTTCTAAGGCATTATCTAATGTAGACATAGACATTTGATAGTCATTCCCATAAAATATAATAGAACTTCTATAAAGCAGATGTTTTCATTCGTATTAATGATTTAATATGAAGTTTTACGTAATTATTCAAGAAACAATAAAAAAAAATGTTTTTTTTCTTCCAAAAAAGGTCGTCATCCTTAACAGGTTTGGAAACTTATGACTTTAATAATAAAATTGTTAAATATGTACAAATAATTAAATTTTAATATTCATTCATTCATTTCTCAGCGCTACATCCCGGTGTGGGACTTGGCCTCCTCCACAACGGTCCTCCACTGACTTCTGTCCCTGCCCATCTCTCTCCAGCTTCTTCCATTTTCTCCCAATCTTCTTCCACGCCCTCATCAATAAATCCGCCCATCTTTTCCTCGGTCTGCCTCTTGGTCTCTTTTCGCGGGGCACCCATCTGGATATAATTTGTGGTGTTCTACCCTCTGGCATTCTTTCCACATGGCCAGCCCGCCGTAGGCTTTGAGATTTACAGAATCTCACTACTGTTTCCTGGTTAATTAGTTCTTCAAGTTCAAGGTTTCTTTTTATTCTTTAAGTTTCATCCTCCAGCGTGGGTCCAAACATTTTTCTCAGTATTTTTCTCTCAAAAACTGCCAGCCTGCCTTCCTCTCTCTGCGTTAGAGACCATGCCTCACAGCCGTAGGTGACTACTGGTCTTATGATAGTCTTATACTATTAAACGTTTGGTATTCCTGCTGAGTAACTAAGAGCCCAGAAACTTCTAACACCCATGAAAATATCTGTTTGCTGCTAAGAAGCGAATATTTAATTCTTCTGCCAGCTTGTTCTTGAAATTAAGGAATTGTTCTTGATTTGAGACGACTTTATATCAATACAGTCTGTTAATTGAATTTTACGTATTACAGCCTCCACAACACTAAGTTAAAAACCATGGTGGAGAGAGCATCACCTTGTCTTACTCCGGATTCAATCATAAAATCGTCCGATAACTCATTTTGTACGTTAATTGTTTAATGAATTAATTTTAATATTGCAACATTTTTTTTATAGTTGATCTGGTGAATGCTCAGATGCTTCTCACAAATGCTATATTCTTCAGAGGACAATGGACTATACCATTTAACCGGTCGGATACCACCAGGGCGACCTTCTACAGCGATCAGAACGTCCCTATCGGGGAGGTTAACATGATGTTCCAGCGTGCCCCGTACCCTTACGCAAATATGCGTTCCTTCAAAGCGCACGTGGTGGAGTTGCCATATGGACAGGTACTTATTTAATGAAAAGCGTTAATATTATGTACATGTCTCGAGTCGACAAAGTAGCTACTAGAGTCAACAACGCCTTCTAATGGTACCCTGACATACTCATAGAGAGTAAAGGCCGTGCCACACAGTTTGAAACAAGCTCTCCACAGGGGTGACCTTGGTGGAGAGCTGTGGAGCCCACGGTTGCTGTAGCGTCCACATACTGTTGTAAAAAGCTCTCCATAGAGGTCACCTTTGTGGAGCCCACGGTTGGTGTGGCATCCACAGTAGACACCATTTTCGTTCAATACGTCCGCACTCCACCGATGCGATGCCGCTATGCAACTGACCTTGACTGGTGGAATGTGGAGCGCCCACATTATGGAATGCGTGTTTACAACGGCGGGATCCACACGCTACTATGCGCGTCTGTCCACAAATGTTGTTGAAGGTCAAACGAATTTTTGTTTCAAACAAGTGTCTACACAGTTTTAAACCGCCGGTGGAGACCGATGTGGAGAGCTTGTTTAAAACAGTGTGGCACGGCTTTAAGGGTGAATATTTCGTAGGCATTCGTGTAGTTTTGCTACACTTTTCGTAATAATTATAAAAAAAAATGTATAAAAAGTTTTATGTGGGTACTTTGGAATAAATATTAACACAATTTTAGCAATTTTAAAGCCTTAACATTGTGAAATTCCATAGTTATGAATGTTTATTTTCATTTTTTAATTAATTCATCTAGTTGTTTTTCGCATTTAGACAATTGGAAAAACAGTTTTAAGGATTGATTGTATTTCAATAGAGACGAAGAGGTAAATTGTTTAAAAAAAATACACCTTCGTCTCTATTGAGATACAATTAATCCTTATAAATGATTAATCCGCAATGGGTAAAATCCAGTATTTGTCTACAAATATTTGTATACATTCAAAAACAAATTGGAAAAACAGTTCACTTAATTTGTGGTGTGGCATTTAAAAATAATTGAAAACTTTCGTTTTCACTTTCATTTTGTTTTATCGAACTGTCTCTGATTTTGTCAGTTCGTTTCTGTAACCTAACCTAACCGAACGGTTCGATAAAACATAATAATGTAATGTATAAAATGTTTTAAATTATTTTACATTCGATAAACAGAATTTTACATTATAAAAATGGAAAGACAATTTTTAATAACATGTTTCTAATTAGCATTGTATTAATCATATCACTTTCAGTGTAAATATATGTTTTGTTATATAGTTTTACTTAGAAATTTTAACACACTTCACCAATAATACAAACCATTTGCATTTACTTCAATTCTCGATGCCAGTAATATTCTAGTGTTTTTATATAAAGTTTAATAATGTAAAAATCTTATTTTTGCTATCCTGTAAAATTAATAAAAAAGCAGTTGGGACCTTTTGCCAAATATTGTTTTCTATCAAATGTAATCCGTTATTTTTTTTCGTTTAGGCATCTTGCTTAAATTATGTGGACGAAGCGAGCGATTGTCCAAAGTTACCCGACGGCAGGGCTGATATTGAGGTGACAATACATTTCAATAGGGTTGTGTAATTAGGCCCTTTTTATTTGCTTGGGAGAAATATTATTAATTAACATCAATGCATTCTCACATCAGTTTCTTTTCGATGTACAAGTGCATTGTAAATCAGTCGTTTCATTTTACCCATCATTTACTCTATTATTCTATACATAAATAATATTTACATTCATTATATGATTCTATACATTCACAATACAGGCGGCCCTCGACTTTCGCACTTAATTGAATGTGCGAAAGTAGAGGTCACATAAAAAAAAACCCACCAAAATGGTGAATTTTCAGTTCTATATTTACTTTCGAAATGTTTTCAATCTCTTCTTCGCCTTCATTTTCTATTTTATTTGTTTCTTGTTGTTCAATTAGGTATTCAATAGATAAAGGCTCTGAATGCGAAATTACAGTTTTAAAATTCACTTTCTTCTTCATTCTTTCCATGAGTTCAAACGGACTTAAAACTCTTTCATTCGTTAATTCACTAATTATAATTGCATTTGGCATTCTATCATATACACATTTCGTCTAAGAAAACTCATTTCTATTACATTTGAGGCGTACAGAAACAATGACGGCAATGTCAAGCAATATACGAAAATGAGTTAAATATTCAGTTTGATAGAGAAAAAATATTACAATCTGAGACGATTAAATCATAAACGCAAACGCGTAGTGTTAGTTCGTACTGCAAAGCAAGACTGAACTTGTTTCAAACGTACACACGGAGTTGAGAGCGACTGCACGTGAGACACACGTGAGCGATCGTTGATCGAACAAAAAACGACGGTCGAAAAATGTGCGAAATAGCGAATTGTGCGAAAGTCGAACGTTCGAAAGTCGAGGGCTGCCTGTATACATAATATAAAAAATACACAAAAGTGTCTTAAATACAGTCGCACTCGGTTAATACGATCCGTAAATAGTTAGATCTCGGATGCAACGAGGAAACAGACACTTCATGTCTACATGTGAGAGGTATTTTTGTATGCATTTAAAAAAAAACTATTATCTCATTAAATCAAATTAAGTCGGTCCCATCTTTCTCATATTAAACGAGTTCGACTGAATATGTAAAAATGAGTTATTATGCATAATACAAAAGCTTTTCCTGATGCTTTATTATTATTTTGTACATTTATAAATAATCTAATGATTTTACTGAAATCTCTTGATGCAAGTTTATTAAAAAAAAAAAATTAAACTAGCTAGCCTGGTGAAACCGGTCGCTGTCGAAATAAGAAAAAAGTAGAATTAGTAATTACAAAACATATTTTCATTTAAATGATAAAAAAATACATGTACCATGCATACTTCAAATAAGAAAAATAAAACGTATTAAATGAGTTTGTAGAAAGTGTTACGAAAAATATAATAAGTTTAAAACGCTTCCTCAACATTCGACGTGCGTGCGTCGTATCATGCACGCACGTCGAATTAATTCTCCGACTCCTAGTGTGGCCAATATTAAATATTTGATTGATTTAATTATGTTGAGATTTCCTCGGTCTTCCCCTATTTATTATTACGCTTATAGTCTTTCTTCTTCATTATTTCTTCATTCATTCTTTCCATGTGTTCAAACCGTCTTAAAGCTCTTTCATTTGCTAATTCACTACATTTGCATTTGGCATTCTATCATATACCAATTTCGTCTAAGAAAACTAATTTCTTTTACATTTGAGGCGTATAGAAACAAAGACGGCAATGTCAAGCAATATACGAAAATGAGTTAAATATTCAGTTTGATAGAGAAAATTAAAACCATTAAAACATACATTCTCGACTTTTTAAAATCAGATTTGAAACAAACCCGGTAGTGTCAACAAAATTTCAGAACAAAAGCTGTAGTTACTAAATGAACCAATCAGAATGCGAGAAATTGCATTTTTCAAGATGGCGTCCCATACAAATATCGTTCGTATGAAAAGGTGTTGATAACAAACATGGCAATGTCATGCTGCATTTAAAACAAAATCGGCAGTGTCAGAAAATTTGTAACAAAAACGGCAATGTCAATTATAAAATAGCAGACACCTTGGAAAAGAAACCACGGGTATAAATAAAATTTACTCAAATTATAGCTGCACGCTATGTTTTAATATTTAAAAACCTTAAACAGGTTTAAATTAAAACGTATTTCATTGTTCACCAACAATTTGATGATGCTGACATTGCCGTTTTTGTTTCTATACGCCTCATATATACCCTTATATCACGATAATTTTGGGAAGATTGTTCAGTAAATATATTTTTAATTGTGTATGATTAATTTATTTAATTAACTTGTCGTTTTTTGCCACAGCTTTCATTCTTAATCATCCTATCCTTGTCTTTCAAAAGGAATAATCAAGATAATAAATTATTCTTCGCTTTTAACATCTGATTTAAAAATATATTTTTTAACCCATTTATTTCTAGTTATGTGATAAATTGCAAATATTATATTTTCATTTTGCGCGTTCAAACAAAAACTTAACTACTTTTATCTGCTTCCATTGTTTTTTTTGCTACTTACATAAAATTTAAATATCTTTAAAATGTGCATGCCATGATAACACGTTATACATAACACGTTGTACAATATAAAGATAGTGTTTTCGAGAATTCCATAGCAAAATCTGGGTGGTGGGCTAGGGAACAGAAGTTTTTCTTCTATATTCGCCATCACATTTGAAAAACTTTTTGAAAACATTGTATTATCACGTTTTTACACTTTTCACAAACATAGTGCCAGTTCGCAACCCATCACACCGCGTCTCCCGCGGGGCGAAAAGAGAAGGATGGAGTGCCGCATCGGTTAAAGTGTGACAGTCCATTCTTTCTGCCTACCCTTTCAGGGAGACGGCGTGATGGTTAGTTAGTTAGTTAGTATTTTAGAAATGAAATTCACAAGTTCTAGAATTGTGAAAAGCCATTAATAAAGAAGATAATATAAAACAACCAAATAAACATAACTTCAATTCCAATATTTGCCCCATCATACAGCCCATATCGAGCCTTAGCCTCCAGTATTCTTTGCCTCCAACTCGTCCTGTCCTCCGCTTCGACCCTCCAATCTGACACTAGTAACAATTTCGTCCCATCTCTCCCAACTTCATCCTCCCATCGCAGCCTTGGTCGTCCAATTGGTCTTTTACCACATGGGTGCCACTCCAGCAATCTTTTTGGGGTTCACGATGACGGCATTTTGTTTCATTATACTGTTAAAATTTCTACACCGAGGAAGGGCGTCTGTGTCTCGAAACTTGTTTGTGTAAAGTGAAAATAAAATTGTTTTGAAAATACAATGATTTCAAAGAGTTATTCAAAATAATTCTAAGTTACTGAATTTAGGGGACGTGGTTTGATCCTGAGTTTCTTCTTCATAATACACAAGCATGATTTTGTTTGATTTTGGAATTACACAGTGTTAACGTTTTAACTTTATTACAAAACACATTTATTTCAGTTTGTAAAACATGTGACTATCCGATTAATTATTAAATTTTCTATGCATCAATAGATGTCACTGGTAGTCAAATTTTTGGCATAATGTGTGTGGGCCCATATGGTATATGACCATGTATTCAATGGCCCCACCGTTGGGGCGGTACACACAGAGGTTAAATTTATAAAAATAAATGAACGAACTCCTTAGCGAACTCCTTAGCATATTTGTTCATGTATTCCTGGGTGGATGCATAATTACAAACCGCATATACTCGTATACCTAAAAATGAAATTACCGTACGACTAACTATGGTAAATTGATTTCTCATGAATATTTGTTTGTATATTCCAGGAGAACAGGCTATCTATGGTGATAATCCTTCCTCATGTTGGAGTCACGCTAGCAGAGATGATCCCTCTGTTCAAAGTCGTGAATATAGCCACATTATTCGAGTCCCTGAAGGAAGCCGCTATAATGTATGAGGAGGACGAAGTTGATGTCTACCTACCAAGGTTCAGCGCCTCTTCAGATATTCTATTGAATAAAGTTTTGTCAGAGGTAAGTCAAAATGAAAAAAAAATCATTGAATGACGAAACTCATCGCACACGAATTCAGTTCGCCTGATGTCCGGAACAAGTTCGTACGTGTCGACGGATTTTCTTTAAAATATTTCGATATTTGTTAGAGTCATTACCGCAAGTTAAGTCATTACAGCAAATAGAAATATATCGACTGAAGTAAAGATGGTAGTGCACAATGGAGTTCTAGTCCCGACCATTATGTATGGAAATAAAGCTTAGAGTTCACAGAAGAAGGAGGAAAGTAGGATACATGCCGTAGAAATGAGGTCACTAAGAAGAAAGTGCGGAAAAACAATGTATGATAGAATATCTAATGATGAAGTAAGAAAGGGTCACTAAGATGGTTTGGTCATTTGGAACGAAAGGGTGAGGAAAGAATGGTTAAAAATATACGAGGTCTGTTCAAAAAGTATCGCGAATTTTGTGTTTTTTCAAAAATTATTTATTTATTCATGAATATCTATTTTGTCCCCTTCAAAGTAATCCCCACCAGATATTATACAATTGTGCCAACGTTTTTTCAAATCCTCGAAGCACTTCAAAAAATCATTTTTTGTGATCTTGTTCAGCTCCTCCTTCGATGCCATCTTTATCTCCTCAAACAAGCAAAGCAGCTCTCAAAAATTAACTGAACATTCAAAATGGCCGAACTTGTCGGCATAAGTGAGAGACATGAGTACCAACATAACGCCACAAAAAAATCGAAAATCGTATATACAAATAGTGTGAATGGGAAAATAAGTCGACGAAGGCCAAGGAAGACATGGTATGACCAAATTAATCAATTACTGAAAGTCGGCCATGTTCGAAGTAGGAACAATCGATGAGTGTGCATGTCACGATTTGTGAATGTAGAAGAGGCGCGATAATCATGCCAGGATAGAACAATGTGGCGATCCATCCTCTCTGCTTACCCCTCCGGGGAAACGGCGTGATGGTTAGTTTAGTTAGTTAGTTAGAGTTATCTAATGAGACTAGAGACGACAACTCTTGCAACAAAAAGTGTCCACAGGCTCAAGTGTACACAGAGGTCCATAGAAAGACAGATACTTGGTGTGAGCTTGCGTGACCGCATAAGGAATGAAGAAATCAGACGCCGCACCAGGGTTGCTGACGTCATGGACCGAGTGGCAAGATTGAAATGGCTGGACACTTGGCTAGACAGGGTGGCAATAGATGGGCACCCAGGATACTCAGTTGGAGACCATGGGCAAATAGGCGAAGTATCGGAAGGCCACCGATGAGATGGACCGATGAAATTGTCAAAAGGGTTGGAAAATCTTGAATACAAAGGGGGCAGGATAGAGACGAGTGGAGAAAATTGGAAGAGGCCTATATCCAGCGGTGGAGGGAAGAATGCTAGAAAAGAAAGAAAGAAAGAATCTATTGTACACAAAGTTGTTCATTAATCGATTAGTAAATTTTGAATGTATTTTCTATTGCAGCTGGGCTTGTATGAGGTATTTGATCCCTCCTACGCAGACCTCTCGGGAATTTCCAGAGAACGCGGTCTGTACTTATCCAGAGTGATTCACAAGGCACAGATAGAAGTTACCGAGGAAGGAACCGTGGCTTCAGCTGTGACTGGTAAATATTTGTATTTTGCTACAATAATCATTTCCGTACGTATTTGGCAAAGACACCCACGTCAGTTTTGATTTAGAGATTTTAAGCCAATAGAAATATTGACATTTTAATGAAGAAACTCTAGGATAAGGGAAATATGCGAAGTCGAGCATGTCGTTAGGTGGGGAAGGCAAAGGAGAAGATACTGGTAAGCACACGAGAGGAGAATGGGTTCATCTAGACTCCCCTTCATCGTGTTGCACGGCCAACCCCAAGGTAGACGACCTTCGGGTAGACCACCAAAGTAATGGATTGACAACTAGGAGACTCCTTCAACTGATAATTCTGGGAAATTTTGATATTATTGTTTTGTGTACACTGATGTATATCTATTTTAAAATACTTCCTACTAAATATAAGTACAGAAAAACCTCGATATAACGGACTTATTGGGGGAGGGGATGTCCGTTAAAGCCGAAAGTCCGTTATATAAAAAAAATAGGTTTAAAATAAATCAATAAACTATTTTTTTAAATATGTACACTGTATTTAGATATAAATAAACAATACAAAGCACAAACAAATTTCTATTTATTATCTTTGTACACTCGTCGTGAAGTGACTTTGCTGTTTGATATCGACGCGCTTGCTTCGGTAATCTAACTTTGAAGAAGGAATCAAGTATTGTTTGCACTTTTGAAGTTTGCTGTTTTTTATAATCAACTCTGTAAAATTACGAAATTACGTTTTAAATTTTTTTACATTTTACCAGATTTTTGTCCATTATATCCGGTTCGTTTAAGGTTAACGGTTCGTAAAATATAAGTTCGTTAAATAAAGCAGCGCTATATCGAGGTTTTACTGTACTTTCTTAAGACACATATTAACATATTAGAGAAGTTACAAAATCAAAAGCTGTACCTTATCAGAAGGGTTTTAATAGTCGTTACGGAGAAGACGTTTAGAAGAGCTCATGCTCATGCTCTATATTTTTCCTGGGTCTTCTACTGCCCCCCTGAAAGCCTCAAACGCCCACATGGAGGCGTTATCGCCCACTTTGAGAACCAAGGTTCTAGAAGGTTTAAAGTATATTTTAAGACAATGAAAAATAATGATTCTCCGGAAAAATTACAGTTTTATAATATTTTAAAGTATAAGTGCATAATATTATGAATAAAATATTAAAAATACAATTTTGTAAGTGCATAAAAGTGAATGGATATGTGTATTTTCGGTATTGATTTTCTTGCGATTTAAGAGTTAATTTTTTTTACAGCCGGAGAATTGAGCAACAGAAACACCCCCCCAAAGGTTGTGGCAAACAGACCATTCTTGTACCTCATAGTAGAGAAGTCCACCAATGTCGTGGTGTTTGGGGGTACTTACACTCAGCCCTCGCTCTACTGAGGCGCTTTGACCTGGACGTACATGTTTCCGCGTGGGACCCAGCTAACTGACTTCATGTTGTCGGTATAATAATAAGATGAATATCGCATAATGTAATGTTTTTTATTTAATTAATGTTTTATTTGGACAATGAACAGTGAAATGAGTTCTATGGATAAAAACAACATTTCTTAATTACATACTTTAAAACAGTGTTATAATAATAATGATACAAACACCAAGAAAATGTTTTTTCTTTTAACTCTTTGAAGCACGGAATTTTAGAAAATAAAAAGACCGATGTTGCACAGAAATTTTATTTATTTTAAAATTATATTTATGGTATACCTATATTTAAAAAAATGAAGAAAATAATGTCAGTGAACATTTTAAGCTTAAAAAATACACATCGAATCATGTTAGCTAGATTGAAAGCTAAGGCATTAACACTGTGGAATTCTATAGTAATACACTTAGGAAATTGAGAATTACTTTGTTTATAATCCACAAAATATTTTTAAAAAATATTAAAATACACGACATTGTTCGGAAGATACCCAAATTTTTTCTCTGTTTAGTTTTTATTATATTTTTACACATGAAGATGGAGGTATTCTCCGAAACATGTCGTGTTTTTTTAATATATATTTTAAAAATATTTTGTGGATTATTTTGTGGATTAGAATTTGTTTTTTTGTATACAAATACTTGTAGACAAATACTGGATTTTTACCCATTTCGGGTTAATCATTTTTTTAAGGATTAATTGTCGAATCACAAATTATCTTAATAGATGGCGCTAGTGTACAACAATGTGAAGTTATTAACAATAGTAGCATATATACAAGTTCCAAAAAAACTGTCAAATGTGGTGTCGTAAGAAAGGCGGAATAAGGAATGTTGTTAACATAAAGTGATCGCTTAACCCAACCAATGACAGGTCATAAGTCCTGTAAACGCCTCGACTACCATAGTCTGTTTCCAAATAATTTACTTCTTCGTCTCTATTGAGATACAATTAATCCTTAACCCTTAAATGCATGATTTTTCCAAATTCAAAAGTAAAAATATTTTTATACTAAAATTAGGTTGAAAATAACGGGAAAAATAATTTAAAAAAAATATTTAAGTTTATTTGTGGATTTTATTTATATTTTCTTCACTGAATGTTTTATTTACTTTTTTCCTTACAAAAAATATAAATCAAAAATTAATAAACAATGGTAGACTCACCTTTTTGGAGTATTTAAATTTATTTTATTTCGTTTTATATCCAGTAGCACCAATGAAAATAAATGTTCAAACTCTCAGAAATTTGACACATCTGCACCCAAATTTTTATTTATTTATTAAAATGTCAATTTCTTGCTTACAGAGACATCTACTCGAATAATTTAAAAACACAATGGCTCGGCTTATTGTTACACTTACCTAGCACTATGCATTGGAGTTCATTTATTGCATTATACAGAGTTATAAGCGCTAAATAAATTGTTGCAGATATGATACAGAATGCATTTAAGGGTTAATCCTTAAAAAAAAGTTATTTTCAATTTCCTAAGTGTGTAGGCTAGAATATCTTTGATTCGACTATATGTAAATATTAAATGAAAGATGAAGTAGCACATTTATCAAATAACAAACAAAATTAAACACATTTGATAGGACCTCCCAAGAATAATGAAATAGCAAATACGACGCATCCTCATTCTAAGAATGGGTAGCTTTGCTAGTTTATAAAGAAAATGAAATTACTGTTTCCGATTTTTCATATAAAACCAAAATAAAGTATGAGATAAAAACTTCAGCTTGCAACATCTAATGAAGCTTTGCTGACATGTCGAAACTTGTTAACACAAGGAACACATTTATAACATTAGTTGAAGGTATCACCGCCTACTTTACTTAAGTGAGACTAAAATTTAACATTGTCCACGAAGAAATTACAATTTTTGAGGTTGGTCAAAATATGTCCCACCGTACACAATTACGTATTAAAAAGGTGAGACAATTTTAATACCACTGTTCATCAAAGAGTTAATGTACGATAATCATATAGTTTGAATTATTTTATTACAATTTTTCAATTAAAATTTATAAAAAAAATCAAATGCTTATTCCACCCATATAAAATCGATTATTGAAACTTATGATTTATTTTATTTTTTAGGAAAATAATAATTGGGAACAAATTGTAAAGACATGCTTAATTGTGAAACAGTTCTGTTAAAATAAAAATACATGTGAACTAAACGACTAGAAATTTCTTATCCCAATCTTGATTAAATAAGTTGCCTTAGCTCACACGAAAGGTCTTAACAATTTAAAAGTAAGAACAATATATATTTAGGAAGGATTCTCTTAAACATATTATCCAAAATTTTAAATAGTTTTTTTTAAATTGTATCATTCATTAATTTCTCGGCGCTACATTCCGGTGTGGGACTTTCTCTCCTCCACAACGGTCCTGTACTGACTTCTGTCCCTGGCCATCTCTCTCCGTTCCCGAGTCCCTTCTATTTTCTCCCAATCTTGTTCTACGCAATCCGTCCACTTTTTAAATTGTATACGAGATATAATAAATCTGGTAGTGGTTTAGGAGTCAGGTCTTGGTCTAGTAGTCATGGCTCCTGATCCAGGGACGTGGGATCAAACCTGGACACGATCAGATTCCCTTTTAATAAAAAAAAAATAATCTCAATTGCCTTCATCTTTTATTTGTTAAAAATTCAATTATAAGAAAGAACATAGTATATATGTGATTCTCTATTTATCAGTTTAGATAACGTGTTTTCTGTGGACATGTTCAAATACAAATTTAAAAACGACTTCTATTTTTTCAAGGTGAGCAACGTTTCAGAATATTTTTAGTATTAAAGCTATTGCAAACATCATTTGGTAACAAGTATTGCTGGTTGTTTTGAATGTAAATATTATATATTTGAAGAATGAGGAACGCGAGGAAGATTTAATCCACTAATTAGGATTTGTTATAAACATTAACCTTGAAAGTTAACTCAATAAACAGACTGGAAGCATTTGAAATGTGACTCCATCGCCGAATACTCAGAGTTCCCTAGATAGACATGGTTACCAATACCGAAGTCCTGAAGCAAGCTAGAGTTGACAGGGAATTGTTATCAACTATCAAGGTTCGAAAGATCTCACATCTGGGTCAAATACTGCGTGGGGAAAAGTACCACCTTCTCCAACTGATATTGGAGGGAAAATTTGAGGGACGCCGAGGGCCCGGAAGGAGACAAATATCCTTGCTGCGAAACGTGAGGGAGTGGAACGGCATCCGTCAAGTGTGGAGGAGCTGTTCCGAGCGGCGCAGGACAGGGACAGGTTCGCCGAGGTGATCGCCAACGTTAGGGGGATCCGACAGGGCACTTGAAGAATAAGAAAGATAAGAGAGGTTCGAAAGCACATAATAGATTTTATAAATTAATCCAACATGATATAGGTTATTGCCATGATTGGAATCAATACATATAAAAACGTCTGTTTTCTAGAAGTTTTATTGTATTTTATGAGTTTCACGTTTATAATATACATGTTTCGCCTTGTAAAGGCATTATCAAATGTCATTTGCATTAAATATAATAAAATTTCTAGAAAACACCTGTTCAAAATCAATTTGGAATCCTTAATTTTTAAAATATATTTAGCAGTACAAAAATACAATGGGAATAAAATTTTTTTTAGAAATATAATTTTCTTCTTTTGCTGCCGTGTCAGGTTCCCCAAACATTAGCGATCTCTGTCTTGCGCTACTTGAAACAAGTTCTCAACATTGCTCATTCCTGTCCTCATCTTATATTTCGCAGCCAGGAAAACTGCCTTCTGCCAATTCCCCAACGTTCCTCTATTTTACCCATGATTATCAGCCGAAGGAGGTGGTATATTTCTCCCCTTAGTACATGATCCAAATATGAGACCTTTCTAACCTCTATCGGATCTGTCTCTCTGTAGTACGTCTGCAATAATGACCCTATCGGTCAACGGTATACGGAGCATTCTGCGGTATATCCACATCTCAAACGCCTCCGACCGGTTCATTACATTCACTTTCAGAGTCCAAGTTTCATAGCCATATATGTAGAACATACCATATATAACATTTAACTATTCTTTGTCGGAGTTTCATGTTACATTTACATTTTATAAAATGCAGCTCGTGCAACTTCAATTCTGCATTTTATTTCAATAGTAATGCAATACAAAATTTGCATTGGGTAAAATATACGATTAAGTAGAAATATGTTGTACTTTAGTATTAAGCACTGCGGTGTGGCATTATTAAAAAAAACTAACAAATTTTTAATAATCTCTTAAAGTTGAACTCCCCTGAATACCACTTGATATTTAATTAAAAAGTAGACATTGTCATTAGGGGTGGGCAAAATGAATCACTTAAGGGATCTGAGCTGAACGGTTCCGATCAGCAAAGTGAGCCGACTCTTTTTCATAACTCACAGTTCATTATTTTGAGTCGTTCATAAAACAAACTTCCGATATGAGCTAAAAAAAGGTCTTTTCGGGAGTTCGGTTTTATGAATGACTCAAAATGATGAACCGTGAGTTATGAAAAAGAGTCGACTTACTTTACTGAACGATATATTCAGCTCACAAAAAAGTAAACTCTTTCGCAATAATTTACGATTCAGCCAGCGGATCATTGAGCTACCGCTCTTTATTTGTGAATCATCGCTCACTGGCTCACCAAAGTGAGTCGACTCTTTGAGTTAACTCGTGATAGGATCGCGCATCCCTAATTATCATTTCCCTAATGCTCATGTCTCACCGTTCTACAATACTAATTGATCACGTTCACATTTGCACTGTTTTTTCTTATCCCTCTCTCTCTCTCCCCCTTTATATATTAAGTATTGTGTTGTTCTCTGAATTACATTAAGTTTAAATTTTAACCCTGACAAAGCTCTCGTGGGATTGAAACCAATTGGTTTAAAAAAATAAAGCGGTGTATAGTCTAGATAAAGTGTTAATTGTATTTCAATAGAGAAAAGATGTAAATTCGAAAAAATGGACGCTCACTTCCTCCACGATTCCGGCTGATTGGCTTATCTGAAATTAAAAAAAAATAACGGCGTGTTAATCTGAAAGTTTAAATGCACAGAATGAACTATACTATGCACAGGATTTTTGGAAGCCCTCTGAAGAAAAAAAATCGTATTTTATGTTTTTTTTGTTAGGTTTTTGTTATAAAAAAATAAAAATATTGGGAATTTTCTAATGCTAATAGAAGCTGATGTAAATTCCGTATCATTTTGGGCGGTAAAACGGTTTCCTCTAAGCTTTCGCTTTTTATTACGGCATTGCATTTTTATTATAACATTTCCAGTCGAACTTCCTTTTCGACCACTCATTGCGAAAATAAATAATTTGTAGCTGTTGTGCTCTTCGAAGCTAAACCATGACTAAATCAAGTTCGACAAAATATTGAATAACTATAGAAATTTCCTTTTAAACCTGCACAAACTTGTCTATACTTGTATGAACGTATATTTGTATAGAAGGGCCTCAGCCGACTGTATACAACAGGCCCTTCGACTGCCAACTCAGCGCTCCGAACAGTTGCTTCTTCGAACTGCTGTATCTTTATAACGACTTCGAATTTTGAAAAATCACTTTACCACCGTAGTCTAGACATATTAAGGAAGCAATTTATGAAAAAAAAGGATTTTTTGAATCCTTCACATGGGTTAACCCCCTTAAGAAACGGGCCACAAAGCCTTCACTAAGAAGAAAAAATATTAACAGCGTTACAAATTGTCCTTCCAAGTAAATAATGAAATTCCACGGTGTTAACGCCTTAACCTCCAATAACACACAATGTATGCTAATATCAAGTAAGATTAATATAATTTAAGGAAATTTGAATTGATTTTATGTTTCAGAAACGAACATTAGAATATTTTATATTCAACAATGCCACGACATTTAAAATGTGACTATTTCGTATTAGTCTTAAAATTCACGTTCGAGCGGCAGGAGCTCACATTTTAGATAAATAGAGTCAGTTCATTAGTGACAAGGAGTGAACATTTAAAAAACAGGAAAAAGTGTCCGTGTTGTTAAAATCATTAAAATGACATATTCTAGTAAGTTAAATACAAAGATTCTAACTTCACACCAGTGAAATTTGTTGAATATTTCAACAAATCTCACTGATGTGCAGTTAGAATAAACAAAACGTTTTTTTTAAGTGTATGTGTTATTCATACGCCTTAATATATATAAAAATGTTATTGGTTTCGGTTATATAAGCTATGTGGACAGAATACATATTTATGGCTTGATACTGGCAAAATATGTATGAAGCTTGGAGCGGGCAAAGGAAGAATGAAAGTAGGATAAATGTTGTAGAAATGGGATCACCGGGAAGAATATGTAGGAAAACGATATATGCTAGAAAAATCATAATGGAAAACGATACACAAGTAAAAAGAATCCTGAGATGGTTTGGACATACGAGTATAGAACGAATGGACGAGAGAATAATGGTTAAATGTTGTATACATGTCAGGAATAGATATATAATGTCAGGAAAGAATAGTGTGACGGTTAATCCTCTCTGCCTACCCCATCAGGAAAACGGTGTGATGATAAGTTAGTTAATTTCCATTTATTATTTTGTTCATAGCGCTTTCGTTTGCATTGGATTTCAATGTGTTTCAAACTCTATTAAAATATTCATCATTATTTTTTAGCGAATCTAGATTCGCTGCGTCTTATTGTAGATATTTTTATACGACGTTGTTTTGTGCAAAGTGGAGCAAACACTATCGGGTGAACCTCGCTAGATACTTCGGGTGAAGTTCACCCAACACTTTAGGCAAAGTTCACCCTTCAAGCGAAGTTCACCCGATGATTCAGGCGAGGTTCACCCTACACTTCAGGCGAAGTTCACCTAACAATTCAGGCGAGGTTCATCCAGTCACTTGAGACGAGGTTTACCCGAGGCTTCAGGCGAGGTTAAACATACGCTAAATCAAATCAAATCAAATTAGTTTATTATTATAACTCAAAAGACATTACAGACAGCAAAATGTACAGGTAAAATATTATAAAAATACAACATAATACCAAGAACGCAATAGAGATGGTTCGACATTAGGAAGACAAGATACTTTCTAAAGTCAAGAGTATTTGTCTCCTGAACGTACCTTCACTAATATAAAAGACGTCGATCTCCGATTGACGATGTGAATGGAGTACAGAGTCGAGGAAGGCCGAGGAAAACATAGCATGACCAAATCTATAAAAATTTAAAGGTCGGCTATGTTAGAAGCCGGAGGAATCGACGTGCGTGTATGATTCGCTGTACGAATGTGGAGGAGTCTAGAGAGGTGTGTCAGGATAGAGTGGTGTGGCGGTCCATTATCTATGCCTACCCTTTCGGAGAATCGGTGTGATGATTTGTTGTTGTTGAAACAGTATATGAAAATAATGATTTTGATTTCAGGATGGTTAATCTTAATACTGCTACTGTCTTTAGTAGCGGGGGATCGAGATAAATTAAACGATGCTGCGTTTGCGAACTTGATACAAATCTCCAAAGGAATTCATAATTTTTCATACAGTTTCTTAATTGTGAGTTCTTCAATGAAATAAAAAAAATGCTCAATTAGTGCCTGAAATAAAAAGCCTTTTATTATTAAAATATATTATGAACGGTATAAGTAATTACCATATTAATAATGAAAACGTATGTTTTCTAGAAGTTTTAATATATTTTATGAGAATAACACGTATCGCTTTTTAAAATTATTATCAAATGAGGCAACAATCTTTATCATTATTGAAACTAACCCTAAATCATTGTCAATAATGTAATAATAACTGTATTCTGCTCCTTTAACTCGTGTATATTGCAACATTGCAACAAAGCAACATTGAAATAAAATGCAGAATTGAAGTTGAAGTTGAATGAGAACATTCTTTTGCAACGATAATCTTAACTTGAAACTCCGATCAAGAATGATTTAATGTTATATATGGTATGTTCTACTATATGGCTGCGAAACCTGGACTCTGAAAGTGAATGTAATAAACCGGTTGGAAGCGTTCGAGATGTGGATATACCGCAGAATGCTCCGTATACCGTGGACCGATAGGGTCAGTAATGCAGACGTACTACAGAGAGCCAGAGCCAATAGAGGTTACTGTCGAGTGTGAAAATTAGAAAGGTCTCATATTTGGGTCATGTGCTAAGGGGAGAAAAATACAACCTCCTTCAACTGATATTAGTGGGTAAAATGGAGGGACGTCGGGTAGTTGGTAAAAGGCAGCTGTCCAGGCTGCGGAACATCAAAGAGTGGACAGGAATAACAAGTGTTCAGAACCTGTTCCAAGTGGCGCAGGATAGAGATGCCTTTGCTGTAGTGATCGCCAACGTTGGAGGGACCTGACACGACACCGAAAGAAGAAGATATAAGCAACGACACATTTTCGCTACATTTGATAATGCCTTAGAAAGGCAAAACATGTCTCATTCACTTTCATTATAATAAAACTTCTAGAAAACAGACGTTTTTATTCGTATGGATTATCTTATATAAAATTTAACATCATTGTTCAAGAAACGATAAATAATAGTAAAAGTGTCAGGAACTCTCTGGAAAATATGCATTGTATCGTAATATAATTAGTGTTTTGTTTGTTTCAGCGGAGTGTTGTGAAATTCGAAGGTACAAATTTCGCAGTAAGTCCGTTTGCCATTTGGGTAGCTTTGGCGGCTCTTACAGAAGGGACGAATGATCTTACTCAGGGCGAGTTGTATGCGGTTCTCGGTTATAAAGGCGTCCCGCCGATCAAACCGATATCTGTTGTGGTTCAGTTGATCCCTTTTTTGCTCATGACTTCCAATGTAATAGAGCACGAAGTAGTCAACGCACTCTACTACGAAAACTTTACCGTAAGATTATTATTCTAAACTTAAAAAAAATCATAAGTGTATGTTTTGAGATGAACGTTTTGGATATTGTTACACTCTCAATTATTCAATCACTCTGTAGATGGAGACTGTAATAATATCAGAAATGAAATTCAACGAAGAAACTCTGAAATGGATATCACTAGATCCGACTAACATATTAAATACAGTAATTTTACACAACATTTTGAATGTAGGTATACAAATTCTTGTAGACAAATACTGGATTTTACCCATTGTGGATAAATTATTATTTTATAAGGATTAATTGTATCCCAATAGGGACGAAGATGTAATTTTTTTTAATTTCAAGTAATAAACTATTGCCCCTTATTCTAGAATAGAGATTTCCAAACATTTTTGTCCCGTAGACCCCTTGCCGATTTCTCCTATTATGTGGGTAACCGGGTGGTGGTCTAGGGGATAGAACGCTTGGTTCCTGATCCAGGGGACATGGGTTCAAGCCTGGACACGGCCAGATTCCTTCTTCATAATAATGAGCTATTTTCTGTTCACATTGAAGACTGTAAAATAAATTCTAATATCATTGATGTAAATCCTTGATATTAGTCTTTAAAAAAAAAAAAAATGTGTAGACCCCCTGTTTTCCTAGATTTTTTTTCAAGCTAAAAAAAATCCGAAACAAAAAAGCCGGAATTCGTTGTCGACCTTTTTTTATAGCTAATTGGGGAAAATTTGCCGGTCCAAATGTTTGGCGACCTTTTTTATTTTAAGCTCTTTTCCGAAAATCGAATGTCCGATCTTTGCCGAATGAGCTAAAAAAAATGGTCGCCGAAGATTTCGATATTCTTTTTGCGTTTCAATATTCGGCATCAATTTAGTTGAACCATCTCGTGGACCCCCATTTACATCTCATGGATCCCCAATTTTTTTCACAATTGTCGTAAACCTCTTGCAAGTTGTCGTAGACCCCTTGGGTCTATATAGACCAATTTGGGAATCAATGTTCTCGAAGATAAAAAAATTACAGTGGTTTAACCCATCGTTTCTCAACGTGGGTGTCATGATGGTGTATAAGGAGAGAGCATATCCTTAAAAAATAAGACTCATAAGCATAAACTTAAGGCCGTGCCACACTGTTTGAAACAAGCTCTCCACAGGGGTGACCTTGGTGGAGAGCTGTGGAGCCCATGGTTGGTGTAGCGTTCACTGTTGTAAACAAGCTCTCCAGATGTGGAATGCTTGTGTAAACGGTGGATCCACACGCATACTATGCGCTTCCGTCCACAAAGTTTGTTGAAGGTCAAACGAATGTTGGTTTCAAACAAGTGTCTACACAGTTTTAAACCGCCGGTGGAGACCGATGTGGAGAGCTTGTTTAAAACAGTGTGGCTGGCTCTGAATGACCTTTGGACGATTGTCCTGCTACACCCAATAGTGTGATGGTTACATAGGAAATATCTCAAAACATTATTTTTATTGGTTTCGATTTCGGTGAACATGTATAACTTTGTCTTTTCAGATTAATCAAAAATTCTTAAATGCTGTGTCAGGAGTTTATCGCACTCATGTAAGGTCGACAAATTTTTCTAACAAGTCTGCATTGGCTAATATTAACAACTTGCTGGATCTTGTAACACACGGGAGAATCATGGATGCTCTGGAGCAGGGTGAGTACTCTTTTTCAATTTATTCGTTTATTTATCTTATTTTTCTTATACAACTTATAATATAATAATAATAATAAATTGGATAACTTATAGAGCGCCATTTTTATGAATTACTCATCTCAAGGGCGCTGTAGAAGATGCTCCGTTTTATCAACTAGATAATTATGATAATAATAATGATAACAATAATAATAAACATATTCAGTATGAGGGTTGCACCTGACGAAGTTCATCAGCCCTTCCTGTCAGGAAATGATAATTTGAAAAGGTTCGTTTTGAGTCTCGATCTAAACTCTGATTGATTCTCAATGGACTTAAGGTCTGCTGGAAGATTGTTCCAGACTGAAGGGCCGGCTACCACGAAAGCTCGGTCGCCAAAGTGTGTGCTTGGACAGCGTTTTGGCACAATCAATCTACCGATCGCAGAATAATTAGCTGATCGCAATGTCGACTGTCTAGCATTCAGGTTCTCATTGATGCAGAGTTCAGATATACATATAAGCTTGTGGTGGAATGAGCTGTCCATGAGGACACCTAACTGTGATGAGATCGCCTCCCACCCTTCCAAGTTATCATCAACTACTATGGTAGTTCATCCTGGTCACGGCACCAATGTGATGGAATGAGCTGGGCACCAAATGTGATGGATTGCCCTGGTCCGTGAGGAACCTAAGCAGAATCCCTCCTATCCTTCCTCCGCGAATGGTGGAGCTCCCTCCAGTCATTCCCTCTTCATCCACCTGTACGGAGCTTACAGGTATTTTACCTTACGCGAGTTGGCCTTCGTGATCGTCTAGAAATAATACCGTGTGACCCTTCGTTATGACCTTTTATTTGGCGAATACTGATAATTTCGTTCTAAAGCTAATCGTTCCTAACCCTTCCGAATATTCTAAGCAATCCTGACAAACCCACGTGTAATCAAACTATATGTCACTCAATATTTCCTAGGAACATCTAAACCAAACAACCTAAAATATCTCTAAGTTTACAAAATATAAATTCAAAATATTATCTCTAGAAAATGTGGCAGCCCTGGAAGAAACATTCACAAATAATTTGGAACAAATACGATGTACAGTAATTTAAATCAGAGCGTAATGTAATAATGATGCAATAAAGAACAGCTTCCTGAAAGGCACAGGTTATATAACAATTCAGTGTCAAAATATAATATATTAAGTATATAAGGAGTTGTAGGGGATTCGGATATAATAGTGTTAGTATCGCGGGGAACCAGTCTTTTCGTCAGACTGATGATTTTTCTCCACTGCTCCACAGCAGAATCGTCTGGGGACCAGACGATCTACCTCCCAACCCTTAATCAGTGGACCTGGGGATTCAAACCCATGAACCTGGCCATCACCCTATCGGGGGTTTCCGAAGATGGTCCACCTCCACCTGTCTGCCGTGGTCGTCAGCCAACCAAATTGGCTAACGCCTTGTGTACGGAGATCGTGAAGTGATCAGAGCAAGTGTAGACGGCGCCTAGTTCGGCTATCTATCACCAGACTTCACAGCATCCTTCATGAGTATGGTCTATCTACAATGTCTGCACTTGCTGGGTCTTAGAGAGCGAGCTACACTCTAGAAGATATTCTACCATAGTCGAGGCAGTACGAGAGTAGACTTCCCAAGCTCCCTTCATATCATCTCTGTCAATTCAGTCGCAACCCTGTAGCTGTCATATAGTTGTCGTATAGACGAAGATCGAATTATATCTGTTAGTGAGCTACATTTCCCTAATTAGTGATCAATAATCGTTGGTTGTTTAGTAAGTGGTATATTAAATCGGGTCCTTTAAGTTGCCCGTATGTTAAATTTATTGTATTCTGCGTGCAATAAGGGAGGAAATCAATATAAGGGATACATGTATATTTAGATTCTGCATATGTGTAAATACGTATGCATAAATACAAACATAATTATGATAGTCCTAAGACAAGTCAGTCTCAATTCCTGAAAGTAATAATTCTTAAATATAGACTTAGCTCTGGTCGACCGCTCTGGAAACCGATTCTACTCTAGTATTTTTAAATCTGCAAATGCCGCACCCTCGTACCACTATACTTGTATACAAAATAAAATGAAGTTCTTGATAATTAGAACAACAAAAAAACACAACCCGAATTTTAATACTAAGAACGACCTCTCGACGCTAGGTCTGAAAATTCACTGTCCCGAACTACCTCTCTCCCTGGCCCACTACCCTCCCCAGCTAAACTCACCCCTCTCCCCTCTCCCTGCATCTCCTCTGCTTCCCGCTGCTAGATCTACCCCCACCTGGTTAGGTGTTATATTTTCTAGTCATTTGAATTTATTTTCGTATTACATCTGAATTCACGTATCTCTCTCTACGATGGTTCAATACCATCACAAGCTGGTGCCATTCCATGCAACGCCTTATAGAGCGTCCAGCAGATTTATAATCATAGAAGACCTTCGTAGCAGAGTGGCAAGAGCTATGAATGCCACATCGAGTATCCCGGTTTCGATTCCCGGCGATAGCAGTGTGATTGTCATACTGTCTTTGGTCTAGTGTAGAATTCACGTGACAGTAAAATGGCGATAGATTAGGTATCTATTACATGTCATTCGAATCAATAGCTAAAAAGTTGTGTACAGTAATTGGTTGATGGTTGAGGTATTTGTTTTGTAAAACTTTATTATTAATTTATAATAGTAAACACGATTATTTTGTGGTTTTACTTAAATTTAATTTATATTTGTTTCGCCTTGCGAGGGCATTCTCAAACTGAAACTAATCGCCAAACAGTGTGTCCTTATATTGAATGTAGAAATCTTAAGGGTGGGGAGAAAGTACAATATATAATTCAAATTTTTGAGTTGTTAAATAAAACAATTTAAAGATTTATTCTTAGAACTAATGATGAGTGATAAGTAAATTTACAAAACAATTTCAAGGAATTTTTGAGGTTCAATATATTCATAATAATAAAGAGTAACATTACAACTGAATTTTCTAGGAATTTTTTAAGTTTTTGAGGAACCTCAAAAATTCCTAGAAAAACCACTGTTATAACTATATTTACTATTATGAATTAATGCAGTAATTGGGTTCAAATAACCTGCTGTACACAAATGTGGAAAGCAACAGGAAATTATCACATTACAGGCTCAAGTGGCATCCCAAGAACTAGCAAAAATGTCACACTTTGCTGAAAATCAATCCATTAGATTGAAACTATCGAAACTATAAACATAAATATGTTTGAAAATCGAAATCCGAAATGAGAAAATAATTTAAATAATAATAAGTAAAGAGACAATGTAATTTTTTTTTTAACAGAATTTAAAGAAATAAAAACAATGAATAAAGAAGTATTGGTAAAGAAAGTATATGTTAATGATGCGAAAGAAACGCGAATTTTAGAAAAACATGGCAAAAACTACATAAATAAAAATATAAATGTATCGTCTATGTGAGGCTTACTATTGTATATTAGACTTATCATAAACATTTGAAAATCGACTTAAATAAAAAAAATAAAAAAAATAACCATTGAAAACATGAAGCATGAGAGTAATGTTGGGATAAAAATTAATCACGTAAATCACTCCTCACGTGGCCAACATTTAAATAAAAACACTTTCGACAACTGCCAAAATGTCCACTTGAAGACACTTTTAAACTATCAATAAGAAAGTTTCCGCAACCCAAACGAAGCTCCGGCGGGAACGAAACCGGTTGGTTTGTTAAAAGAAAAAAAAGCAGTGTTAAATTAATGAAATTATTATAACATATAATAACAACAACAAACCATCACGCCGTTTCCCCGCAGGGGTAGGCAGAGAGAATGGACCGCCACACTACTCTATCCTGGCACACCTATCTAGCTTCCTCCACATTCATACATCGAGTCATACACGCACGTCGATTCTTCCGGCTTCTGACATGACCAACCTTTAACATTTAATTAATTTGGTCATATCATGTTTTCCTCGGTCTACCTCGACCCCTTACTCCATTTACATTGTTAAAACATTATTTTTAATAATTTAGTAGTTAGTATTACTTCATTTTATGGGAGATCGGGCAACAGATTTTTTTTTTTAAGGGGGGCGGTATAGGTAGGTACTCATACGATAAATGGTTAGTAACCTGTGATGTATTTAGATTGTTAATTTTATTTAGTAACATTATATCGTAAACGAATGGACGCACGATACATCGATGGCGTTAGTTTGTTGATATATGTTTACTTAAATATGTACTTGTATTTCAGAGGACTTGGAGGATGCAAGAATGATCTTTATTAACGCTATGTTCTTCCGAGCGCAGTGGAGCATCCCGTTTAATGAATCCAATACATTTGTGGCAACATTTTATGACGAGGAAAAAAATGTAAAGGGAGAAGTCAACATGATGAACCTACGTGCTGTGTTACCATACGCCTATTTAAGCAAATTCAGGGCGCACGTGTTGCAGTTACCCTACGGATCGGTACGTAATAATATGTTTTTTACTGTTAAATATTAAACTTTGTTCAGCGTGACGAAAAACTCTTACGCATGTAGCACGCTGCAGCGAAAGCGAAGCGGATGCGAAACTCTGGCGAATATCGTAACTCTGTATATCATGTTTTTGAGGAAATCTGTCGACACGCACGCACTTGTTGCGGACGTCAGCCGAACTTTATTACCTTAGACTTCTTCACATTCTTAATCAGATCATATCGTATGCATACCTCATACATACGAAATATCAGAACTTGTAGTTCATGCTCGTTGTCTGCAAGTAGGAAAGCGTCATTCGCATAGAATAGACAGCTAACTGATACTCCGCTTATTTTGGGGCCTTTACCTAATATGACTAGACGTCCCGTTTTCAGGCAGCGTGTCCCGGTGTTCCCGAAAACAGCTTCAGGACGCCAAAATGTCCTGTTTTCGAAAAGAAAGAAACTTGCAGTAGAATATTAAAAAATATATAAAAAGCACGCAAATAAGAATTCTGGCGATAGAAACTAGTACTAGTAGATGAAGACGTGAGCATGCGCATAAAATAATACAGTATTTTCATTGCGATTGGGCATAAAATCTCATAATGCACCTGACCACAGTTAAAGATATTTGAAGAGAAAATAAACTATTTGCTCTTTGATCTGACGTTTACAGAGTTGAAGTGATTAAAATTTTCCGTGTCACTGTTTGTGGAAAAAATAAATGGTCACGTTACCTATAACATATATTTTATTAATTAAATAGCTACTGGACATTACGGAGCCGAGACTTTTTAGATAATCCATTGTTTTGGCGGAAACACTTTGATATTTCAACCTTATTAACTATTTTAAAAAAAAACTTTGTTTTAAATATCACAACTGATTATATTTTATCGCGACACCTGTTTTGTTAACCGATGTTAGCATTGTCAGGTCTTACAATCAACTGTTTATTGTAAGATAATGTAAGATAATGTATAATATCGGTTAGCGAAACAGCTGTCGCGGCACAATTTAATCAATATAACAAAGCATCTTATTTAAACAGTTAATAACACTGTTATTTGTACGTTTCACAATTTATGGTTATAAGTTTCTCTCGACAGCTGTTTCGTCAATTTATGTTGGCATCATCACAACTGACATGTTTGTAGCACCTGATGATACCAACATAGATTGGCGAAACAACTGTCGCGACAAACTCGTAAACAGAAATTGTAATACGCATGAACAACAATGCTTCAAATTTAAACATTTAAAAATATTTGTATGTATATATTTTATATATTTCAGATGAACCGATTATCGATGATTGTTATGATACCTCGCTGGGGACAAACGATCAAAGAAATGATTCGGCATTTTTCTACAGTTCCCGTTTCAGAAATTTTCGGTGCTCTAAAGTCATCTGCAGATAATCTGGATACCGTCGTTGACGTCTATCTTCCGAGGTTTAAATTGGATACAAAACTTGTCCTCAATGAATTACTAATCGGGGTAATTACTCATTCAAGTATTTCCATTTACATTTCCTCTGAAATTATTAATAAAGAAAGATTGTTTAAACCTCTGGTGCTGTATACCCAATACATTTTGCTTATAATAACATTTATATCTCTATAAATATTTACGAGTATCTTTGATATTAAGTCCTCACTCGGGGTCATATTAATAAGGAAGAAATGTAAGACAGATGATTGCATCATAATTCGAAGACCTTCGTTACAGAGTGGTAAGAGCTCTGACTGCCATACCAAATATCCTGTGTTCGATTCCCAGGAATGGCAGTATGATTTTCACACTGTCCTTGGTCTGGCGATAGATAAGCTACCTATCACATGTCATGAGAATCCATACACTAGTTAAAAACTAATTACGAGTATATACCGTAATTGTGTTCAAAGTATCTGCTGTGTAGAAAAAAAAAATATTAAAAAAGATCCCTGAGATGGTTTGGACGTATAAAACTAATGTACGAGAGAAGAATATTTAAAATGTTGTATACAAGTAGCGTGAGAAGAACGAGAAGCCGCGGCAGACTAAGGAAAGCATGGCATGTCCAAAATTAATAAATACTAAAAGGCAGCCACATTCGAAGTCGGAAAAATCGACGAGCGTGCATCGAGTGCAGAGTCCATACCGCCACACTACTCTATTCTGACACACTTCTCTAGCTTTCTCCACATTCATAAATCGAGTCATACACTACCTATCACACGACATTAAATCAATTGCTAAAAATATTGAAATTTGGTTCAAATAATAAGTGTTGTGTACAAAAATGTGGACAGCAACAGGAAGTTTCCGCATTAAAAGTCCAAGTGGCATCCCAAGAACAAGCAAATGTGTTACACTTTGCTATAAATCAATCATTAGATAATACTAAATTATATAAGTACAAAATAATATGTTTTGGGCAACTAATACATTTAATTGCATATCGGAGATGAATCACTAACGTACTCAAACTTTTAATAAGTGACTGCCTCGCTTACTCTTTACGTCTCACTCTCTCTACAATAATACGTATTCGTAACTCTTTGAACCGATACGCAACTATTTATGTCACACTCTTGCTACTGTAATTTCAGAACCGGAGAAAGACAAAATTAATTGTCATATCTATTATATGGAATACTTTTCTTATTAGAATACCTTTTTCCAATTTTTTCTCGTTTTAAACAAACTTGATTATGATGGTTTTTGTACATATTCATTGTAAAAATATTCACGAGAAGGATGGGAAATGTTTAAAATATCATAATTTAAAAAACCAAATTAAATACTGTTATAGCAAAGAGCATTTAAAATTGTTTTTTTTTTTTAATTATGGCTTGTAAACTTTGATTTCAAAAGACGTATGGTAATCTAATAATTATTTTTGTTTTTTATTTACATGATTTTTGATTGTTTATATTTTAAACGAGGATAATATTTTTTTCTTGGTATACCAATATAAAAATTAAATATTAACAATCAAAAATCCTATAAAGAAAATACACCATTTGCCAAAATCACATTCCTAATAACTCATAGTAAAATATAAAAAATCTTAAAAATAATATTTCTTATATACAAATGTACATAATTCACCTCAGAGACCTTTCTTAGCTTCCTTACATATACATTTATAACTAACTAAAACTAACTAACCATCACGCGGTTTCCCTGAAAGGGTAGGCAGAAAGAATGGACTCTCACACTTTTAATGATGCGGCACTCCATCCTTCTCTTTTCGCCCGCGGGAGACGCGGTGTGATGGGTTGCGAACCTCATCGCCACCAATAGGCATCTCCCGCGCACACTTCGATCGTCCAACACCCACAAAATAAATCTAAAACAAATAATATAAAATACAATTATATAAAATAAAATAACAAAATAAAAATAATTTAACACAAAATGTTCTGTTTAGATTTTCTATTTAATTTATGTTCCACGTATCCACTGTTTTATTATTAATAAATATTAATTTTCCTTAAATTGTTTTATCTGCTATCTTTTGTATTGTTATAGATGGGTGCTTATGATGTTTTCGATCCAGATTACGCAAATTTTAGCGACATGTCTCCTACTAAAGGAATATACCTATCAAAATTAATTCATAAAACACGGTTTGAAGTAACTGAGAAAGGACTTGAAACGCCAATTTTAAAAGGTAAATTGAGAATTAATAAGGATTAATTATATCTCAATAGTGACGAAGATGTAAATTGGAAACAGAATATGGTGGTCGAGGCGTTTACAGGACTTGTGACCTGTTATTGGTTGGGTTAGCGCACGCTTTATGTAATACAACATTCCCCATTCCGCCCTTCTTACGACCACCACGTCTGCCAATTTTTTGGAAGATGTATATATGCTACAATGTTGGGAAACACTTCCCATTTTTTAGTTCAATTTACACTAGCGCCATCTATTAAGATTGGATGTAAGCATTAAGCTTTTTTTTCACACTAAGGTCCCGGGTTCGATTCCCGGTGGTGACAGCGTAAAAAAATATCACATTGTCTTTGGTCTGGTAGAATTCCCGTGACAATGAAAATGGCGATAGACTATGTGTCAATCACGAAAATCAATCGCTAAAAAATGTATACAGAAATCAAGTTCAAATAACCTATAAATACAAAAAATATAAAGCAAGGAGAAACTTCCACATTAAAGGCCCAAGTGGCATCACCAAGAACCAGGAAAATATACGAGTATGATAATTGGCTGTAAGCCAATACTTGTGATTAAAACTTTAAAAATGTATACGCATTAATTAAGATTTTTTTATGAATTAATGTTTTTAATTAAAATTTCATGGTAGAAGTTCATTTTAAATAGAGAAAACAAAAAAATTTTGATACAAGATTTCTTATATTTATATTCGACCGGTTTCGGCAGCTTGCTGCCATCTTCTGGGCATAATATATAATATATCATAACCAGAAGATGGCAGCAAGCTGCCAAAACCGGTCGAACATAAATACAAGCGGAAGCACACTAAATACTCGTACATAATAATAAAGATTTTGTATCAACATTTTTTTGTTTTCATCAATTAAAATACTGTTTTTTTCGTTTTTGAATTCAAAACCCACACCTCAATAAATGTGGAAAAAACAGTGTTTGAAATCATAAAAAATCAACATTATGGAATTCCACAGTGTTAACGCCTTAAGTTTGTCTTCAATAATTATATAATGTACTCGATGCATTGTTGATTTCAGATACTAATCTTAACGACAAAGACCATATGGTGACATTTAATGCGAACAAACCATTTCTCTACTTCGTGGTGGAGAAGACATCCAGTGTTGTGGCATTCGGAGGAGTATACACAGAACCGTCATTATTTTAAATTAATTGCTAGTAAGATTATCATTTTAAATTAATACCCAAGCAAGGCGAAACATGCCATTCCCACAAAATATAATAAAACTTCTAGAAAACGGACGAAGAACCGAGTATTACTTATTTACAAAAAAAACCTAACTAACTAACTAACCATCACGTCGTCTCCTCGAACGGGTAGGCAGAAAGAATGGACTGCCACACTTTTCTTTCCAGACATATTTCTCTCGATTCCTCAACATTCATAACATCGTGTCATGCACGCGCGTCGATTTCTATGACTCCTCACATAGCCGACATTCAATATTTGATTTATTTGATCATGCCACGTTTTTCTCGGTCTTCCTCTATTTCTGGTTCCATTTACATCGTTAACATATAATTGTTTTACCATTCTTTCTTCATTCATTCTTTCCATATGTTCAAACCATCTGATACTTAATGATCCTTACATTATTTTGTTCATAACACCATCACTCGCACCGCATTCCCTTCTTATATTTTCATTCGATACCCTATCATACATAGAGTATCCACACATTCGTCTAAGAGATCTCATTTCTACCGCATTTATTCTACTTTCATCCTTCTTTTGCCAGTTCCATGCTTCGCTTCGATACATAAGGGTCGGTAGAAGAACGGTAGAATATACTTATCTACTTTAAATATATAAATATATGTATATACAATACATATTAAAAAAATGTTTAACACCAAAGATTTTAATCAATGATATAAGAATTTATTTGCAATCTTCAATATGATCAGAAAGTGTCCAGGTTCGAACCCGAGTCCCCTAGATCAGGAGCTAAGCGTTCTATCCTGTAAAATCTGTAAAATCATTATCATAATTATTTGTAAACAATTGTCAAAATACATTTTTCACTGAAACACTTTAATTTGAACACTGTAATACCTTTCTTATGTATATAAAGACATTTTAGTTTTTGAAATATTAAACACTGTTTATGGTATCAAAATTTTCTTATTTTTCGCAGTACAAATACCCATCACGAAAAATCGCTAAAATTAATTTTAACAGTTCAAATAAATATTGTAAAACCTGATGATGTCAACATAGATTGACGAAACAGCTGTCACGAAACAGTTTAAAAAAATGTTTTTTTTTTTTTTTAGTTTCATATCTTTATTTCAATTTTGTTACACAATTTTGTATCCAAATGAGTCGTTTAACTGTTTTTCGTTTGTTGTCTCATTTTTCAATAATATAAATAAATAAATCAATAAATAAAACAATAGACTATACATTGTCATTTAGTACCTATGTAAACATTGTATTATATTAATAAATTTAATTATTTTCAGGTAATACTTTCCTGTATTCTGAGGTTTATCCCTTAATTGTTTTCAACGATGTATTGGGCTACGTTAATTACCCTAATAACCATATTCTGCCTCTGTAACTCGTGTATATAAACATCAGCGCGTTTGATTTTCGCTACATTTGATAATGCCTTAGACAGGTTAAACATGTCATTCACATAAAATATAATAAAACCTCTAGAAAACAGACGTTTATTTTCGTATTAATTAATGAACACACCCCCATTTCTAATTAATTGGATATACCATATACCATACACCGATTTCAATAAATGTTGGATATTATTTAAGTACAATAATGTATTTGTGTAAGACATGTAAAATAGATAAACATCAGATTTCTTAATGATATATATACGTATATATCATAACAGAAATGTATGACAATTTGTGACATAAGCGCGAACGGTGAGAAACTGGAGCAAGTTACCGAATTTATCTATCTGGGAAGCATGTTTACAAGAGATGAAAAAATAGAGAAAGATATCGAAAGAAGGGTCGGTGCTGGGTACAAAAATAATGGCGCTCTCAAAGTCATCACTGCAAATATAAATATTTCAACAAAAGCTAAGATGGCAATGGAGTTCTAGTGCCAACCCTTATGTATGGATGTGAAGCTTGGAGCTGGCAAAAAAGGATTAAAGTAGGATAAATGTCGTAGAAATGAGATAACTGAGAAGAATGTGCGGGAAAACGATGTTTGATAGAATACCGAACGACGAAATACGGAAGAAATGTAAGGCAGATGATTGCATTACAAGTAAAATTAAAAAAAGGATCACTCAGATTGTTTGGGCAAATGGAACGAATGGACGAGAGAAGAATGGTTAAAATGTTGTATACAAGTAGTGTGAGTGGAAAGAGAAGCCGTGGAAGACCAAGGAAAGCATGGTATGACCAAATTAATCAAATATTGAAAGTCGGCCACATTCGAAGTTGGAAAAATCGACGAAGTGCATTTAACGATGTATGAATGTGGAGGAAGCAAGAGAGGTATGTCAGGACAGAACGGTGTGGCGTTCCATCTTCTCTGCCTACCCCTCCGGGGAGACGGCGTGATGGTTAGTAAGTTAGTTAGATATCATGACATTTGGAGAACAACAGTACATAAAGGCACGCAGGACTTTGAAGCACAGCGCAGAGACGACGTCGCAGAGAGGAGGAGGAGAAGAAAGAAGAGACCACTGAGAGACGGTGACGGCTCTATTACAAGCGCCTTCCCCTGCCCCCGATGCCCCAGAATGTGTGGGTCCAGGATCGGGCTCTTCAGTCAGGTGCGGACCCACAACCGTGAAGGACAGTCTTCCTCAGACACGAGGGACAGCTGATGATATCATAACATAATTATGTTTAAAGTATTTTGATGTAAGTGCGTGAAAGAATAATATATGGATACGTTATAAACATTTCATGCGATTTAAGTGAATATTTATTACAGACGTAGAATTGAGTAATATTATAAAAACTCCCCATCAAAGACTGTGGCAAACTTACCATTTTTGTACCTCATAGTAGAGAAGTCTACCAATGTCGTGGTGTTTGGGGGTACTTACACCCAGTCCTTACTCTTCTGAGCCGTTGGACCTGGATGCACATGTTTCCGTGTGGGACCCAGCTAACTGACTTCATGTCGTCGGTATAATAATAATAATATCATCATGTCATGTCATTTTTTTCAATGAATGTTTTATTTGGACAATGAACACGAAAGAGCCATTCTACATTTAAGACTCTCAGACCGGATAAGAAATACGGAAATACTCGTACGTAGAAGGTCGGGAATAACAAATGTCGTCGAAAAGGTAGCTCAAATGGTTATTTGCGGGACATGTTGCCAGATTGGTAAGCGATAGATGAACCAGTAGGGTGGTGGAGTGGAGACCCTGCGAAGATAAAAGAAACAGAGGGAGACCCCCACACGATGGTCCTATGACATTGGAAGAATTGCTGACGATTGGATGCGAAAGGCACAAGACAGGAATACGTGGAGAAGTATGTCCAGCAGTGGACGACAACGGCTGTCAAAGTAAGTAAGTAAGTAAGAAGAGTGAAATGAGTTTTATGGAAAAGGGTAACCTTTCTTATTACAGACTTACATAAAAAAAATAATTGTACTAGTAAACCAATACTTTTTTTAAAATGTAGGATGATAAATTTTTCAATATTTTATTAGATTTTATAAATATATTTAATAAATAAATAAAAATACACACACATATTCCTTTCTTATAGAATCGATTATACCAAAAAAAAATAATGACTTTTTTATTTGATAACAAAAAGTAATTAACTGTTTAAATTTATAACACTGTTATGATATCACAATTTTTATTACTTACTTTTTGAGTTTCGCGACAGCTGTTTCGCCAACCGATATTAGTCTTTTTAGATCAGGGGTTACAAAAAACAAAAAAAATACTGGAAACAAATTTTAAATTCATGTGAACCCATTCTATCAAAATAAAAATACATTTCTCATCCCGAACATTTTATAAATGGATTAAAAATTACATTTGCTCATACGAAAGGTGATATCCGAAATCACTAGAAAGAATATAAGATATCTATTGATTTGCACCATAGTGTAGGATAACTACTTTATGGTGGTAGCTCTGGAAAGAAAAAAAACAAAACAGAAAAAGTGAAGTGCCATATTTAGTTTTGTTTTATTATCTCATTTAGATTATTATATTCCGATCTCAAGACATTGTCTCGCTTCAAGTTGACGATCAAGTTTGCTTAATGTGTGTGTGTGTGTGTATTTTTGTGTGTGTGTGTGTTTGTGTGTGTGTGTGTGTGTGTGTGTGTGTGTGTGTGTGTGTGTATTTGCATTCGATAATCTTCGAACGTCCATTAATTAGAAAATTTTATGCGCCCTTGAGGTGATTACATCACAAAAACGGCGCTTTAAAAGTTAGCATATTGTTATTATTATTATTAACTATTCTTCACAAAATTCACAACGATATGCCCATAACACATTGTTTCCATTGTCTTCATCTTCTTTTAATGTAAAATTCCGTTAAAAAAAAAAATACTATCACGTGATTCCCTATTTCTTAGTTTGGATAACGTGTTTTCTGTGGACAAGTTAAAGTACTCATAAAAAAACAACTTCTTCTATTTTTCCAAGGTAAACAACGTTTCTGAATATTTTTATAATAATAGTTATTTTATAATAATCACATCGCAACAAGTATTGGAGGTTGTTTGAATGTAAATATTATTTATTCGAAGAATGAGGAAAATTGTTTAAAATACGCTTTGATGAGTCATACCTTTTTTTAAACAAGATTTTAAAAAAAATGAAAAATCTCAAAATAATTAAAAATATATATGGGTTAATGCCAGGCTATCCCAATATCATACGCAAGCTGAAATGAGCACAACGGGCCATGGAGAGACATATGCTTGGCATAAGTTTGAGGGACAAAATATCCAATACCGAAATCAGACACCGTATAAAGCTTGTTGATGACATGTACCGTGTTGGCAGACTGAAGTGAAAATGGGCAGAACATGTCGCCTGACAGGGAGCGGATAGATGGGCACCCAGAGTCTTGACATGGAGACCATGGGAGGAAAAAGAGGAGCATTGGTCGACACTAAAAATGGACTGATTCCAGTCGGGGGAAGGGATTGAATGAGAGTGGCATAGGATAGAGACATTTTTTTTGGAAACTACCGTATTTGCAGACGACATTTACAGCGTGTTGATCATATTAAGGATCTGGGTATCACGTTTGAGTCCAACTTCACATTTAAAATACATCTATCTAACATTATCATGCGAGCCAACAAAATAATTGGTTTTGTTCTACGGAACGCAAAATATTTTTCTAACACAACGGCGATTCGTCGACTGTATGAAGCGCTGGGTCGTAGTAACTTGTAGTACTGCTCTATCATTTGGGGCCCCAGAGAAAGAACAGTCATCTTGGAACTAGAAAGAATCCAGAAACGATTTTTAAGATATTTATACCTCAGGGAGTATAACTATTATCATTTTTTGTACCCCTCACTATTTCTCTCAGGAATGTTGGATTTCAACACTCTTGAAACTCGTCGAATGATCTTTCTAGGAAAGTATTTTTTTAAACTATTATCTGTAGGTAGGTATATACAATCCAGGAATACTGAGAGAACTAAATCTATATCTATAGCAGAGCAAGGCGGCATATATTATTTTATGCCCCAAATTGCCGCACAGAGGCCCTTCAAAGTTCTCCTGTATTGAAAGCGATTCGTCTTTTAAATGAGGTTGCAAAATAAATAGACCTCTTTGGATGCAATTATGGCGAATTCGTGAATACCCTTACGATAAAGGCAGCAAGGAAATAACTGGCATATTCCTATTCAAGTTCTATGTATATTTCCTTTGATATTTTTTTTTTCACCCTTTACATCGATTTGGCTCACGCTGTAATGATGTAAGGAGTTTTTTCAAAATAATAATAATAATAATAATAATAATAATAATAATAATAATAATACTAATAATAATGTTTCGTAACTTTTTATTTATTTTACTCTTCTTATACTTTTTAATTCTTTTAAATATTTTGTTTGCATTAGTTTAACTTAAATGTCTTTTATACTGTCGTCTATTAATTATTCTATTCGTTGGCCTTACTTTACTGTTTCTGTTTTTTTTTTAAAATATATGTCGATATTGTACATTGATATTTTTTGTGTGTAGTGCAAAATATTTATAAATATATTTCTTAAATTGACTAATTAAAAAAAACATTAAATTTACGTTAATCTTCTGCGAAATAACATAATTTGGGAAAATTAGCAGTAATTTTGTGATAATATATACATCTTTTTATTCTCCGAACAAAGTCATGACATTTAAAATTTGATTAGAAAATTAGCATAGGATTTTCATTTGGGAATATTCCTAATACGACTTTTTTCGTATCAGTCTTAAAAATCACGTTCTAGCGATTGGAGCTCAGATTTTAGATACTTTTAGCCCGTGCATTAGTGACAAAAAGTGACAATCGATAAACAAGAAGTTCTGTGTTTGTTAAAAGTATTAAAATGGCATATTCTAGTAAGTGAAAACAACATATTTTCGTTCTAACTGACACTAGTGAGATTTGTTGAACAAAACATTGCGAGTTTTGAAGTGTTTTTATACAGACGCCTAAATATATTTCAATATGATGTTATTTGTGTACATCGTTATTAGAAGGTCATGTTTTCAAATAGCGCCATCTGCGTCAATTTTACATAATGACAGATATTATTAACAATTTTTATTGAAAAATTATTCATTTTTGTATATTTTTAGGCAAGACCTCATATTTAATGAGTTTCTTCTTCTTAAAGTGCCCTGTCAGGTCCCCCCGACGTTGGCGATCACTCTTGTAAACTTTTCCCTATCCTGCTCTGTCCGGAATAGCTCCTCCACAGTTTCGATTCCCGTACATTCCCTCACATTGCGCAGCCAAGATATTTGCCTTCTCCCTGCCCCCCTGCGTCCCTCTATTTTTCCCTTCAAAATTAGATGCAGCAGGCGATATTTTTCTCCTCGTAGAACGTGACCCAGATATGAAATCTTGCGGACTTTGATCAATGTCAGCAGCTCTCTATTTACTCCTGCACGATTCAGGACTTCTGTGTTCGTCACTCTGTCCATGGGATCCTGAATATTCTTCGGTGAAGCCACATTTCAAATGCCTCTAACCGGTTCATTGTATTTACTTTTAATGTCCATGTCTCACACCCATATAACATAACAGACCACACATAACACCTTAACATCCTCTGTCTTAGTTAATTAGTTTACCTTACCCCAAATATACTTGACATATACGACCAGAGAGAACGCTTTGCTTCCGAGCCAGCAAACGAGAATTCGATCCAAAATCACTATCACAAAGATAAACAATGGCCGTACATTTTTTCTCGTATTCTTACCGTTTATTTCAACTGTCTTTATTATATCTTCTAAATATTATTAAACAGTTTTTATTATCAGTAATTATCTGCTTCCATCTGTTATTTTGTTCACAACGCTTTCGGTCACACTAGAATATTTTCTCCAATTTGCGTTTCGCACTCAAAACTAACTAACCATCACGCCATTTCCCCAGAGGGGTAGGCAGAGAGTATGGATCGCCACAATGCTCTGTCCTGGCATACCTCTCGGGATTCCTCTACTTCATACATCGTACCATGAACCCACGTCGATTATTCTGACTTCAAATGTGGCCGCCTTTTAGTAATTGATTAATTTGGTCATGCCATGGTTTCCTCGGTCGTCCTCGGCTTCTTTTTCCACTCACGCTGCTTGTGTACAACTTTTTAACCATTCTACTCTCATCCATTCGTTCTATATGTCCAAACCATCTCAGGGATCCTTTTTTAATTTTATCCATGATGCAGTCATCCTCCTTACATTTCTTTCTTATTTCATCGTTCGGTATTCTATATCATACAACGTTTTCACGCACATTCTTCTTAGTGATCTCATTTCTACGGCGTTTATCCTGCTTTCATCCTTCTTTTGCCAGCTCCGAGCTTCACTCTCATACATGAGGGTTGGCACTAGAACTCCATTGTGTACTACCATCTTTGCTTCTGTGGATATATTTCTATTTGCATTAATGACTTTGAGTGCGCCATTTATTAACACTCAATACAAAGATTATCACAAGTTTGTCAAAGATATCTCAATATTTTGTCAACAATTAATGATTTTTTTAATCATTTCAAGATTCACCGTGTCTACTTGAAATGAATTCATTTGTTATAAATATTAGTTCCTTACATATGAAATTGGCGTTTTGTATGGGAGGAACAAAAAGTTGAATTTTTTTAAATACGATATATTTATTTAATCAAAGTATGTACCATTGCTATCCATGCACTTTTGCCATCTCATAGGTAGTTCATCGATCCCTTTACTAAAAAAAACATTCGGACGGAAATCAATAAAATCTTTGAGTCGGTTTGGACTGCCCCATCGGAGTTGAATTTTTTCCCTTGCAAGAAGTTATCCGAATTTCAAACAAAAATAGAAATCTGTTGGGGCAAGGTCCGGAGAGTACGGTGGATGTCTTAGACATTCCGATTGAAGCTCTTCTAATTTGGTAGCCGTCTGTTGTGCAGTGTGTGGTCTAGCGTTATCATGAAGCAGCAGTGGCCTAGAGCGATTAACCAGCCTCGGTTGTTTAGCAGCTAGCTTTTCCATCATGGTTTGCAGTTGCTGACAATAGACATCTGCCGTAATCGTCTGGCCAGATTTAAGAAAGCTGTAGTGAACGACACCAGCACTAGTCCACCAAACGCCCACAAGTAACTTTTTTGGAGTCAATTTTCGCTTGGGGCATGGTTTGGCTGGTTCGGCAGGGTTCAGCCATTGCGATGAGCGCTTCCGATTATCATACAGGATCCACTTTTCATCACAGGTAATGTTTCGATTCAAAATCCCTTCATTATTGTGCCGGTTGAGTAATGCAACGCAGCAGTCAACGCGCGTTTGTTGATTTGCTTCACTCAATTCGTGAGGTACCCACCTTTCAAGCTTTTTCACCTTCCCAATTTGCTTCAAGTAGATTAAAACAGTTTTATCATTAACACCGTAGCTTGCAGCTAACTCGGATGTGGTTTGCGATGGATCCGCTTCCACAATAGCCTTCAATTCTTCATTATCAACTTTGGTCTCCGGCCGTCCACGGGGCTTGTTCTGCAGGTCAAAATTTCCAGAACGAAAACGTTGGAACCAAAAACGCACTGTGTTTTCTTTTGCGGCACCGTCGCCATACACATCATTAATCCTTCGAGCCGTTTCTGCAGCACTGGTGCCACGGTGGAACTTGTACTCGTAAATAACGCGATATTTCAAGTTTTCCATTTTGTAAACTGAGTGACGCAAAGAAAAAAAACAATTGAGGAAAAAACAAATGAATCATAATTTTCGAAACACAAATACTTGAGTAAATAGCTGTATAAATTTGAATTTGGAATTCCTAACCAAAGAGAAGATATTTGATATCAAAGTTGCCAGTATTAAGGACCTAATATTGGGTTCATATTTTTGTGCCACTTTATTTTGAGTAAGGTGAAAAAAATCTTTTGAGTGCACATAGCTCGATAATTGGGATAAAGTTCACCCGACACTTCACGCGAGGTTCACCCAACACATTAGGCAAGGTTCATCCGACACTTCAGGTGAGGTTCATCCGACGCTTCAAGTGAGGTTCACTCGACACATTGGGAAAGGTTCATCCGACACTTCAGGTGAGGTTCATCAGACACATTGGGCAAGGTTCATCCGACACTTCAGGTGAGGTTCACCAGACACAGGGCAAGGTTCATCTGCCACTTTGGGTGAGGTTCATTAAACACTTCGTATACAACATTTTGAATGTAAACAAATACTTGTAGACGAATACTGGATTTTACCCATTGCGGGTTATCAATTCAAGGATTAATTGTATCACAATAGATACGAAGATGCAAATTGGAAACAGAATATGGTGGCACAAAAATATGAGTACTTCGTATAATGTTCAGTACAAATTAACGTTGAAATGTCAAGTGATCGTTGTTTTATACAACGTTATACATTTTTGAATGAAGCCAAATCTCTCAACGCTGAGACATTAAACCTATTGTATACATAACGATTTTGATTTCAGGGTGGTTAATTTTAATACTGCTACTGTCTTTGGCGGCGGGGGATCCACCTGCACAAGATGCCACGCTTGCGGACTTGGTACAAATTGCCAAAGGAATTCATAATTTTTCTTACAGTTTTTTAATTGTAAGTTCTATATTATATCTAAAAAATAATGCTCTAAAAATGTCTTAAAAAAGGGGGTTTTCTAGGAACTCACTGGAAACTACTCATCCTGCATTGTTTAGTAACGTAGACGTAATATATTTATTGTTTTGTTTGTTTCAGCGGAGTGTTTTAAAATTTGATGATAAAAATTTCGTTGTAAGTCCGTTTGCCATGTGGGTAGCTTTGGCGGCTCTTACAGAAGGGACGAATGATCTTACTCAGGGCGAGTTGTACGCGGTTCTCGGTTATAAAGGCGTCCCGCAGATCAAACCGAAAACTGTTGTAGTTCAGTTGATACCTTTTTTACTCATGGCTTCCAATGTCATACAATATGAAGCAGCCAACGTACTGTTCTACGAAAACGCTACCGTAAGTTAATTTTTCTAATCCCTTAAAATCATGGGTATATCCATATATTGTGGATATCTCCGAGACCGAGATCGTTTCACTACGAGGAAATCTCGAAACGGACATATCTAACATTCCAACAAAATATTTAATAACCAAGATTTTATTTCAACCTAACCCATCGTTTCAACCTGTTGACTCGCGACCCCCCTTTCCCTGAGGGTTTGATGAGGTATAAGGTAACTCGAAAACCCATAAGACCCATAAAATTAATTGTTAAATTAAATAACTTTGTTTTTTTGTATCACAATTGCATTTTATTTTACGAGACAGCTTATTCATCAACCTATGTTGACATTATCAGGTGTTACAATAATTATTGTAACACCTGATGATGTCAACATAGGTTGATGAAACAACTGTCGCGTAAAATAACATACAATTGTGATACAAAAAACAAAGTTATTTTATTTAACAGTTTAAAATGTTAAGGTACTATTACTAAACTAACTAACTAACTAACCATCACGCCGTCTCCCCGAAAGGGTAGGCAGAAAGAATGGACTGTCACACTTAAACCGATACGGCACCCCATCCTTCTCTTTTCGCCCCGCGGGAGACGCGGTGTGATGTGTTGCGAACCTCATCGCCACCAATAGGCATCTCCCGCGCACGCTTCAAAAGTCTAACACCTGCAAAAATAAATCTTAAACAAATAATATAAAATACAATGATATAAAATAAAATAACACAATAAAAATAATTTAACACAGAATGTTGTTTTTAGATGGTGCATATATTGTCTATTTATTTCGTGTTCCACGTATCCACCGTTTTTTTTTAAATAAGCACCAATTAGAATAATAAACCAACACCAGCAAGAACTTTAAAATAATATTGAAAAAATTATTCAAATTGGCATTGGAACAAATGAAAAGTTCTAACAATGGACTATTTAACATAATGATAAATTAACAGCTAAAATGAAATATTTAATCATTAATTATAATTTAATGCGACCGTGATAGTACAATTTTAATGTCGCCTACCTAGTTTTTGCAATTATCCCTATTTTGGTAACAACCGCATTACATTTTTTTCAGATTAATAAACAATTTTCAGATACAGTGACAGGAATGTATCGCACTCAAGTTAGATCTACAATTTTTACTCATAAGTCTGCATTGCCTAACATAAACAACTTGGTGGATCTTGTAACGAATGGGAGAATCGTGGATGCCTTGGAGAAGGGTGAGTAATTATTTTCTTAATAGATGGCGCTAGTGTAGATTGACCTAAAAAATGTGAAGTGTTTTAACATAGAGTAGCATGAACCAATATACAAGTTCCAAAAATTTGTCAGACGTGGTGGTCGTAAGAAGGGCGGAATGGGAGATCTTGTTAACATAAAGTGATCGCTTAACTCAACCAATGACAGGTCATAAGTCCTGTAAACGCCTCGACTACCATCATTCTGTTTCCAAAACAATTTACATCTTCGTATCTATTGAGACACAATTAATCCTTAAAAATAATTATTTTCAATAATGCATTTTATTTATGTACGTTATACGTAAGTTATAAATTTATTCTGAGTAATTAATATTTTTAATTGAAATTTCTTGGTATAAGTTCATTTTAAATGTGAAAAAAAAATTATACAAATTTTCTTTATTATTATAATATATATTTAGTGTGCTTCCATTTGTGATTATCGTCGACCGGTTTCGGCAGCTTGCTGCCATCTTCTGGTACCTACATCAAAGTTTTTTTGGATTATATAATAAATTATAGTGGTGGGGGTAATTTTTTTTTCTGATTCTATTATAAATAATGCATTACTGTTATTAAGTTGTAAGTGTTGTTGTTTTCTATATAATTAAAACAAAGGTGACTAATAATCTTCTTCTTCTTCTTCTTCCTTGTTGTAGACCTATGTGGTCTGTTCTCCAGAGTGTTGCTCCTCCTGTGAGGTAGACTCCCAGCTGTTCTTCCATCTTTTAGGAGGACTTCCACGAGGACGAGTCCCATGAGGCTGATTATGCAATGCAATATAGGAGAGTCTGGTAGTGTCCATTCTTTGAACATGACCGTACCAGTCCCTTTTTCGCTGTCTGCTCCATCTTATAATATCCGCAACCTCACATATCTCTCTTATTCTGGTGTTCCTCACGCGATCTCTCAGTGTCTTGCCTGCTATCGTCCTCGGTGTCTTCATTTCGAATTTTTGAATTGATTCTAAATAATGTAATTTTTGTGTTGGATTAGTTAAGTTTAAATTTTTCAAATGTCTTGTGGCCCGGTTACTGATGTCTGGGAATTTCCCCCTGGAGTTCTGAATTACAGTTTTATTAATTTACAGTTGAATTACTAGATTACATATTCTTTAGAAGGTTCATTAGTTAAATAAAGATTGGTTAGACTCAATGGATATAGGAGTGGTGAGTGTACGTGCATCAGTTGGTCGACGGTAAACCGGTCGACGTAAACACAAGTGGAAGCACACTAAACATAAAATAATAATAATTTAAAAACTTTTTTTTTTGGTTTTCATAATTTATTATTAATTTTTTTTTTGTAAAGTGGGCGGAAATCAATAAAAGGTTGGGTACCTATGGTGTAGATTGTTTATTTTATTAAGTAACATTATATCGTAAACGATTGGAGGTACGAAACATCGATCTGTAAGTTTGTTGAATTTTTTATATAATATTACACATATTACAGAGGACTTGGAGGATGCAAGAATGATCTTTATTAACGCTATGTTCTACCGAGCACAGTGGAGTATCCCGTTTAACCAAACCAATACTGTTGTGGCAACATTTTATGACGAGGAAAAAAATATAAAGGGAGAAGTCAATATGATGAACCTACGTGCTGTGTTACCATACGCCTATTTAAGTCAATTCAAAGCGCACGTCGTACAGTTACCCTATGGAATGGTACGTAATAATATAATACATTTTTAAAATAACATTTATATATTTGTAAACAAACCTTAAATAAAAATAAAAATTAAATTAACCCAAATGTTAGTAATTTCTATATAAATTATGTCTTATCAAATGTATGATTTTTCTAAATTAAAATTTTATATTTTTTTATATTATCATAATGTATTATTATTGTTTAAAATTATTTATTAGTTCCTACTGATAAAATTAATAATTAGTACTTATAACAAATACCCAAGGTTAATTTTAACATTAAAAATTGTATCGAATTTCAAATGCGTTTTTAATATTAGTCTTTCTTTGTTTATTATATTAGTTTTCATTATATTTTTACACCTAAAGATGGAGGTATCCTCCGAAACATGTCGTGTTTTTAAATATTTTGTGGATTAAAAAAAGTTATTTTTAATTTTCTAAGTAACCCAAATGTTTTGGACACAGAAGCCTTTCTTGTACGAGTATATTCAAAATAAATATTTAAATAAATTTTTTTATTTGGTCAGTTTTGACACCTATTGTAAATTTTTTACAAAGAATATACAATTAGCTTCTACCAAGATAATAAAAATAATTAATAATTAAAATCTTTATTTTTTACATTTCAGTTGAATCGATTGTCAATGATTGTGATGGTACCCCGCTCGGGAACAACCATTAAAGAAATGATTCAGCATTTCACTACAGTTCCCGTGACGGTAATATTCGATGCTCTCCTGTCGTCTGCAGAGAACCTGGATACCGTGGTTGACGTCTACCTTCCGAGGTTCAAGCTGGTCACTAAAATTGTGCTCAATGAATTACTAGCAGGGGTAATTAATCTTTCATGTATATGCTATTTGCTTTTTAAATTTCATGTGAAACAAATAAAGAAAGAATGGTTAAGCTTCCCTTATCGATGCTGTGTTGCTAGCACACATTGATTCTAATAACTTGAATATCTCTATAAATAAAACAAATACTGGGAAAAGATTTTTAGCAATTCTCCGTTATACACGGATTGAAATAATAATATTATTACAATTGAAATAAAAGTAAGGCAACATGACAGTCTGCAACATTAGCGTGAACTCGAACAAGTGGATGAATTTATTTATTTAGAAATAATAGAGCTGGAGTCGCAGTACTTTGATGTACCAAAGGGGAGTGGTAACGGTGGGCTGTCATCGGGTAAGGACGCTAACATTACTCATCAAATGATATGGACCTGTCTTTCTCAATGCCACCCTTCTTCTTTAGAGAGCAAAGGAGAAACTCGCCGAAAATTTGAACATCGATGTTCATATACCGTTTCGAGCTCTCTAATTTTACCGAATTTAGCCCCATCATAAAACAACTACTAAATCACATTCCAACAATGTTTCCTACAGACGTAAGAGGAATAGCCATTAGAGCTGAACCTCTGTAAGCCAGAAGATTCAAGTCCAAGTTTATTTAGGAAGTATGTTTACAAAGAATGTGAGAGTGGAGAAGGATATTAGAAGAAGGGTTGGGGCAGGCAACAGAGGAAATGGTGCACTTAAAGTTGTCATCGCAAACAAAAGCCTATCAAAAAAATATGGCAGTGTAGAGGCAAAAATATGGCATGAATGTAGAGGAATCGAGAGATGTATGTCAGGACAGAACAGTGTGGCGGTCCATTTTTTCTGCCTCCGGGAGACTTAAGTTAGTTATAGGCGTCCTTCCTGACAGAGTGGCAATAGCTCTTCCACACCGAAATGGAAATGACAGTGTGAAAAAAAATTCTCACGCTGTCGTCTTTGGTCTTGTAAAATTCACGTGTCAAAAGTGGCGATAGGCTATCTAGCGATAGGCGATAGGCTATCTATCACACGTCATGAAAATCAATAAAAATATTGTATACACTAATTGGGTTTAAATAACCTGTAGGCAACAGAAAACTACCACTTGAAAAATACCCATGTGGCATCCCGAAAATCCGCTAAGATATTAATAGACTTTTCTGCAAACATATACCTAGGTTTGAAACTATAAAAATAAAGTATTTTATCGAAAAGCGGATATATGTTAAGTCACCTTGTCAATACTATACGTATTTATGATAATTTGAAGCGCCATACAACTATTTACGCCGAACTCTATGAAATATAAATACTTCGGATGCCTAAGAAATATAGTTACCGGATGTTCGTTCGAACACTTTAGTCGCTCTCGAGCTTTTTCCGTTCAAATGTGAAAGTTTGTCGATAGTTTTTCATGCTTTTCAGCAATTAGATAAATACAATTACATTATCCTTTGAGACTTCATTCGCAATTTCCACTACGGCTCCGTATAAGCTTCCAAACACAAAATTATTATTAATTAATGTGAATACAATTACATTTACAATTACAATTACAAATCTTGGTGTCGAGAATGAATGAGGTATGCAAGTCAAATGATTTAATGATGAATGTCGGAAAGTCAAAGGTGATGGTTTTCGAAAGGGAAGAGCAAATGACAGTTTGTAATATAAGTGTGAACGAAGAGAACTTGGAACAGGTGAGGGAATTTGTGTATTTAGGTAGTATGTTCACAGCAGATGCCCGAACGGATAGTGACGTCGAAAGAAGGGTTGGTGCGGGTAACAAAGTGAATGGAGCTTTAAAAATAGTTATTGGAAACAAGAATTTATCAATGAAAGCGAAAACGGCCGTTCACAATGGAGTTCTGGTCCCAACCTTAATGTATGGAAGCGAAGCATGGAACTGGCAAAAGAAGGATGAGAGTAGAATAAATGCGGTAGAGATGAGGTCCCTAAGACGTATGTGTGGTAGAACGATATACGACAGAATCTCAAATGCTGATATAAGAAAGGAATGTAGAGCGGAAGAAGGTATAATGAACAAAATTATGAAAGGATCGCTGCGTTGGTTCGGACATATGGAACGCATGGATGGAGAAAGAATGGTTAAGAAAGTATACGTTAATGATGTAAATGGGGTACGAAGTCGAGGCAGACCGAGGAAAACATGGAATGACCAAATTAATCAAATTTTAAAGGTTGGTCATGTTAGAAGTCGGAGGAATCGACGTGCGTGTATGACTCGTTGTATGAATGTGGAGGAAGCTAGAGAGGTTTGCCAGGATAGAGTAGTGTGGCGGTCCATTCTCTCTGCCTACCCCTGCGGGGAAACGGCGTGATGGTTTTGTTGTTGTTGTTGTTGTGAATATTTAACATTTTTTTCCATAAATTGTTTAATATGTTATTATTTGTATTGTTATAGATGGGTGCTTACGATATTTTTGATCCGGTTTACGCTAATTTTAGCGGCATGTCTCCTACTGAAGGACTTTACTTATCAAAGATAATACATAAAACTCGACTTGAAGTAACTGAGCAAGGCCTTGAAATGCCAATTATAAAAGGTAATTTAATCTTAACAAATATTGCATAATAAAAATAACTAAATCATTTGTACTTTCAAATTTACAATTGAAGGAATAAAATAATGAAAAAAAATGGATGTCTGGTCTCTGGTCCCAAACCGGCCGAAGACACAAACATTAGTAGATTTAAACTATGTAAATATACATTTAAAAATGATTTTTTGTATATTAATTGAAAGTTAAGGTATCAACACTGTGGAATTCTCATCTAAATACATCTTTCAAATGTATGTTTTTTCCAAATAAGAATTTTATTATACATTATCTCTTATAATTATTCTGTGTTATTACTGTTAAAAATGAATTATCAGTTCTTAAGCAATTAACTTTGCACTCATTCGTTTTTTGAATGCGTCTTTCTTTGTTTAGTTTTTTGTTATATACGAGTATTTATACCTGAAGATGTGTATACGTTGTTTTTCAAATTCCAAATTTGCTTATATTTATAAATATTTCATTATTTACAATAAACTTCTACCATGAAATTTTAAATAGCAATTTTTTTTTTCGAAAAAAAAAAAAATAATAAAAAGCTAAAGCAACAAACCATCAGAATTTAATCTTAATTAACTAACTAACTAACCATCACGCTGTCTTACCGAAGGGGTTGGCAGTAAAATGGACTGCCACACTTTTCTTTCCTCACATACTACTCTCGAATCCTCAACATTCATACATTGTCGATTTCGATTTCATTTCATTGTCATACATTGTCGATTTCTCCGACATTCAATATTTCATTTATTTAATCGTGCCACGTTTTTCTTGGTCTTCCTCTATTTATATTTCCATTTACATCGTTAATAAATACTTTCTTTATCATTCTTTCTCCATTTATTCCTTCCGTGTGTAGAAATCATCATAACGACCCTTTCATTATTTTGTTCATAACACTTTCATTCGCACTGCATTCACTTCACTCAAATTTTAGTTATTAAGTATTCACACAAAGGGGTATTGCATTAACTTTGTTTCTTCTCTTCTTTCCCTTTGCTATTTCCCATCATCTGGGGTCGGCCCTCCTCGTACGAAAACGCCAAACTTTTCTATTTTGACTCATCTCCACTGTCAGGTTCTCACGTTGGAGCTCATATTCCATGTTGGCCCACCATGTTGCCATTGGGCGTCCTCTTCTTCTTGGTTTTATGGGATTGCTGAGGGCTTTTTGGACAATGTGTTCACTGTCTTTTCGCATCACATGACCGTACCACCGGAGTCGAGAGTTTCTTAATTTTTCCGTTATTGTGGCAACCTTAAAGCTACCCCTCACGTATTCGTTCTTTACGTGGTCCAGCCTTGTGACGCCTTCGGCCCACCTCAGCATTTTCATCTCGGTAGCGTGGATTCGACGTTCGTGGACTTTTTGTGTTGGTCCAGTACTCTGCTGTAGCACTCTCTGTAAAATTATATGTTTATTTCCTAAAAGTTTTCTTTGAAGCATGTTTTTTTCTTTAACTGTTTAAAAAAAAATTATGTTATTATATTTTTAATTAAAGTTGTCAAAAACTTTAGAAATTATTAATTTATTGTTAATTTCAGATACAAATCTAAACGACAAGGATACACTTGTGACATTCAATGCCAACAAACCATTTCTCTACTTCGTGGTGGAGAGGATATCAAGCATTGTGGGGTTTGGAGGAGTGTACACAGAACCATCATTATATTAAATTAATGTCCGGTTCACTAGCCAGTAAGATACTGTTTTCTTATCTTAACATTTAAGATAACGTCATATTAATTTATAGAATTCGCAAAATCGCGAATTTGACTTAAAATATAATATATATTTAACATTCCAAATTGTGACTTTCTCTAGTTTTCTCGTGAAAGAGAAAAAATATAATAGTAAGCACGATCGATAAATGGTTTTACTTAGATTCAATTTATAGTATATAATTTATATCTTTATATAATTTATTAAATAAAGATGATTGGGAGATGACGATCGGTGGCGATGAGGTTCGCAACAGGCGAAAAGAGAAGGACGGAGTGCCGCATCGGTTTATGTTTGACAGTCCATTATTTCTGCCTACCCCGTCGGGAAGACGGCGTGATGGTTAGTTAGTTAATTAATTATATAAATAGTAGGGAAAAATTGTTTCGCCTTGCGAGGGTATTCTCAAACACACAAGAGTTTGAGAATGTCCTCGCAAGGCAAGACAAACAAATTTGTCACTCATCATTTCTCGGCGATACATCCCGGTGTGAGATTTGACGTCCTCCACAACGGTCCTCCAGTGACTTCTGTCTCTGGCCATCTCTCTCCATTTCCAAGCTCCTTCTATTTTCTCCCAATCTTCTTTCACGCACTCCGCCCATCTTTTTCTCGGTTATCCTCTTGGTCTCCTTTCACGGGGCACCCATCTGAATATAATTTGTGGTGTTTTACCCTCTGGCATTCTTTCCATATGGCCAGCTTACCGTAGGCGTTGAGACTTACAGAATCTTACTATTGTTTCCTAGTCACTGACAAATTTCTTACTACTATTTATATAATTTATTTTATTAATTAAATCCGAGTAAAACCATTAAACAACCGTGTTTACTTTTATAAATTAATAATGGAGTTTTACAAAAATAATACTTTATCCATCAATAATTTGAAAAAGAAATGAAAATTAAAAAAAAACATTAGGTAACGAAATGCTTCGTGGGTTCGAGCCATTGCAAAATCCATTTTAATACCATTGATTAAAATGTTTGATATATGAAATTTAATAGAAAATCTCTTTGAATAAAGTCGCAAAAAAGAGGTGGAGAAGATATAATATATTTGATATTAAATATTGTATGAAAAATGTAAAGTTGTCATTTATTGTTTCTGGAAAATGATGTAAAACTCCAAATTATATAATGAAAGAATGAAAACGTCTGTTTTCTAGAAGTTTTATTATTATTTATGGGAATGACATGTTTTGCCTTTCTAAAGTACTCGTATTATAAAATGTCTTATATTTGATAGTGCCTTAGAAAAGCGAAACATGTCATTCATATAAAATGGAATTAATAGAAAACAGATGTTATCATTCGTATTAATGAAAAATGTTGTTATTTTCTTGTAGTGGGTAACTGAAAATAAAACAGATTTTTAGACAGATAAATAAACTAGTAAATAATGTATGCAATATTTTATAATTCATTTATTAAATATAACTCTCCATGTCGTACATATTATTTCCAAAGGTGGTTCTGTACTTATGTCATGTATCGGTACATTCATTAAACTAACAAAGATAAAATGTTATATTATTACAAAAATAATTATTGAAGTCAACTCGATATGTGATTTTTGGCATACGCTAGAACTTCGTATAAAAATAAGAAGGGGTGCAAAATTTTTCCAAAATGGAAAAAATAACGTCTGGGCAAACATGATTCTATTTTCAAAATTTATTTAAAAACCTGGAGAAAAAAAGTTGAATGTTCCATTTTTAAAATACACTATCAAAATACAATAATCACAATTTACTATTAAAAATGATATGTAGTGTTTTTACTGCTAATATACATAGACTCTTCTTAGATTAAATTTGATATGTTTTAATATTGCCTTAAATATTTTTTCATTTTGATATGTATTTGATAATAGTGCGTATATTAATAAACATGTAATTACAAACAAGATATTGTATCTTTATAGATATAAAACACAAGTAAATAGAGAAGTTAAGCAAATTAGGATAACATATAAAAAGGTTGAATGTGTGTCAGTATATGAAGTATCCTTTTATATTTGTCTTAGCGATCACTTTTACTTGTGTTTTATTTATAATTGTATGTATTCCAGGCTGTAAAGAAAATAAATATTCTTTCTAGCCAACGTTTGAATTTGAATTAGTATTAATCAAAGGCCTAATTTAAATATTTTTAAATGTTTTTAAAAAGTGTGAAGATTTTCAATACAAGTATACATTAATTTTCACTGATATATTATATATATAGCTTTATTCAATAATTTGATTATACGTCGTTTTGAAAATTCGTTTTTATGGCCCTAGAAAAATGACTTTTCAGAACGATCACTTATATACGGGATTTTAGTCATTAATAAAATAATTAAGAGAAAAATAATTGTTGAGAAAATGTATTAATACCATAAACAAACAACACATTTGAATTAAAATTAAAAAAAAAAAAACCTAGCAATGCTAGAATATAATAAAAATATATGTATTTGGTAATCGAAACATGTTGGCTAAGAAAGGTTTTCTGCTACTCATTACCATTTTTTTGTAAAGAAATAGTGTCAGAGTGACCAATTAATATATGCTAGAGTTGAACCAAATTATATTATTTAAAAAAATAAAGAATTGAAAAATATACTGTTTTCATTATTGTAGATAATAAACTTGTTAAAATACATTAATATGTATGCTTTTTATAATAGAATATAATAATTATGAATATATTTTAAAATTTCAAAAAATACTGTCATTTGTAAAAATCTACCATATCCGTTGAAATATCAACTTCAACACTCTCTTCCACTCCTTTTCTACGCCTTTCCGAGTCTGGTGGGGTAGACTACAGGGGAGTCGATACATGTGACCTTTCTAACTTTAAATATCTTAAAATATACTGGCAATCTACGTAGACTTAAAGAACTAACAATAAGATATGTATCTGCCGGATTACTTGTTAGATATGTAAATCCAAGTTTGTCCCAACTAATATCTAATGAAAGGTACAGCAACTCTTTGATAATCGTAGTTATCTTGTCTTATGCCTAATCTACTACACCAGATAAAATTTCACAACATTTATTAGAAAAAAGTTGAATTGTAATTTATATTAGGACCTAAAGTTCTTTAATACAATAGTGGGGTTCGGAAATATATAATGCAATAAGAAATACAATAATTGTATATAATATATCATACTGAGAATAAAACATGCACATATATGCAAATGCTACACATCTATATAGATAATTTTGTTAAATATCATCTGTTATTAACGCAAATTGGAAAAGCTTTACTTCCTGTCGTAGCTGGCTACAGTTTATTCTAATTTATAAAATATTATGTTCATTACCTGAAGAAAATTTGACTAGTTATACACATCACACGGGAAAAACAGAAGTGAACGTAATGCGGAAGAAAAAGGTGAAAACAGTATTGATTTTCAAATGTATCCCAATCTCTAATGATTTCTTTAAGTTATCATACAAAGCGCGCGTGCTTGTGACACCCAAATCTTACTCGGTAGATCTAAATCCTACGGGATAATATTAATTGTATAATTTATTGGTGTATATTACACTCATTTAAGTGCAGTTTCTTTATTACAAAGAGATATGTCTCTGTGTGCATTTCATCTAAAAATCTTTAAAAAATTAGCGTAATTCTAAATTTTAAAAGTTAATTTTTAATGTGTCTCTTATGATCACCTTGATTCATTAGAAGTCATTAGTTGATATGTTTATATTACATCTTTATATTTTAATATCCGAATCCTGCTTCCGAATAAAGAATTTTGTTGAAGTTCCCGAACATTACGACTGGGGATGAAACATCTATAATATATAGGGGGACGATGTGTGATAGAGGAGAGGACAGTCCTGAGAAAACATTTTTTTTAATAATTAAAATTAATGTAATGATTTTGGAGTATTCATTTTCAGAAATGTGATCTCTCGAAGTCAGGTGCCGAAGTAGTGGCCTAGCCGTTTTTGTCCAATATGTCACCAATTCCTCCGTTTAAAATTCTCTTTCTAGTCACTCAAGTTGACTTTCATTTGCCTTAAACTCTTCATCGTCTCTATTTATGAATAAAACACACTACTAGTAAAATACGTGTCTTTCATACTCTTACATAATATAATATATATTTGGTTAGGTTACTATTTTACTGATTTACTGTTTATTAGATAATTGTAATACATATTCGTATATATAGTTTGCCTCTTTAATATTTGTTGTGAAATTACATGATTTCACTTAAACGTAAGAATGACTTAAGTATATATTGTATATTTAATCCTCATAGAGCTTCTGTGATTGATATAATTGAATTGTGTACTGTTAGTAACTGTGCTTGAGCTCGCTACAATTAATGCAGGTAGCCAATCCAAACTCTAGGCGGTTCATACTCGAGTTCATATAATATTATCTCCCTTCCTTCAGTCAAGATATTACCTATACATACATCATTCCATTTTGGTGACAATTACATACGAAGTTACTACATGTGCTATTTGAAATAAAAAATAGGCGTTGTCTGATTTAGAAATGTATCCAATTAATACAGTCAACAAAAACACATTCTCAATCAAATCGAGTAATTTTAAAATCTGACGTTTTATTGTTTCATGATATTATTTTAATTATTAATGTGTAAGTATTACATTTATTGATGTATTAATCAGATACACTAGATTATTTATGCATACAATATTTTTTGTATTTCGTCTATAAATACTATTCTTAACAAATATTATATGTTACTAATTTAGTAAAAACGTGTTTTTATAATAATGTACCTAAGAGCCATAAGGTCTTTTATTTTTGTCCGAAATGCGTTATGGTAGTAATATCAGATTATAATGTTTTAAGTGCGTGCATACTACAATATATACTGCTGGACACTGCGTTGATGATAACATTATACGTACATAACTCATTTCGGAAAAAATCACTTACGATATTATGGCTCTCAGGTAAAAAATTGAAGATGAGATTTACATGATTAATAATAATAATATTAAATACAAAAGTTAATAATAATTACGAGGGGTATAGTAATGTAAGGTTTATGAAATATTTGGGAATCATATAGGAAATTTTATGATGTCTCTTTGGTATAACCTTATATTTATCTATTAATGATATATAAAAAAAATATTATTATATATTTTATATATTGAACATAAGATACCAAGATTTTAATAAAATCTTTGTTTAACTTCAATTAAAATGTGCTACGCTTGTCTTATAATGTATCGTATAAGTATATGTTCGTACAATTAACCAAACTATATATAATTGTATCATTGGAATTGTATCATTGAATTAAATTTAAGTTTAAAGAGAAAACACATTTTTCAAATATTTTTTGTGTGCTCGTAAAAATAATGTCATCGGAATTGAATATATTTTGATTTTATTCTCGATACCTTAAAAATATAGCACAATCAACACGACAAAAATAACAAATGAAACCTAGTTTCCTTTTTGATATTTGAAATATTTAAGTGTGTTTTCCGATTGCCTTTTTAAAAAAATATTATAAACATGACCAGATTAAGTTAAATTTGTGTTATCATTTATTTTAATTATTACCATTTGTTTCGCTTCACCTTAGTATATGACTATTAAAATGAATACAACTCATAAATCTTGAATTGCATTTTGATAACGCCCAAATAAGGCGAAACATGTCAAACTATAATAAAATAACTAACGTAAAGCTCACTAAAAATAATCAAGTTCATAACACTGTCCACGCAACTGTGAGTGATAAAATGTGTTTAATACAAAATGTTTGTGTTTTATAAGATAGATATAATGTTTATGTTTGATATGATAAATATAATAATTGAATTTAATAATAAAGCTATAATGTTCGTTTTGAATAATATAGATTTATTATTGGTTTTTAAAAAGATAAAATAATAAAGCTATAATGTTCGTTTTGAATAATATAGATTTATTATTGGTTTTTAAATAGAAATTATGTTTGTGTTTAATATGATAGATAAAATGTTTGGGTTTAATATGATAAATCCAATGTTTATGTTTAAAAATATGTATAATACGAATATATAAAGTTTATGTTTAATATGATAGTGATTATGTTTAATAAGAAATATATTATAATTATAATGTTTGTGTTTAATAATATAGATATAAGGTTATGCCGAAAGATGGGGTTTACTTGTAGTTGTAGGACTCATAGGGGAGGTAGCTGTAGAAGCCGGGATTAAGGGGTCCACGGGGAAGAGACTGCACGTAGTAGTATTCAGAAGCAGGTTCGGGCGCTATTCAGTCGAGGAAACCGGTGTTGACCAGCTTCTCGAGGAAGAACTTGACATCTCCAAGCTCGGAGTCCTTGATACCCAGAGACTTAAGCATGCCCAGGTCGCCGTTCTCCACCGCCATGAACACGGAACGCAGATGCTCCAGGTCGGAGCGCATCAGGTGCAGCGCGGCGCCAAAGTCCTCGATGGTCTGGGACTCTGCAAGTCATAGGAGTGTCCAATAAGTGTATCGGAATCAGCATTGTCCTGCGGTCTTCGTGGCAGAGTGGCAACAGCCGCTACATCGAAGGTCTCGGGTTCAATTCCCGGCGATGGGAGTGTGAAAAAAATGTCTCAAGACAGTGCGACAATCACACTGAACCCGGGACCTTCGGTATGCCAGTCAGAGCTCTTGCCACTATGCCACTAAAGTGAAAGAGACAAGCTGGTAAAAAAGCAATTAGATTGAAATCTTTATTCTTATACGAGTATTAAACAAAAAAACTTAACTAACTAACTAACCATCACGCCGTATCACGGAAGGGGTAGGCAGAAAGAATGGACTGCCACACTTTTCTTTCCTGATATATTTCTCTCGCTTCCTCAACATTCATACATCGGTTCAGTACACACGTCAATTTCTCTGACTACCCACGTGGCCGACATTCAATATTTGATTTATTTAACCGTGCCACGTTTTCCTCGGTCTTCCTCTATTTCTAGTTCCATTAACATCGATAACATATATTTTTGTTGCCATTCTTTATTCATTCATTGTTTCCATACGTCCAAACCATCATAATGATCCTTTCATTATTTTGTTCATAACACCATCATTCGCACCGCATTCACTTCTTATATAATATTTTCATTCGACACTCTATCATACACGGGGTATCTACACATTCGTCTAAGATATCTCATTTCTACTGCATTTATTCTACGTTCATCCTTCTTTTGCCAGTTCCATGCTTCGCTTCCATACATAAGGGTCGGTACAGTAACCCCATTGTGCACTGCCATTTTAGCTTTTTTGGATTGGTTTTTTCGCGATAACAACTTTAAGTGCGCTAATTTAAACAATATTGAATTATGATAACTATTATACATTAAAGGAGTCGTATTTCAGTTGAAGATTTTATAATCAAATAACTACCTGACAAAGCTATGGCGACCTTCTCTACCCCACCCAGGGGCGCGAGAGCATCTCTGGCCTTGCTCCCGAACAGCTTCTCCAGATAATTGGGCCCGTGGGAAGCTAGCAGGGACTGCAGGAAGGATGCCGTCTCTTCAACAGGCGGTCGTTTGGCTGGAACATAAATAGACATACAAAATCAAACGTTGAACAATGACGCAAAAATGAAGAGATGCGATTTTTAGATGTGGAATGCTATTGATGAAGTGAATAAAACAGTATACATGTGAATACTTAACAGTCCTTAATGTAGTTCCGATATATTATTAGATTCAAAGAACTGTTGATTCTGCACTGTATTTATTTCAGATGCAGAAGAGAAGAATACATCAAATGAGTCTACACACACAGGATGGCGATTTTATTTTATATATAATATAATACTTAGAATCATTAGTCACCTTGAGATATGTATAATTATTTTTGAATCCTCTACATTCATACATCTTGTCATGCACGCACGTCGATTTCTCCGACTCCTCAGGTGAAAGATGACTATGTAGGATTAACCACATGACACATATAAATAAAATAGTTTTTCATTATGGTGTTTACCAGAGTTTTTTAAATTTCCATTTTTGCATTTGAAATCGTAGATTGTCATACAATGTATGTAACCTTAAAAACTTTCCTGGAAGCACTGAGGCGCTAAAACTAATAATAATTTTTAAAAGTGAATGCTCTATAAAATAAAAATAAAAATTTGGATATCGTTTGAAAAACATTAATAATTTCACAACAATTTTCACCAACGTGTTTCGTACTATACACGTCTTTTCTCACTGTTAAAATGTTTACACCGAAGAAGGATGTGTGAAGTACGAAACATGTGTGTAAAAAATGCAAAAAAGTGTTGTTAAAACACATAGCTTTTAAAATACAAGAAAAAAGAAAAAAAAACAACGTTTAGTTATCTTTCCTGACTGTTGATTGTGGGAAACGTATCCAATTAATATCATACAGGGTACTCGTAAACCCTTAAATTCATCCCCTTCCATACAGACAATACTAATGTTAATTTAACTGAGCACAATGCATAGCCTTTGTTCATGTTTCGTATCAACGTACATTGTAATCTGTTCCCAATCCACTGGATTCAGTTCAAAGCTCTGGAACTGTCAGCGTGTATTGTCTGCGTTGAATGTCCATCGCAAGATAGAAACGGCTGAATAGCTCTTTGATAAATAGTTCACTTGCAAAGCTAATGGAACAGCTGACAGTCGACATGTTTAAAAAGCAAATGGAATTGTGTGGCTAGTATTCAAATAGCCGTTAAGCAACACATATTATATAAACGCAAAATTATATAGAAAATCATTTCTACCGGTAAGATGTGATATATAAACGTAAAACAAAAAAATATTTTAAAATACTGAAACATTTAGAAAACAGCATTTTACAACTCCATGGAAATTTAACGACCATATTAATTACTAGTTATCAATAATTAAGAGAACCGTTCCATCAATTGTAACACCAGAGAAAACAGCCTTCATGGAACTGAAAAGGATCCAAAAACGATTTTGGTGATATTAATACTTTGGGATTCGGACACCTTCGAATCAATTTAAATTACAGATGTCAATCGTTCGTAGATCGTCATGATATTACTGCATGCATTCTTAAAATAATTGAAATCATAAATGAATTTCATTGTTAAACATCATGTTTTTGCAACATCAACTTTATACGTTAAATTAATATACATATTCCGTATGCAATATAGCAACAATGAAGCATTATCGGGTTTGCTAGTTTAAAATAATTATAACAAAAATGCGAAATTAAATAAAGCTAAACGATTTAATAATCTTATTTTTAGTTTAATGCGTAGGTTCTCAAAGTGGGCGATAACGCCCCCTTGTGGGCGTTTGCGACTTTCAGGGGGGCAGTAGAAGATCCAGAAAAAATAGAGAGCGTGGGTAGATAAAAAAATATAGTCTAAAAAGGCAAAAAAACACGCTAATCACGTAGGTAGTAATAAAGCAAATTAATCTTAAATATTGGTTTATTTCATTATTGCATGTATTGTAATCATTTTCCATTTTTTGGAATAACTATTATGGGAGGGGGGCGTTGAACGTTTATTTTTCTTGTAAAGAGGCGGTGGTCCTTTAATTACATTAAAGGTTTCCAATCTTAATAAGAACAAAATTGTTAGTTTTTTATATGGTTAGCGATTACGCCGATCTCCGGAGGGGTACGCATAGAGGACGGACCGCTATACTGCTCTGTCCTGACATACCTCTCTAGATTCTTTAACATTCATACATCGAAACGTGCACGCTCGTGGAAATAAATAAATATGCAATGTGTATTGGCATGTACAGAACTGCAGGCGTTGTCTTGCTTGGTTCGTGGTGCATTATATAGCCTAAACACAAGAATCTTATATTACTCGTACATATCTATTTGAGCCGCATATGCAAATATACTTATTAGTAGAGACAATAATAAAGTATATTTTAATGAATTCCGCGAAAAGTATGAAAGGTGTAGAAAGAACTAGAAGGCATAAACGCTGGTGCGAAAAAACGCTGTTTTAATCGTTGACAACAAGGATAATCTACAAGTCAAGAATGTACGAAGTATGCAACCAATGTGACCTTGTGATGAACGTGTCAAAGTTTTAATATTTTTCTGACTTCGAATGTGGCTGCCTTTCATTAATTATTATCAGGGGTATATGTATGTTTCATTATATTATTCCCTTTATCAAATAAGTTTGCAAGAACATTAATCTTGTATTAAAACCTCCATTCACCCCGACTTTACTGCGGCATATCTCTCAATTTGCTCACGTTTGCAATGCGGTGAAGTACTCAATTGGATATTTGGCATTTAAGCGGTGTTACAAATTTAGAGAGATAGAACCGCCGGAGTTTTACGGGCATGTAGCCTTTAACCTCAATATTTAAACGAATTTCACCCCCTTATCCCCATACACTTGATAGACTGCCACACATACTGTTTCCGATGTTTCGGGGTTTATGTGTGTTTGCAAACATTTGGGGTTTGCCAAAATAATAAATCAAAATATTTTATTTTCAATCAGAGAAATACGCGTTATTAAATCTAATTAACTCGTTAACCATCGCGCCGTTTCCCTACAGGTGTTAGCAGAGAGAATGAACACTTTATTATAATTTATTATTATATTTGTGAATGTATACTTATACCTGTATACGAAATCCTGGATTTTCACCAAAGGGTGGTTGATTCAAATTTAATTGTATCTCAATAGAGACGAAGCTTCGTCTCTATTGAGATACAATTAAATTTGAATTACATTCACAAATATTTGTAATTATTCTGGTCAATTCTTTGGCATATAGAATGGACTAATACTCCTGGCGGCTTCTAACAATACGTTAGGCGACAGCCTTCGCATTGTGTTAATAAGGTAGTTTGCTAAATGCCGAAAATCATTCTCCATAGATGGCGTTAGTGGGTTGGTTTTATAGGTTAATCTTGAAAAATTCACAAGTGCAATCAAATCTACATAGATGGCTGATTGAAACTGACACGTGAAGATAGATATGGATTTGAAGTATATATACATCTTCCAAAATTTGTCATGCATGATCATAATAACAAAGGTGGAATGGGGAATGTTGTAATTACATAAGGCGGGCGCTTAACCCAACCAATGACAGGTCATAAGTCCTGTAAACACCTTGATCATCCATGTTTAGTTTCCAGTTTGCGTCTTCGTCTCTATTGAGATACAATTAAATTTATTATTATACTTAGGAAATTGAATAATGCTTAAAATACAATCTTCATAGATGGCGTTAGTGTGTAGATTGGATAAACTACCATGCAAAGGGTGGTGTTGAAGATTGACATATATACAACTTCCAAATTTGTCAGACATGGTGGTCATAAGAAAAAGGTGGAATGGGGAATGTTCGACGTTCAGCATAAACCTGAATGGTGAAAATCTGGAGCAAGTAGATGAGTTTGTATATTTAGATAGCATATTTTCAAAGGATGGGCGAGTGAAGAGGGATATTAAAAAAAGTGTTGGGGCAGGCAACAAAGTGAATGGTCCAATTAAAGTTCTCATCGCTAACAAAATTAATTACACTTTGATAAGAAGCCATTACTTGGTGGTTGGACATATTTAACACATAATTAAATACTTTTTTGTACTTGGTACACACCACTTTTTTTGAGGATGATGATGATACCGGTTTCGCTCTATGCGAGCTTCTTCAGACTTTTACACATACATACCGATAGGGCCTCTTCCTCACAAATAAAGTGGTTGTATTCCAAGTACAAAAAGTGTTTAATTAAGTGTTAAAATAAATTACATTAAATTCATAAATTGAAGACACGCCTAAATTATTTTTTAATCGAATTTTGGAAAAATACCAATTTGATGTGAAAATGAAAATGCCTTTGTCTTTGTACATGTGATTTTATAAATGGATATTTTACCATTTGAAAACAAATTCAACACCAGATCAAAGATAGTGTACAATCACACTGCCATCGCCGGCAATCGAATCAGGGACTTTCGGTGTGACAGTCATAGCACTTGCCACTCGGCCACGTATGTCATGAAAGGATATCAATTTGGATATATAAATATTGATTAATGATTTAAAAAAATATATATAATCAGATTGTAAATTATACGAGTAAAAAAGTAAAATATCTATTATAGAATAATGAGTTTTATTCCACTTGCCATTCTATTGTAGTTCCGAATTTCTTCGATAGATGACACCGAGCGGCTAAAACCGGTAGGAACTACGTATAAGAACAAGTGCAATAAACTATATATGAAAAATAATTTTCATTATTATTATTATTAATGGTTTGATATTAATTATATTATGTTTGTTATTGTTTTCTATTTTTTATTTATTTTATATTTGATATATTTTTGTTATGTATATATATTTTTTTATTTATTTAAAAAAAAAAATTATTTGGATTTTTTTTAATGTTAAATTTTTACTTTATTTTTAATTAGTTTTGTGTTCAAAGTTAAAAAAACGGTTTAATAAAAAAAGTATGTTTTTATAAAATCGAAATGATGAACTCTACAAAAAAATTAACTAACTTTTATATAAGTGTATTAACTTTTATATAAGTGTAAATGTAGATAAATATATTTTCTTCGCGAGTTAAAATAAAACACAATACAAAGAAATAAGTTATAAGCTTTGTCACAAGTGATGAAATTAAATTAAAAACCGCCATTTTGTGTACCGTAACACTTAATAAGATTTGTTTACATATCTTAAAGCTCCCAGGACACTTCAAGATATAGACATTATAAAGAAAACAATAAAAAAGAATGAAGAAAATAAATGTAAACGATGTAATTAAGGGAAGACCGAAGAAAACGCGGAACGATGAAACCAATAATTAAATGTCTGCCACGTGAGGAGTCGGAGAAATTTATGTGCGTGCATGCCACGATTTATGAATGTTGAGGAATCGGGAGAAGAAAGTCAGGAAATAACAGTATGGCGGTCCATTATTTCTGCCTACCCCTTTGGAGACGGCGTATAGGTTAGACGTAACGGAATATGCATATAAAAGAAGCAAATACACATTTATACTTGTTTAATTTATATACGAGTACATATTTCATATGCATATGCTCGAATATAGCAATAGCGTCAATTAAATGTCAAGTGTCAATTAAATGTTAAATGTCGGCCAAGCCGACTGACATATATGATTCCTTTCTGGAGGACAGGAAACCAAAAGGACATCTCCAGACTCCAAAGACAGCAAAATAAAATAATAAAATTAGTTTATAACATTAACTATCTTACCCCAACCATACAAGTGTGGGACTGGGAGGATTAATCCCATCCCCCCTACCTAACCTATGGCGCTAGTATGCTGGCAGCAGCATAGCGCCCCCTGGAGATGGTATGGACATATCAGACCTGACTAAATTTGAGACCTTGAAAATTGTACACAGAGTGACCATGGAAGAGACAACAGACAGCAACTACAAATTAACTAAAAATTCAGACGTACACAGACACTGGACCAGGAATGCACGAACTAAGACAGGACAATCAAGGAAACTTTACAATGAACTACCAAAAGACACAAGGAGTCTCACTACAAATCAATTTAAAATATACCTGAAACATTATATAATTACAAAAAAGATCTAAAATTGTATTCATTAAACCAATTGGGTTTAAAAAAAATTAAAAAAAAAAAAGTGAGGATTTGGTGAAATTGACGTGCGTGCATGACATGATGTAATGTTGAGGATTCAAAATAAGTGTGTCAGTCCATTCTTCCTACCCAACTCGGGATGACGTCGTGACGGTTAATTAGTTAATTAGTTTTGTTGAATTATTTTAATATTTTCTATACATAACATTGTATTTTGCGATGCTATTAAACTGAAAAATGTTTAAACTTTTTCGTATTATATTTTCTAACGAAGGTAAACAATATTTCAAGTGACCTTTAAAGTATGCTTTTCCGAGAAATCTTAGAATTGATTTTGAACTTCCAACACAGCGAAATTAATTAAAACATTTTCAAATAAGTACAACTTTACCATTTTGTTTTCGGAAAAGGGCGCAACTTAATTAAACAATTAAAAACCTCTTTAAGAAAATTATTTTTTCACAGGAAAAAGGGGGTGTCTGATTCTATGGCGGTGCGTAAAATGAAAGTCATAAAATCGTTTATTTGAAATACTTTTGTTTTCTTAATTCGAAACCGGTTAGCAATTTAAATATCGAAAAATGTGATCTAAATAATGTATTTTCATTTAAAAAAATCACAAATATAAACAATTTTTTTCAAAATTGTAATCAAAAGATATTAAACGAAATAGTGTTAAATTGTTGGTAATTATTTAATAAATCCGTTTGAAAACGTCTGTTTTCCAGAAGTTTTATTATATTTTTGTGATTGACGTGTTTCGCCTGGCTGAGGCATTATAAATGTAGTAAATAATCCTAACACTTTTTTCGATACATTTGAAAAGATACAGACTTGTCCGGTCGACAGACAAGATACAGATTAAAAGAGGAATCCGACAGGGAGACACAATATCCCCAAACATTTCGCATTAGCCCTCGAATAAATTTTAAAAATCTGAACTGGGAATCTAAAGGAATCCGTGTTGATGGAAAATATTTAAACCATCTACGTTTTGGCGATGACATCGTACTCGTGAGCAACACTCTGGATGAACTAATCGAAATGCTTAAAGAACTTTACGATGTATTCAAATCTGTAGGTTTGAATATGAACCTGGCAAAGACCAAGGTGATAATAGCTTAGCCAGGCGAAACATGCCATTCCCAATCAAATATAATAAAAATTCTAGTATTTAATTATTAAATAAATAAGTGATTATTTATTTCTCTTTTAATTTTCTATATATACTTTGTATATACAACACTTATATTAAAAAAATAAAATTACATAGACATGTTTCGGACAAACAGTCCTTCTTCAGTAAAGATACATTTTTAAAAATTATTATATATAAAATTGTTCACATGATCTGACAGATGTTATAAAGATTTATTTTGGAACGTTTATGCTTTTTTTGTAACAAATATTATGATTCAATTTAAAATTTAAAATAATAATTTAAATTTCTTATCGGGGTTCAGGTTCACTTACAACAAAGGATGTTATTCAAACGTTACATTTATTTGATTATTTATAATATTTTCTTTATTTTTGATTGGTATTTTAATTTCTAAAATTTTGATTACTCCTAGTAATTATTGTACATTTTCATTAAAAGAACTGGTTATTTATATTATATTTGATAATGCTACACCGCAGATTAAGTGTTTCGTACGAAAGTACATCTTTAGTTACATTTTGTGTTTCAATTTCGGATGTATTATATATGATATTTTAAAGAAATATTATCTCAATAATGTATCAAATTATGTTTGTTCGGTTTTCATGTGACTGTATGAGTTCTATCAATAATAAAATAGGCTTAAAGTAAATACACAGCACGCTGGTAACTATGAAATATGATTTCAAGTACATAAGGTAGACGACGCGTTCAATTAGTCCCTAATCACCTGCCTTGTTCTCTTGTTAGACTAAACCCACTAAGGAGCGTGTTCACTGTTTATCATACTCGTAATAGTAAAATATATATAATATACGAGCTTTGTGGAAAGTCTCCGACTTTGTAGAACAACGGCCCCAGGTAGCTGGTGAGACGTCATTCATTTAGCACGCAAATTAAGCATATGAATATATGCTTTAAATTTAATTAATAAACCGTACTTAATTATTTTTATACATAGCTTAAGAAATTATGACACAAAAAGAACAGTACAGAAACTCCGAGTGGGGAATGGAGAAGAGGATGCTTAACATCAGTCTGCATACAGGCAACGAAAATAGATAAGAAAAAGGACCAACATTTGTCAACTCAAAAGACATAACAATTGCTGATGTAACATGCAAAATAGCTTCGTTAAAGAAGAATTGAACCACAGAAACCCGGGCAGACCACAAGCAAGATGGTGTGTTGATATCGAACGAGTGGCACGAAGTCAAAGGCATAGAGATTTGAAAGTAAGGGAAGCCCTGGAAGGAAAGGGTATAACTGGATGACTAATGATGATGATAGCTAATATTTAAATTGAATAACGCGTTTTTATACACATTTTAAAGTATTCTAAATATTAATTCAATAAAACATAATTTTTAATCAATTTTTCCACGTTTGTCTTTATTAGGACAGCGAGAGGTGACCTACACCTAGGAGTAATTGGCCACGATAGGCAGAAGAAGAAGAAGATTAGTAGCAAGAGAAGATTAGACTTGATAAAGCGCTAGATTAGAATGTAGACATAGATTTAAAATAATATATCCACATATCATCAAAAATTATATTCTTCTCAATAACATTTATGAAAATTTTTAAACAGGCCCCCGAAAACTATGTATGTGTTTTATTTTATGTATAAAATAAAGTAATTTATACGAATGAAAACGTCTGTTTTCTAGAAATTTTATTATATTTTATGCAAATTGCATGGTTCGCCTGTCTAAGGCACTTTCAAATGATATCAACTTTTGACAATCGCTTAGACAGGCGAAACATGTCAATCACATGAAATATAACAAAAACTTCTAAAACACAGACGTTTTCCTCAATTATTGAAAATGTAGTTTTACACCATTGTTGAAGAAACAACACAAATATTAAATAATAAGATAAAGAATTTTCTGTTTGTTTTTTGTTTCAACAAGTTGAATCTTTTGTTATTATATTCTGTTTGAAATCATTTTGGTTGGTTTATATGTTCTCCTAATGATAAATGAATGAGGAAAATAACTTCAAATGTTGTTAAATAGTGTTATAGAAAAACGAAAATGTGAAATACCAGAGTGTTAACGCTTAAGTTTATCAAAAATTTATGAACTCTTTTTCAAATAAACTCACAATGCAAAGGTTGTAATAATAAAACACTCTTCCTTAGATAGCTGTTTCATCCGCCTTATACCTATCCGACCCTTATCACAACACCGGCAGAGAATATGAAGAAGAATATTACGAGACCCGCGAAAACTTATGATGTTTGTTCTTGATTAAATTTCTTGACTCTGCCATACCTAGAGTTGAGATACAGTAGTTATATTTAATTAAATTTACAGAGATAAATTCATCAACTTCGTAAACATAGAATACATGATACAGGCAACAATATATGTATTTCAGTGACTACCAGAAAACAAACGAACTTTATATTGTTTCCTGTAGAAGTTTCAACAAAATAACCGAAACATCTTGATATTTCCAGATGATAAATGGACAAAAGGATTCCCGACATGGAGACCATGGAAGGCAAAGAGAAGTATAGAGCGACCACAACTACATGGCAGGATGACCAAAACCGACGCTTGGCTTAACCAGTCTGCACATGACAGAGAAGCATGGAAGCAGATGGAGGAGGAATACAAATACACCAACGTTTATTCTCTAAAAGCATGATGTTTAACAAAGAAATATATTAAAGATTAAAATTGTTGATTTTAATGCAATTGCAGTCAAGTCATGACGATCTTCTGACGATGATAGCTGTCATTTAGACCATTTCTAGTGATTCTTTCGGTAACTTAATTAAATACTCACATCAAACAAAATTTGTTCACACAAATATATACTGTAATGCCTCTAGAGATAAAAAGAAATATTGTTTCTTCTATGTTCGCCATACTTTGTGTTGAAGATGTTTCATTTGTTTTTTTCTTTTTTATATACTTTGTATATACGAGTACAACACTAACTTTAAAAATAGAATTACGTATCAGACATGTTTCGGACAACCGGTCCTTCTTCAGTGATACATATTTAAAATATTATAAAATTGTTTACAAATAAGATCAGTTTTGTGACAGATGTTATAACATCTGTCAAAACTGATCATATTTGTAAACAACTTTATAATATTTTTAATCTTTATATCTTTATAATATAATATGTATCACTGAATAAGGACCGGTTGCCGAAACATGTCTGATTTGTATTTTTTTTTAAAGTTAGTGTTGTATATACAAAATATATAAAAGAAAACAAACAAATGAAATATTATTTGACTGTAACACTAAGAATTAATTTAAATGCTTTTTACAAGTGCGGTATAACTCGGTTCGTATAAAATTAATTTTAAAACATTTTCTTAAGTAATATTGATAGACAGTGAATTTGTCGAGTTTATTGATCCTATAACCACGAAAATTGTCTTTTATTTATATAGATTAAGCAATATTTTATAATCATCCTGTGAAGTTATTCACGTAAGTAAACTTTCAAATTTCAGGCGAACAATTCTACGGTAGAATTTATACATCTATGTATGCTTTTAAATTTTCCATTTGAATAATTTATATTGTATCGCTACACACTTGTCAACGTCTCACGCTAATGGGCCCATTTATATTTCTGAGCTCATCAGGAGGAAAAATTGCCTAATTATTTAATATGCTTTAGTCTGTCTGTTACGCGTTCCAGAAAACTAAGTCTTTCAATATTTTCTCTGTCAACTTTGCCGAAATTTTTGGCCTTACAAAATAAATGAAGGGATATACGAAGCTAAAATATAACAAATTGTTTAAATATTATTAGTATTATTATTATTATTTTGTTCAATTGCTCTTTACATCTCACAGCATGAGCCAAATAGATGTAAAGGGTAATATTATAGCTATCATAGTAATTCTCGTGACTTGTGATAGGTAGCTAATCTATCGCCATTTTATAGTCATGTGAATTCTGCACCAGACCAAAAGCAGAGTGACAATCACACTGCCAACGCATCGCCGGGAATTGAACCCGGAATCTTCGGGGTGGCAGACAATGCAGTTACTACTGGGCTACGAAGGTCGTGGAATATGGCACTACTTGAATTATAATACACCAAAAACCAAATTTATTCTTAATTAGCATTTTTTATTCTTTTTGCAAAAGAGAGCAATGAAGAGAGCCATTTTGGATGTTATCTTGCGGGACAGAGTCAAGAATGAGAACATAAGAGCCAGGACAAAAAAGTCTTCGACGTCATCAAGTTGGCCGCAACCCAAGTGGCGTTGGACGGTAAAAGGCCTAGATAAAAAGTGGATAAGGTGACTGCTGTGCTGGTGCCCGATAACGGCAAAGCATAGAGTTGGGTCCTATACACCACGTTGGTTCGGAGCAGACTAGAAAGTGGTTCTGGGATATGGAGTCTTCACGAGGCGAGATATTCCGTTATGCTGGAGAGGATTCAGAAAAAATTCTGAGGTATCTCTACATTAGGGAGTATGGTAGTTATCCGTGGCACTATCCCGCAGCATTTATTTTGAGAATGCTCGGAACCGATTCTTTACACCTTCGAAGAGATGGGCATCTCATTACCCATTTCTTTATATTAATCAGGGGATATTTCGAGAACTCGGCCGTGCTGGAGAGTGTTGGTCTTTTTGTCCCTGATAGATATCTCCGACAGTGACAGCACAGAATGTTTTCTGAATATTTCACGGATTCGAACTAGTATAATTAAAGTGTATAAATCTATACAATCAAATAATTATGTACAATCAAATAATGCGTTCCTGGTATTATATTGTATGTGTATAATATTTTACCTGTACTCAATAGATGCCTTAAACATTTTGCTGTCTGTAATGTCTTTTGAGTAAATAAAATGATTTGATTGATTGATCATTCAGTGCAATAGCGTCTTGCAGAGAAATGGCTTGAGTGAGGGTGATACTCTGAACCGTGCGAGGTTGAGCCTGAGATCGAGAAGAGCCGACCCCAAGACGATGAGTTGGGATAACGCCAGGAAGAGGAAGATGAAGATATTTATTTTTCTAATAATGTCTGGAGTAAGACCTCTGGAAGGTCTAGACAGCGCCTAATGGACAATGTTCTGGCTGATCTGGCTAGGTTGGGTGAATCGGACTGCTGGGAGCAAAAGGTGCAGGATCGAGGAGCTTGGCGAAAAATTATCAAGGAGGCTAAAACTCTTCAAGAGTTGTATGGCTATAGGAAGTATATATATATACACCGGTGGTGGTCTAGGGGATAGAACGCTTGGGTCCTAATCCAGGGGGCATGGGTTCAAGGCTGGACACGACCAGGTTCCTTCTTCATAATAAAATAATTATCTTTAATGTGTTGTTTCTTGTGCATAAGATTGTTAATGGACACACCTCCCTAGAATTCATGAGGAAGATTTAGAGTAACCAGCATGAACATTCTTATGGGACAAGAAATAAAGACAAATTGAGGCTTCCATTCAGACATACAAAGAAATCACAAAACTCACTAATGTACAAGGCACTGAAGATGTACGAGGATGTTCCGCAGGAGATCAGAAGTGAGAAGAAAATGTGAAGATTTAGAATAGAATTAAGTAAATATGTAACCACACTGTAAAATGAAGATTGTGTTTTTTTTTGTAATGTAACTGTTCTTATTAGGACATATGTATATACATATGTACTATTTTAAGTTAATAAAAATAAATAAATAAATAATAGTGAGCTATTTTCTGCTCACATTGAAGATTGTAAAATAAATTCTCATATCATTGATATAAATCCTTGATGTTAGTCTTTAAAAAAAAAAAGTAAACTAATAATGTTTGGTAAAACTTAAATTGGATTTTTGGTCCACTCACCGGCTGTGCAGAGTCTGGAGTCCTCGTCATACCCATCAGAGCAATCTGGTGCTCCGTCACACAAGTACTGGATGGAAATGCAGTTTCCATCTCCCGGGCACTTGAATGGCTCGTATGGGTGGCAGGCGTCTCCTGAATTAGAAAATTATCACTTTAGTATGCACAATTCACAAATGAAAAAGCGAAATATACTCAACGGTAAAATCAAAATAAAACATTTCACAAACTTTTGTTTATGTACGCATGATAAGACTCGTTGTTGTGCGTAATTATTTGATTGTATAGATTTATACACTTTAATTATACTAGTTCGAATCCGTGAAATATTCACGGAAGTAAAGATTTTCTACTCTTCAAAAACTTAGTTATTTGTATAATCATATTTTTATTTTATTTTGTTATTTTTATAATTTTTTAGTAACAAAAATGCTATCGGCTTAATTGTAATAATTATTTAATATTAGGTTCATTAAAATTATAATTTGCTTATTAATTTTTTTTTTGGAAAAGCGACTAAGGGTGAGACTAATAATGATAATGATACTTTTTTTTCCTTTATTGGTTCCTTTATTGGTAAATGAACACTACGTCGTACGTATTATAAATATTTCGATTGTAGTTTGCGTAATTGTTTTTTACTCGTTGTACGTATACATTTCGGCAAGTATTGTTGGAGTAATTGTTTTTACTGATTAAATTATCTTAGTAAAAGAGATTGCCGCGAGTAACCCATTGATGCAGCTTCACGTACCCCCGGGGTACGCGTATTACTAATTGGGAAACATTGTTCTAAAGCATCCAACGGTGACTTATTGTATAATGTAATTTCGTTTTGCGTCAGTGATCCGAAGACATCTCTAGAATCAAGTAAAAAACGGGAACACTAGATGTAAATTGAATCTATAGCTAAAGCACTTCGGAGTGGATATAAAATATTCAAGAATCAGAAATCCCGAATTTTGGACTCATACAAGATTCATCTTGTAACTTTCTGAAAGAAACCTAAATAAATTATCAGTTAGAGTTGATGTAAGTGTAACTGCTAACAAAAATGAAAAACACAAAGACACTTTTCTAGACGTTTAGGCATTTTTAACTCTTGAAAGTACCGAAAGTTATGAAACTAATAAAAATGTTATGAGAATTACAGAGAATCCAAAAATTATGATTGATATTAAAATTTTCACAACAAAAATATTCAACTATTATAATTATTCTGTATCCATTTGTTTAGGAATTTGAAAGCAATATCTATGGAAAAAAATACGCATACGACTAGCAAATAATGCGGTCATTCTATATATAAAGGTATCCCAGAAGTCGACGTCAGGCCGGAAACGGATGAAAGGCATGATAGTTATGAGAAAAATATAAAAGAACTGGGTGTTAATTTTCTCGATTTTTTAAAAATGCCTATTATTAAAAAAAAACTTAGTTTTTTTAAAACATTGTTTATTTACGACTTTTATTAGTACGTTATCTCATGATTTTTTTAGTTCGGGCATTTAATGAATGCATTTTCATATGAGTCTTTATTTTAACTTTACAGTAACACGTGGAGAATTTTCTTGGCTTTTTATTTATTTAAATGATATTATGGTTCTGGTATACAATATTATAATATCGAATATGGGAAAAATATATTTTTTTTAATTATACGTGTATTGGTAAAAATGTGTTTTTAGCAATTTAGAAAGCTAAATTTTATAATAAATTATCTTCTTCTTCAAGTGCCCTGTTGGGTTCCCCAATCGTTGGCGATCACCTCGGCGAAACTGTCCTTGTCTTGCGCCGCTCGGAACAGATCCTCCACGCTTCGAATGCTGGTCCACTCCCTCACGTTTCGCAGCCAAGACATCTGTATCCCGTCCCTCAATTTTCCCCTCCAATATCAGTTGTAGAAGGTGGTATTTTTCCCCACGCAGTACATGTCCATCATATATTATAATATATTTAAATATTTACAATAAATGATTGAATATGATATAAATACTCACCTAACAATGTAATTTTTATTATTACTGTTAAAATTTATAACACTTACTCGTATAATATCACAATTTATTTTTATTTACTGAGTAGGTATGTCGCTATTCTCAGTGAATAAAAATAAATTGTGATAATATAACAGTGTTATAAATTTAAACAGTAATAATGTTGAAGTATCATAGTGTTTCGGCCAAAACAATGGCTTTTGTAATTTTTATTCATTTATTTAAAAAAAACACATTTTTATCTCAAAATATGTCTAATAAACTAGGAGTAGAATGAAGAGCTTAACCATCAACCATTTATCAAATTAAAATTGATTTTCTTGTAAACCAGCGCAGGTAGACTAAAATGCAGATTGTAAGGTTCAACAAGAATATGAATAAAGTTTAATATTCTCTGGAAAAAATAATGTATTTTTCGATACAAATATTAGTAGACTTTACTTTGAAGTCTCATAATTTGTAATGAATTAAAAGGGATCCATTTTATACACGATCGGAAGCTTTAACAAACAGAGATCACAGATTTTTGCAAAATATACTTCAGAAGATTTTAAACAATTTTCTTTTAACGATAAATCACGTTTTCTTGAAAATGAAGGTAGAAATGAAATAAAAAAGAGGAAAATACACCGCAAAGCAAATGGCTGCTGCTTACAGTGTAAACACGCCTGTTTTTCATCGGGTAAGGTTTTGAATTCAATGGAAATTTCAGACTGGCGAAATATAACCGAGTTATATAAATACGGAAAAATAAAAGCGATCGCGTATTCCCGGAACAGATTTTTTTATACAAAATAATTTTTCTCATGAATGGTAGAGAATTTTTATTTATTAATTATTGAGTGAAAACGATATGTAGGATTCTAAAATAAAATGTCACATACTGTAATAACGTGCGGAACATAGGCCTTTCGCTTTACTGACGGTGGCAATACTTTATAACGCAAGCTATTAATAGATAAAGTGACCTCATCAATCAAAAATTATTAATATTCAAACAAATCAATCATCTTTTTACTAGAACAAAAAATATACGAAAATCCTTTCAACTAATAAAATCTTAAGTTCATAATGGAAATTACTTTGGGGATGCTCGGGACCAATTCTCTGCAACTTCGAAGAGATGGACATCTCATAACACATTTTTTATTTATTAATAAGGAATATATTTCGAGAACTATGCCATGTTGGAAGTTGTTGGTCTTTTTGTCCCTGATAGATATCTCCGACAGCGACAGCACAAATTGTTTTTCCTACCGGCCACGAGAACCAATCTGCCTCTGGTGACACCGGTGAGAAGAGGAATAATCCTATTGAACGCGGTCTCCTTGGAGATCGACGTCTTTCATATTAGTGAAGGTACGTTCAGAAGACAAATAATCTTGACTTTAGAAAGTATATTGTCTTACTAATGTCAAACCATCTCTCATGCGTCCCTGGTAGTATGTTGTATGTGTATAATATTTTACCTGTACTCAATGTGCCTTTAACTGTGCCTTTAACATATTTTCTCGTCTTTTGAGTAAATAAACTGATTTGATTTGTTTTGCTTAATTTTTCTTTCTTTTTTATATTCTTTGTATATACAACACTTGGACATTACATAGACATGTTTCGGACAACCAGTCCTTCTTCAGTGATACATATTATTATATTATATAAATATACATATTTAAAATATTATAAAATTCATTACACGATCTGACAGATGTTATGATTTGATTTGATTTGATTTTTAGTAAAGGTAAAATAAATTCTCTGATGTACGAGTATGTGATGTAAGAGCAATGTATAGCAAATAAACGCTTGTTTGATTATTTTTTTAAAACAGTTCAAGTTTATAAAAAGTATCTAATTCAAGTATTATTCGATAAAACATTTTCTTGGATTTATATTCATTGTTAAAATACGTTTTTTTCTAAAATATTATGTTTATTTTAAAATAACACAATTCAATATTTTTGATCTTTAATTGTTGCTAGAATAGATTTTGTAAAATATTTAATTGAATACATCATTCTTGTACTGACAATAATAACATTCAGAAAAAAATGTGAGTATATTATAGAATATTTAAAATATCATGGATGGAAAGAGTCACAAACATGGAAGTATTGCAACGAATGAAGAAAGAAAAATATATAGTCAAGATCCTAAAGCGCAGGAAACTAAAATACTTCGGGTACATTATGAGGTAAATAAATACAAAGTGCTGCATCTGATTCCAAAGTAAGCTTAGCTTAAGCTTAAGAAGAAACTCAATTGCAGCACAACATCTCTATTTAGAGTTGCTGTATCAAGGGTACAAATAGTAATAATGTTATCTAACCTTTAATGGGAAGGAAACAAGAAGAAGTAATAATAAGATACAGTAGAATCTGGATAATTGGAACCTAGTTAATTGGCAAAACTCAATAGTTGGCAGAAAAGTTCCGGTCCTACCCTCTTGGAGCACTATAACCTCTTTAATTGGATAAAAAAAACTGTTTAATTGAACTCGACATTCTGGCCGTACACCTCTGTAATTGGAGAGCACTGCATTCTCGATCTCTGTAAACTGACAACTCCTCAGTATTTGTTCTGTACTCATCGAAGGTGGTCCATTTTAGATCGCAATGTTTCACGGCTTTAATTTGAGCTTGAAACTAAAACTAATCCAAGAATTTGACGCCGGTAAATCTCATTGTGCGACATTTTAGAGTGTGAAACAGGCCCATATTATTGATTTTTTCGAGCCACAATAATTAAACTTATTGCTTGTATGTGTATGCACTACATAAAGTTTACTTATAAATTTTTAATTGATTATTTTATGCATGAATCCATGAATTGTTTTGATTACTTTTCTGTTTATGTGGTTTCAAAACCTGGTTAAAAAACCAAAGCACAATCTGTACCTGGTTAATTGACCATCGTAGGCCTGGTCCCTTGGAATGCCAATTATCCAGGTTCCACTGTACCTATTTTTAAAACATAAAGATTATTGCAGTATTGAGATTATTGCAGTATTAAGATTATTGATTATTGCGTATAAACCAAAGATATGAAAGAAACAGAAAAAACTGCTATTATATAATAGTTTTGTATAGATGTTTTTATTTTTAATACCCTTGCATTGTTCGTGATTTTGCTATATCTTAAGTGATCTGCTTCAGATGCCAAGAAGCAGAGAAGGAAAATTTCCTTCGAAATATGAGAAGTTTGAAGTGCTCCTTTGCGGCAAGATAATAAAATAAATCATAACTTGTGCACTCTCAAAGATATGAGGAACGTATAAACTTAATTTTCTCAGAATTCTTGACCACACATTTTGATACATGGCAAACTTAGTGCTTTTATAGTATATCCTTAGGTATCAGATCTTTCATCGCATAAAATATTATATGTATTGGATGTAAAGAACCAGAAAGGTCGATCGAAGTAATGTGAATATTATTGCTTCAGCAAATGTTAGGGGGAGAAGGTTTATTAGAAGCTTTGAGGAAATTAATAATTAACATAAGAACAACCCCCAAATAACAACACCTAAAAACAAAATAAGTTGTTATGAGTAAATCGCAAAAAACTGATACGCTAATAAAATGCACTTTTTTACGATATTTATTTTTTTCATCTCAACCAGTTAGTATTTTAAAAGTAATCAGCCATGAAATAATCATCATTATGTTGATAATTAAAGTAAAATAATGAATTTCATTTTGGAGTTTGCCAGCTTTGCAACATTCAAGTGGAGGTTGCCATGTTTGGAACAAACCATACATTTTACTAGCAAAATTCTTCAGAATGAAGCCGAATTTGAAACTGAAAATCAATAAAAATTGTGTGCAAATATATTATGAATAAGACCCAATTCATATCTCACTTTTGATTATTGGTGAAGTTTGCCGGGTTTGCAAATAATACCCTCAAATGCAAATAAGATATACGAGTAAACCGATATGTTTCCAAATTGTTCACAAATTTGCTACAACTACTAATATATAATAGAAGTTTACTTTGATAGTCACCTCATTTAGAAAAATATAAAAACCGCTTCAATACTGGAAAATTTTAATATCGTTTTGTGAGGCGATTCGGGACATAAAAAAGGATAAATCTAGTTGCTCTACTGTAAGTGTAGGGAATATATTATATTTCATCTATATTCGCCATACTTCGTGTTGTAATTGCTTTATTTCTCTTTATTTTTTTATACACTTTGTTTATACAACACTTACATTAAAAAAATTAAAATTACTTAGGTATGTTTCGGACAACCAGTCCTTCATCAGTGATACATATTATTAAGATACATACAGATTTAAAATAATATAAAATTGTTTACATGTTTTGACAGATGTTAGATCATGCAAACAATTTTATAATATTTTATATGTATCACTGAAGAATGACTGGTTGTCCGAAATATGTCTATGTAATTTAAAAAAAAAAAAATTATGTGGTGTATAAACTAAGTGTAACAAAAAAGGAAAGAAAAATAAATATATTATATTTTTGGTTCTTTCAATACACGGTATTAACCAAACCAAAAAAAAAAAATTAAAACTTCACAATTATGAGATTAATGTTTTTTGACGTTGAGTATATATTCCTCACTGATTGACGATTATTTGGACATTTTCACTGATAAAGTTAAAATCACAATTTGACACTTTTGTGGTTTAAGTAGGTAATCAGTGGTTTAAATAGTACGAATAAAACACAAAGTGAAAAATTCTATATACAAATAATTACAATTTACATGTAAAGTTAATTACATTAGGTATTTGAATTAACAGAATTAACACTGATCGGAAAACCCATTTCCATTACGCCGAGTCTAACAAAACTTCGATTAGGGGAATGTTAAAAATTTATTGCGCAATTTGTAATTACAACATGCCTGGAAAATGTTTTTCCCGGCAGGTTTTTTTTGTGTTATAATGTAAATAGAGTTTTTACGTGCTGCCACATTTGTTAATTACAAAACTTAGCACAGACGCCGCATAATGCTAAAAAATACCCTTTAATTGTATAAATATAGTTTATTTTAGTTTGTTTTATAACGTATTATTCATTTTTCGTTAATTAAATCCTCTTTGTCTTCTTATGTTCGAAATGTTTAAAAAGAGGTTTCCACTGAGCGACTCATATCTCCGCCATTTTTATTGTTATTATATTTTCAACATTGTAAATTGTTTAAAGATCTATTAAATGTATACGTAAAATAAATAATATTTTTTTACAACATTTTGAATGTATACAAATACTTGTAGACGAACAACTGGAACTGTTAAAAAGATATTCTGCTTAGTGCTTAAAATACAATATTCATAGATGGCGTTAGTGTGTACATTGAATGAACTACCATGCAAAGGGTGGTGTTGCAGATTGACATATATACAACTTCCAAAAAATTGTCAGACATGGTGGTCATAAGAAAAAAAAGGTGGAATGGGGAATGTTGTATTACATAAAGCGTGCGCTTAACCCAACCAATGACAGGTCATAAGTCCTGTAAACACCTCGATCAACCATATTCTGTTTCCAATTTGCATCTTCGTCTCTATTGAGATACAATTGATTCTTAAATAATAATTCATATTTTTATGGCTGAGTCAAAAAAATATATTTATGTCTATTTTTTCGAGCGTCAGGGTGGTGTGACCCCTAAATCCAAGCAAGGAAGTATTTGTATTTTAGTAAATACATATTTGCAACTACAATCTTTATGAATGGTGTATTTCCTGTTTTTTTTAATGAACTTTGAAAATAGCTTTCACTTCCAAACAATCGTTTGTTTCTAAATTCAAATAATTTGCTTAACTTAATATTCTTTTGTTTCTTTGTTGCGACAGTACGAAAAAAAGTAGAAACTACTTTGCAATGATCTTAAATTCACTTCAATATCCTACTAATTTCTTGAACGTATCGATCGATACGCGCTCTGTTGTAAATGTAAGGTGGGGTGTAAGTTATCTATTAATAAACACCCTGTAGTAATTGGAATACCTCTATTATTGGTTTAGATGTGGCACTAATTGTTCCCTCAGGGCTTCGATAATTAGGTTCTTGTTTGTGAAATCCCCAACTGATTAATTAATTAAACTCTCCATTAAGAGAATATTAATTTAGTTTATACCAGAAATCGAGTATTGACGTAATTAATTTTCTGATAAAATTTTAATCTTCCTCCTGGTTATCGACCTATGTGGTCTGTTCTCCAGAGTCTTGCTCCTCTTGTGAGGTAGACTCCCAGTTGTTCTTCCATCTTTAAGGAGGTCTTCCACGAGAACGAGTCTGGTGGTGTCCATTCTTTGAACATGACCGTACCAGTCCCTTTTTCGCTGTCTGCTCCATCTTATAATATCCTCAACCTCACATATCTCTCTTATTCCGGTGTTTCGGTGTCTTCAGTGTCCTCAGTGTCTTCATCTCGGAAGTCTTCAAAATTTGCTTGGTCTTTACTGTGTCTGCCCTCGCTTCGACGCCATTGGTCTTACGCACGCTTTCTAGATTCTCATCTTACTCTTAATGGCCATGTCTTTGTTTTTCCATATTGTGGATTTTAGAGCGTCAGAGATTGCAGCTACCTTGTTTATTTGGGCTTGTATTTCTTCCTGCAGGTCAGTTCCTCCTTCTAGGTCGATGCCTATATACTTGAAGGTCCTGATCTGTTCTATGGGTTGATTTGATAAAATAATAATGTTCAAAATAATAATGTGTAAATTATCTATGATATTAATTGTTTATGTAGCACTGATGTAAAAAAACTGATGTAAAATACCTGATTTGCCTTAATATTCAATTTCAATTCAATTCATTAAAAAAATATATAAACATTACAAAATAACACATTCTTATTCGTTAATTATTAAAAATTAAGAAGTAATAATCACAGCCTTTTGTTTAGTTAAAAAAACACAAGCAATTTTAAAAAATGTATTCGAGAACCATTAAGTAAAAGGAAACAATAAGAAAAACAAGAGAAGCAAATATTAATTTAATGCATTATTTAAGAAATAGATGCTTTCTGAGGGAAGCTTCACTATCGTGGAAAATGTCTTTATCCGAGGAGATGCGGTTTAGAAGGATTATTGTCCTGCCCATGGGCATTACCATAGGTAGATTGGTTCTACACAGTGGCAGGTGAAATAAATTATGTTGCCTTTGTCGCAGATAATTGTCAGGGACAAACAAAGTAAAGTCATTCAAAATATCAGACTTATGTATTCAATCACGAATCAGTTGAAAAAAATGAACACCCAAATGGATAGTTCGTCTAATTTCCAATAATTAGTAGTCCAGCACGCTAAGCAAGAAATCAGTTGGGTACAGCCAGGGGTAATAACCGTTTTCTTTGAGGTGAAAAAAAACCTAAGAACTTTTTTTGTACCTTTTCAATCAACAGGCAATATTTAGTTTCATGCGGTGCCCACAAGAGTGTATTTAATTCCAACCTAATTCTTACCAAAAAAATTTACAATAACTTCAGGACTTTTGAATTGGTAATATCTCCCCATTCCTAAGAACAAATGCCAAAATCTTATGGGAGCTATATGCATTATCAAATGTGATTAAATTACGCGAGTAACTAAGGTACTATGATAATAGCACTTTGATAATACTTATATTTTCTTGAACAATGATCTCAAACTCCATACTGAATAATTAATACGAATGAAAACGCCTGTTTTCTAGAAGTTTTATTATTATATTATATATTTTCTAATATTTTATAGGAATGACCTGATTCGCCTTACTAATGCATTATCAAACGCGAGTTACATTACGCGAGTAATTAAGGCATTATCAAAATATTAGGTGTATAACTTTGCTTCCGCCGTTTTTTTTTTCGAAATTCGAGGCTTTATCGTAAAAAACTGATATACTTGGAAACTTTGAAATGGGAAGTCCTACCCCACCCGCCGTATTCTCCAGACGTTGCTCCCTCGGACTATCACTTGTTTCGATCAATGGCACACGGCCTAGCTGACCAGCACTTCCGGTCTTATGAAGAAGTAAAAAATTGGATCGATTCGTGGATCGCTTCAAAAGATGACCAGTTTTTTTCAACGCGGGATTCGTATGCTGCCCGAAAGATGGGAGAAAGTAGTGGCCAGCGATGGACAATACTTTGAATCATAAATGTATAACCAGTTTTTTACGATAAAGCCTCGAATTTCGGAAAAAAACGGCGGAAGCAAAGTCATACACCAATAGCATATTTTGAATGATGAAAAACTGCACTTTAAATAATTAGTGCGAAGTTTTATTATAATTTATGGGAACGATAACATTCGCCTTTCTAAGGTTCTATTAAATTAACAAGTGGTACATTGGATAGTTATTGGAAACAAGAATTTATCAATGAAGGCGAAAACGGCCGTTCACAATGGAGTTCTGGTCCCAACCCTAATGTATGGAAGCGAAGCATGGAACTGGCAGAAGAAGGATGAGAGTAGAATAAATGCGGTAGAGATGAGGTCCCTAAGACGTGTGTGTGGTAGAACGATATACGACAGAATCTCAAATGCTGATATAAGAAAGGAATGTAGAGCGGAAGAAGGTATAATGAACAAAATTATGAAAGGATCGCTGTGTTGGTTCGGACATATGGAACGCATGGATGGAGAAAGAATGGTTAAGAAAGTATACGTTAATGATGTAAATGGGGTGCGGAGTCGAGGCAGACCGAGGAAAACATGGCATGACCAAATTAATCAAATTTTAAAGGTTGGTCATGTTAGAAGTCGGAGGAATTGACGTGCGTGTATGACTCGTTGTATGAATGTGGAGGAAGCTAGAGAGGTTTGCCAGGATAGAGAAGTTTGGTGGTCCATTCTCTCTGCCTACCCCTGCGGGGAAACGGCGTGATGGTTTGTTGTTGTTGTTGTTGTTGTTGTTGTACATTTGATAATGCCTTAGAAAGGTGAAACACGGACGTTTTCTCTCGTATCAACATTTGAAAATTCCTTAGTAAGGCGAAACATGTAATTTCTATAAAATATTATAAACCTTCGGAAAACATAACTTTTTATTGATACTTATTATAAGATGATTGCAATTTGTATTCTTCTTGTTGATAAATTCGGGTCGTTATTACTGTGAAATTAATAACTGATAGTTTTTTTTTGTTATCGTTCTCCCGATGATGGTGAATACTTAATTTTAATAACATCTTTGTGTATGTTTAAATACCTGTGTGCCTAAATTAATGAACTCATGTATACACAATTATGTATCGAGTACATGTTTCCATGCATACGTATGCGTATATAACACATACGTATTAATGGAAATGTAAATGGAAACGTAAATAAGCCATACTAACTAGAGTGGCACACTTCCAACAGTACAGGAGTGCGCGCCTCTACTCGTATTCCAAATTGGCAAAGCAAATGATCACGAGAGTACCCCTGAGTATTCGAGTACCCGAGCACCCGAGCACCAAAGCACCCGAGTACCGGGTACGACTGATTCAACCCTCCACATTTCCGCAAACCATTTCTATAAATTCACACTGTGATTTTCCAGGCTGTATATAAATTGAAATACTTGACACTATTTTGATCTATTCAATTACATATAGTTGTCATCGCAAACAAAAGCCTATCCGAAAAAAGCTAAGATGGCAGTGCATAATGGTGTTATTGTGCCGACCCTTATGTATGGATGTGAAGCATGGAACTGGCAAAAGAAGGATGAAAGTAGAATAAATGCAGTAAAAATGGGATCTCTAAGACGAAAGTGTGACAAATCTGTATACAATAGAGTGACAAATGCAAGTATAAGAAGTGAATGTAGTGCGAATGAAAGTGTTATGAACAAAATAAGGAAAAGGTCATTAAGGTGGTTTGGACACACGGAAAGAATGAGTGAAGACAGAATGGTAAAGAAGTTACATGTAAATGGCGTGAACGGATCTAGAAATAGAGGAAGGCCGAGGAAAACGTGGCACGTGAGGAGTCGGAGAAATCGACGTGCGTGCATGACAAGATGTATGAATGTAGAGGAATCGAGAGAAGTATGTCAGTACAGAGCAGTGTGGCGTTCCATTCTTTCTGCCTACCAAGTAGGCAAAAATATCTGGAGAAGGCAACGGAAAACTACCCCAGTAACACTTCCCAGAAAACAATGTGGGGCCACAGCGATCGCCAACGTCTAGGGAACTTGACACGGCACCATTGGAAGAAATTAGACCTTTGTGATTATTTTCAATTGCATTAAAATTGTGTTAAATGTACAATAATAAAAAAAAATCGTTTATAGAGAATAAGAATCGTACTATTGCAAAAATATTCATTAATTTCTGAACACCGTGTATATTTGTAACTCTATATACAATACATAAGAGATTCTACGTAGGTATGGAATTAGCTTGTTAATTATTACGGATCAGTATATAATTATCTCGTGTTAGGAATACGTATTGCACTGGATACATTTTAAAATCAACAGCGTGAATCACAGAGGCAAATTTTTCGAAAAAAGGATATCCATATATGAAAGAGCTGCAAGGGCTGGATGTAGGTGCCAAAATGAGCGGAGTGTCAGTAAGCTGTCTCTTGTATGCGGATGACGCTGTCCTACTTGCAGACAACGAGCATGAACTACAAGTCCTGGTGAATAGTATGTATGAGGTATGCATGCGAAATGATCTGATGATGAATGTGAATAAGTACAAGGTAATGATTTTTGAAAAAGAAGAAATCATGACAGTCTGTAACATTAGCGTGAATGGTGAAAACTTGGAGCAAGTAGATGAGTTCGTGTATTTGGGTAGTATGTTTACAAAAGATGGGCGAGTGGAGAGGGATATTGAAAGAAGGGTTGGGGCAGGCAACAAAGTGAATGGTGCACTTAACGTTGTCATCGTTAACAAAAACCTATCCAAAAAATATAAAAAGTACTGACCCTTATGTATGGAAACGAAGCATGGAACTGGCAAAAGAAGGATGAAAGTAGAATAAATTAAGTAGAAATGAGATCTCTTAGATGAATGTGTGGATACTGTGTGTATGATAGCGTGTGGAATGAAAATGTAAGAAGTGAATGCGGTGCGAATGATGGCGTTATGAACAAAATGATGAAAGAATCATTAAGATGATTTGATAAGTAAAAAAAATATATGCACTTTAATATTAACGATGTAAATGAAATTAGAAATAGAGGAAGACCGAGGGAAATGCGGCACGATCAAATTAATCAAATATTGAATGTCGGCCACGTGAGGAGTCAGAGAAATCGACGCGCGTGCATGATACGATGTATGAATGTTTAGGAAGCGAGATAAATATGTCAGGAAATAAGAGTGTGGCAGTCCATTTTTTCTGTCTACCCCTTCGGGGAGACGGAGTGATGGTTAGTTAGTTAGTTAGTTAAGAATATTCATCGAATGTTATTCTTAATGCATTTTTATGGTCTTTCCTAAAGTGTTCTTTACCAAATAAGAAGTGTCCTTACCAGATTCCTAAGACAGAGATAGAGGACCAATAAATATTCGAATATAAACTTTTAATAAATGATTATGTTACTCAAGATAATTTTCACAGCTTTTAATAAACATTTATTGTAGTATACAGATTTATGCCGTACTTTCTTAAATAAAGCTTGTTACATACAATAATTAAATCTTCAACTACTACATATACTCGTATGTATGTTCTCGCTATATATAACATATTTTACTTACAATACAAAATAAATAACTGAGATTTACTCCAGTAACTTGTAAAACGCGTTTCATTCAGGACCATTTTCAGAAAAATTACAATTTCTCAATTTATTGTACTAAAGTATTCGGATTTCCATGACCTATTTCTACATACAGGATTTGAGAAAGAGAAATATATTTTCCTTTTGCGAGTAGAATCTCTTCTCCAGATATTGCGATAACTTGATATATTAAACAATTTATATATTTTTTCAAATTTGGGTCAAATCAGGTTAAAATATATAATAATTTTATATTGTTGGTTTTATAAAATAAATAAACCTACTGACAATTTTTTTTTTTTTTAAATTCTAGTTGTTTTCATACCACTGACTGAAGAAATAATAACATTAATATCGTTTATATTTTAATGATAAAGGAGCTTACTTCTGTGTTAATGTAGAATATTAGAGAGCGTTAATTCATTTCTCACTAACTAACTAACTAACCATCACGCCGTCTCCCCGAAGGGGTACGCAGAAAAGATGAACTGCCACACTTTTATTTCCAGACATATTTCTCTCGCTTCCTCAACATTCATACATCGTGTCATGAACGCTTGAGTGACCGCATAAGGAATGAAGAAGTGAGACGCCTCATCAGGGTTGCTGACGTCATGGACCGAGTGGCAAAATTGAAATGGCAATGGGCTGGACACTTGGCTAGACAGGGTGGCAACAGATGGGCACCCAGGATACTTCGTTGGAGACCATGGGCAAATAGGCGAAGTGTCGGAAGGCCACCGATGAGATGGATCGATGATATTGTCAAAAAGTTTGGAAAATCTTGGATACAAAGGGGGCAGGATAGAGACGAGTGGAGGAAATTGGAAGAGGCCTATATCCAGCAGTGGAGGGAAGAAGGCTAGCAAAGAAGAAGAAGTCATGCACGCGCGTCGATTTCTCTGACTCCTTACGTGGCCGACATTCAATATTTGATTTATTTAATCGTGACACGTTTTTCTCGGTCTTCCTCTATTTCTAGTGCCATTTACATCGTTAACATATACTTTTTTTACCATTCTTTCTTTATGATAAATTTTGAATTATTTTTTTCTATTTTAAATAAAGTGAAACAAAGGAAAAAATATTGTTAATAGAACAGTGGTATAAAATTTCAGGATCAAATTTAATTATAACAAAAAGCTGCTTTTAACTTTAATGTGATCGCACCCTTCTGTTAATTCTTATCTATGGACGTGAAATCGTTGGTTGGTTTTGATACGGATCCTGGCTTAGGGCGCAATATTTTCTCAAAAAATTTAGTTATAAAAAATAGATAAGATATCTCAGCAAAATACCTGACACCTTGAGATAAGGACCCGAGTAATGGAAAGAAGCAACGAGAAAAAGCTGATACGAACTTTGGAAACCTTTGTGTCGGATAGACAAAATTTATTTAAAATAATAAATTTAATTTGTTTAACGTCTTTAATTTGTGCATGGTACGATGTATGAATGTAGAGGAAGCCCGAGAGGTATGCCAGGACAGGCCAGTGTGGCGACCCATCCTCTCTGCCTACCCCTCCGGGGAAATGGCGTGATGGTTAGTTAGTTAGTTAGTCTTTAATTTTTTATGTTTCATCATTTTTAACTCGTTTTTATCAAATCAAAAATCAAAATCAAATCAGTTTATTTTCTAAAAAGATATTACAAACAATTTTTATAGTTTATTGAGTAACAGGCAAACTATAATAAATATATAAAACCAGGAACGCATGAGAGATGGTTCGACATTAGGAATACAAAATACTCTCCAAAGTTAAGAGTATTTGTCTTCTGAATGTACTTTCACGAATATGAAAGACATCGATCTCCGAATTATGTGTAATTGTTCCTTCTAATTACCTTTTTATTATTATTATTATTTTTTTAATTATTATTATATAATACTTTCAACCTTTAATGTTTTCTCCTATAAATAGTAACTAACAATTCTTTTCAATAAAATAATCAGGTACCTAACTCAACTCCAGCAAGACCTTCAAAATTATATCAAAGGAATTATTCAAATTGACATAAGAACAAGTACACATAAAGGTTAAAAAAATCACGAATATTTGACATTTGATATTGTATTATTGTAACGCCTGATGATGTCAACATAGGTTGACGAAACAGCTGTCGCGTAAAATAAAAATACAATTGTGATATATAAAACAAAGTTTTTTAATTCAACAGTTTATAATGTTAAAATATCATAGTGTTTCGGCCATAACAATGGACTATTTAAAAAAAATAATATCAGAATCATCGTCATATTTTTTATGTCATAACTGATTTATTTAACTAATAACATTTTTTTGTTATCTATTTAAAATATGTTTAATTTAATAAACGATTTCATTTCATTTGATTTTTCAAATGAAGTTGTTATTTTTCCATTATTAGTATCAGAAACGAACTTTTCGATTCTACAATTTGAAAACGCAATAAAATATGAGCTTGAGTAAAACAGGGGAGCTTTTGCGTTTGATATTGTTACACGTAAATTGAATTAAATTATCAACAACTAAGTAACAAGAATGAACCACCACTCTGTCCTTTCCTGACATACTTATCACACTTCCTTAACATTCATACATCGTGTCATACACGCACGTCGATTTCTCCGACTCCTACTCTGAACATTTAATAATTGATTGATTTGATCGTGTAACGTTTTCCTCGGTCTTTCTCTATTTCTAGTTCCTTTACGTCATTTGTGTATACTTTTTTTACCATTCTTTCTTCATTCATTATTTCCATGCAATTAAACGATCTAAATGATCCTTTCATTATTTTGTTCATTACACTTTCATTCATACTGCATTCGCTTTCATATTTGCGTGTGACACTCTATCAAAAAAGATTTACTTCACATTTGTCTAAGAAATCTCATTTCTACTACATGTATTTACTTTTATCCTTTTTTGCAAGTTCCATGCTGTTTCACTTCCATAGATAAGGGTCGGTACAAGAACACCATTATGACACCATCTTAACTTTATAGTAAACACGTAAATTTTAGTTCCGCAATCTAAAAGTTCGGATATGCACAGTTTAAATCGCAACTTTCAGGCTCTGAAAAGTTAGATTCAAACTTAGTGGAGCCGAATCGTATGCAGATTTTAACCAAACAAGAGCGAAACATACACAGAAGCTCGGTTTGAAAACTTGTTAGGAAACGGTTTTCACTGAATGTAATTGTTAATTGTGTCTAAAGTTTTTGAGTTTAGACTACAAAGTACAAAAGTATTTTATTACTTATACATTAACTATCACACCATTTTCTCACCATCCCTGGGCCAAAAATCTTATTCTCTTTAGGATTTTGCGCTCAAATTCTCGCAACTTCTGGGAATCCACAACAATCAGCGTCCAGGTCTCTGCTCCATATATCAAGCAACGACAGTAAACCATCACGCCGTTTCTCCTAAGGGGTAGGAAAAGAGAATAGACCGCCACACTACTCGATCTTGACACACCTCTCTAGCTTCCTCCAAATTCATACAGCGAGTCATACACGCTCGTTGATTCAAACATTTTTTCTTTCCATTTCAACGCATATCTCATTTAACTTTCCTTCCATTCCTCCTCTAATTTCCAAGTAACAAATGCGGCACTCCACTCTCCTCTGTTCGCCCTCACGGATAAATCGACGTGATGGGTGGTGGACCTCATCGCTGTTTTTACGCATCAGCCCGCATTCACTTAAATCTACCTTAAGTCTAATTACATTCTTCGACGACGACCTTCGTGTCAGAGTCGCAAGTCTTCTAACTGCCATAGCGTAGGTTCCGGGTTCGATTCCCGGCGATTGCAGTGTGATTGTCACACTGTCTTTGATCTCGTATAGAATTTACGTGACAATAAAATGGCGTTAGATTAGCTACCAATCACGTGTCATGAGAATCAATATAATAGCTAAAAACAAATTGTATACAGTGATTGGGTTCAAACGACCTGTTGTATATAAAAAAAAACAGTACAGAATACAAAATAATATAATACAATTCAATATATCAAGTATTCAAAATATTCAATCAATTCAATATATCATCCATATATAAAGACTGGTCTTATAAGTGTGTTGATTAGTTAACTAACTAACTAACCATCACGCCGTCTCCCCAAAGGGGTAGGCAGAAAGAATAAACTGCCACACTTTAATCGATGCGGCACTCCATCCTTCTCTTTTCGCCATCGCGAGAGACGCGGTGTGATGGGTTGCGAACCTCATCGCCACCAACAGGCATCTCCCGCGCACACTTCAATCGTTCAACATCTACATAATAAATCTAAAACAAATTATCTAAAATACAATGATATAAAATAAAATAACAAAGAAAAATAATTTAACACATAATGTTCTTTTAGATGGTGCACTTGTCGTCAGCTGGACGATCCGGACATTTGTGTTTATTTAATTTTTATTCCACGTTATCCACTGTTTGTTTTTTATTTACTGTAATTAGGCACTTAAAACAACCCAACACCAGCAAGAACTTAAAAATATTATTGAAGAATTTATTCAAATTGTCATTGGAACAAATGAAAAATTTATTTTTACACCTGTCAAAATTCTTTTTGTAAACGAAAAAACTTACATAATTTTAACACCAAAACAGTAAAAACGTATTTTTTGTCACAAATAACTATCATAACGAGCAGCAATAATCAAAATTTTGATTAGTTAAATAGAAAATTATTTCATGTACATTGGTTTCACGTTAAACATTATGTGCAGTATCCTAACTATAACAAAAATATTAAGACGAAGTTTTAATCGTTACCCCTGGCTTCTACCAGTTTGATATTATAGCATACATAAGCAAATGTATGCTTAATTACGGCTCTCCAAGGTTACGCTAAACTGCAGTTAACGGTCTCATGGTTCCGAACCAGATGCTGTAAAGAGAGAGGTAGTTATCTCAAGTGCAAATTAACTCTGGATAAGTTTGAAATTAATGTGAAACCTCCATTACGGTTTCACCAGTACACTCAGTACTTTATAATTACATGTATAAGGATCAAAGTACTTTGACATAAAATTTTCATTTTTAGGAAAATAATTCCCTTCGCTACAATTTTTTTATTCTTCTAAAAATAAAGAGAAATTCTTTACTGTTTTGCTTTCAGAAGCCGTTGTGATTTTTTTATTATAAAATACATAGACAAGAAACCCTTTTTTAATTAAAAGAACATGATTCTAATTAATGAATATATATGTGCTTATTTAATAAATTTAGAAATAGAAATTTCCTAAAAATCTATTTCTAATATTAAAATATGTACTAAAACTTTGTAAACTCGGATCTCTTTTTATATTAAAGATACCAAAGATCTATGGATACACATAAACGCCATAAAATTGATAATGTATTTATTGGTATATGGGAAGTGATAAAGAATTCACATCAAATATTGATAAATAATTCGGTTTTCTAGAAGTTTTCATTTCTTAAATTGAAGTGCCAAGGTTAACCTTATAATTTTTACTTTATTCACACACTCCATTTAAGCCACACAGAAGAAATAATTAAATTTTCCACTTCACTACTGCAATAGTTTTAAAATTCCACTACACCGCAACAACGTTTCTTTATATAATAATTAAATAAAACGATGTTTTTTAACTACTTCCATTTTTGTCTTTATTTAGACAGCGACCGGTTTCGCCAGGCTCGCTGGCATCGACAGACTGGTCAGTCTGTCGATGCCACTGACTGCAGACTGAGACTGACCAGTCTGTCGATGCCAGCGAGCCTGGCGAAACCGGTCGCTGTCTAAATAAAGACAAAAGTGGAAGTAGTTAAAAAACGTCGTTTTATTTAATTATTATTTAAAATGAACTTCCATCAAGAGATTTCAGTAAAATCATTTGATTATCTTAAAAACGTTTATTTAAATTTCATCTCAACAATGCAACGTTCTCTTGAAGTTGAGAGATTGATTTAAAATTCCACTTCACTACTGCAACGGTTTTTTAAATTCCATGTACTACTGCAACGTCTTTTAAATTCCACATCACCACTGCAACGGTCTCTCAAAGTTGAGAGATTAATTTGATGAAATTCCACATCACTAATGCAAAAGACTTTTAAATTCCACTTCACCTCTGCAATGATCTTCTGGAGATGACGGATTAAATAGATGAATTGGATAGATGTGGATTCTTAAATTAGATGGTATCCAACTGTTAGTTTGTTCATTTGCATTTGTATTAACAATCACTGTATGTTACCCTACAATAAATATTTTAATCTCATTATTGCCAATGGCACTTATGGTACATCTGTTATCTATATCAATCGTTATGTCATTCAGATAGTTACACAATGGTGAGTTTTATTTTCGAACGCTTTGTATTGCAAATAGTATGGCAACATTCAAACGACAATATAAGTTTATTTCATATTGTCAGTGGAATAACATTTTCATAAAAATAACTTCATTATAATTCCGCTCGCTTCCCGTTAAATGGAAGTTTCATTTCTGCTCCAGTGCGCTAATACAAATCTTTCGAGAGATAATAAGAAGGGTAACGACAACGGCACAAAGTAACGGATGTAGGCGGGACGTGTCTGGCCGTTACGATATCGCTCGTTATATTTCCAACGCTCGTTATTTCCGTTAATCATGGTTGGACGGCGGGAAAAGCTCATAGCAAGTTGGTTATATTTTTTCCTCGGTCAGGTATCGCAAAGAAACGTATCTCATTATATTCAGAATACAAAAACGAAATGGTTGTAAAAATATTATGAAAATAAAACAAGTTTTTATTTATAGTTTATTAACATTGTGAAATTCCTTATTATAAAGATTTTTATGAATTAAAACACTGTTTTCTAGTGAAAAAGGAAAGGAGTACATTATCCACCACACATTTACAACCATCCTGAAGATGTCGACACATTTATAACCAAAACGTCGGTCTAGAAAGACGAGTTACACGGATTTTCCCAAGAGGGATAGGCAGAGAGGTTCGACCGCCACACTGCTCTATCATTAAATACCTCTCGAGCTTTCTCTTAATTCTTACATTGTAATACGTACGCTCGTCGTTTTCTCCTACTTAGAATGTGACCGCTTTTTAGTAATTAATTGATTTGGTCATGTCATGTTCTTTTCGACTGTCTTTGGCATCTTTTCCACATATTTTTTTTCTCGTTCATTTGTTCTATATGTCCAAACCTCAGAGATCCTCTTTTAAGTTTACTTAATATGCACTCAAGGCAATACTATTAATGACATTATTTATTGTAGGGTTACATATAGTGATTGTTAATACACATGCAAATGAACAAACATACAGTTAAATAGAGACACAGAAGGTTACCCACCGCTTACCCGAAACTGTTATAGGACGCAGCAGCTCCTTTATCAGATGGAAGGACAGTTGAGAATCCACCTCACAAGAAGTACAACCCTCTGAAGTACTGACCACAAAGGTCTATAGCAAAGAAGGAGACGTAATCATCTGCCATACATTTCTTCCTTATTTCGTCGTTCGGTATTTTATCATACATCATTTCCCAGCACATTATTCTCAGTGATCTGATTTCTACGGCATTTATCATGTTCTCATTCTTCTTCTACCAGTTCCAAGGTTCACTTTTATACAAAAGGGTTGCCACTAGAACTCAAAAATGTTCTAACTTTTTTTTAAACAATTACTATAAGGCGGTCACATTCGAAGTCGTAAAAATCGTCTAGAGTGCGTGTTACGGTGTATGAACGTAGAGGGATCTAAAGGGGTAAATCAGGACAGAAAAGTGTGGGAGTCCAATCTCTTTGGTTAAATCAGCGAGGAAACGACGTGATGGTTAGTTAATTAGTTAAATAAAATATCGTGCGAAGCTAGGTCTGTAGTTGTAAATTATTATTCGAAAATACAATATCAAAGTTTGCATTTCAGTTTGTGGAAATTGTATGCTTTTAGTTTACGCTTTACCGAGAGTTACACGCCTCGCTGCTCCATTATGTAAATTAAAATGAAAACAGTTTCACGGGAGTGCGCTTTCCAAATAGTTTTCCATAAATTACAAAAACTGAAAGGGTTTGGTGTAGGTGCCAAAATGAGCGGAGTGTTAGTAAGCTGTCTATTGTATGCGGATAACGGTGTCCTTCCTACAGATAACGACCATGAATTACTATTCTTGGTATCTAGTCTGTATAAGGGTATGATCTGATATGAATTTGAATAAATCCAAGTATTTTTTTTTAAATGAAGAATGTACGACGGTCTGCAACGTTAGAGTGAATGGTGAAAATCTAGAACAAGAGGATGAATTTGTCTATTTAGGAATTATGTTAACAAAGGATGGGCTAGTGGAGAGGGATATTAAAATAAGGGTTGGAGTAGGCAATTAAATGAATAGTCCATTCAAAGTTGTCGTCGCAAACAAAAGCCTATCTAAAAAAGCTAAAATGGTAGTTCTTTTACCGACCGTTTTGTATGGAAGTGAAGCATGAAACTGGCAAAATAATTATGAAAGTAGAATAAATGCAATTGAAATGAGATCTCTTGCAAATATTATAAATGAATGCAGTGCGAATGAAAGTGTTATAAACAAAATATTTCAAGGGTCATTAAAAGGTTAAGACACTTACAACTGAACGAAGAAATGTAAATGAATGAAGAATGGTAAATAAAGTATACATTAACGATGTACAAAGAACAATAAATAGAGGAAGCCATAGAAAATGTGAGACGATCAAATCAATCAAATATTAAATGTAGGCCATGTGAGAAGATGGGAAAATCGACGAGCGTGCATGAAAGAGTGAAGAGGAATCGAAAGAAGTATACCCTTGAGGTGAGCTATTTCCGAAAACGGTGCTATAAAAATTAGCCTAATTATTATTATTTTATATAAGTATGTCAGGAAAGAAAAAATTTGGCAGTCCATTTATTTTTCTGACTCCTTCAAAAAAGGCATATTCTTTGTTTCAAATCAAAAACTCTTTTTAAGAACAATTTTATAAGTAAGCATATAATAAGATGAAAACTATTTTCTGCGATGATAATATTAATTTGAAATTACGACAAAGAATGGTCAGATGCTATCTTTGGTTAGTGCTATTATAAGGGGTGGAGTCATGGACCCATAAAGCCAATGTTGTGAACCGATTAGAGGCCTTTGAGATGTGGATACACCGAAGGATGTTACGCATCTCCTGGACTGACATTGTCAGCAACACAAATGCCTCTCCTGCTGAGCAACATCAAAGTCAGTAAGGTGTCCTACTTGGGCCATGTTCTGAGAGGCGAAAAGTACGCACTGTAACATCTGATCTTGGAGGGTCGACGAGGTGTTGGGAGAAGGCGGGTTTCCAGGCTGAGGAACATCCGAGAGTGAACTGGGCTGAGGACCGTGGGGGAGCTGTTCCGGGCTGCCCAGGACAGGGAGGCCTACTCAAGGGTGATAGTAAACGTTGGGGAGATCTGACAGGACACGGAAAGAAGAAGAAGTACAATATTTTATTAGGCAAATGTTATTTTTGTTCTTTTTGAAGGTGAAAGTTCTAGAAATGAGATATTTATGTTACATGGAATAAATATGTAAAAAAGAATACCGTTTTTAGCACGACGCGACACGTCTTCAGAAGGTTAACGTAAATTTATGATTATAATATTCCTAAGAATATGAGACATTCTAATATTCGCGAATTCGCTAATGGCCCATCCGTTTTACTTATTTAAGGCAAGCGAGATATTTAAAATTTTGAAAAACACGAATTACAAATTACGTTGATGTAAAATGTTTGCATTAATATATAATTTGTAATTATACTAGTATATTTAAATTATTTTCCATTTAATTATCATAATTTTATTCAGGTTATGTGTTAAGGGAGGAAAAATAACAACTCCTTAAGCTGATAATGATGGGTAAAATAGAGGGACGTCGGAGAGTTGGTAGAAGGTAAAAATAACCTGGCTGCGAAATATGAGAGAATGGACCGGAATGATTAGAGTTCAGAACCTATTCCAAGTAGCGCAGAACAGAGATACCTTCTTTGCAGTGATCGTCTACGTCGGGGGAACCCGACACGGCGCCGGGAGAAGAAGAATTTTAAATTTTAAAATTTCTTCTTGGAAGTTTAATGTAAATAATGAATACAATGAAAAATAATGAAAAATTACTTTATAATATTACATATTTAGTTTTATTCCACTTAGTTTTATGGCTTATGAAGTTTATAGACCAGAAATTTGCCAGCGAGCTACCAAAACTGGTCGAAACCTTAAACAAGTAAAAAAAAAAAAACTTTATTAAAGTACAATATATATTATTATTAAGGCATTTTGAATTATTTTCATTTCATTTTCATTATTTAGAATTAATTGTTTTTTCATCTAAAGTAGTAGACACTGTATCATTAGAGATACGATGTGAGTTTGAAGATTGAGAAGAATAAATTTCAAATTAATAAAAAACTCCTTTGAAATACATATTAAGTTTTGTTCCACTTGATTTTTAGCTTTGACCGGTTTTGGCAGTTCGCTACCATATTCTGATGATGAAGAAGATAGTAGTGAGCTTCCTTAATCGGTCAAAGCCATACACGTAAGTGAAATTAAACAAAATATGTATTACAAATAAATTTTTAATTTTATTTAAATAATTTACAATTAATTTTTTCAAATAAATCTTCTACCGACGACCTTCGTGGCCGAGTAGTAAGTGCTTTGAATACCACCCCGAAGGTCACGAATTTGATTCCAAGCGATGGCAGTATGGTTGTCACACTGTCTTTGGTAGGATGCAGAATTCACGCGACAGTAAAATGGCGATAGATTAGCTACCTAACACATGTCAGCAATGTAATGATGCGTTGTAATGATGTTAAGGGCGAATTAACAAAATTAAAATAATACTAATAAAAAAATTCAAATAACAACACTTCATTCTTTACAATAAACATTTATCAAAAAATGTCAACTAACAACATTAATATTCAATTAATTTCAATACTAGATGAAATTAAGGAACTCAAATACAACATATAAAAAAACAATGTATTCATATATAATACTCGTATAAACTTATAAGTGTGCAAGTGTATTTTAAAATATTATTAATTCAAGCATAACCCAAATTTTTCTGTTAATTTTTTGTTAATTACAGTTTCCATTAATCACACCTTCAAAGAATTAACTCTAATCTAGATCCATTAACATAACCACCTAACAACTAAGGCAAGCCCTACAAACTTTTGAAATATAATAGACAGGGGAATTTGAAAAAAAAAAAAAAAAGCTCCGGAACCTTTTTTTAATTATGAAAGGCTTTTAATTCAAGTTATAATCCGCCTAAAATAGCCGGTCAACTTTTAACCTTAATGCCTGCTTTGAGTAAACTTTGACCTTAGGTAAGGGTTGGCCAGCGAAGTGCTAACCGTGATTTTAAGGTTAAACAGTCATGTTGGTAGGTAACGGCTACTACGTGATGGGGTCTAACGTGGTCCACTCACCAGTGGCGTTCTGTGAGAGATTCGCACGAAGTACGAGCGACGTCCAAATGTTTATTTCGCGACATTTAGTATGTACAAACTATGGACACAATTCACTTATATTCAGAATGAGTAGAGTTGCAAATTCTTGTCAAGACTTTTTGATTAAATCTAATTAACTTAAAAAATATCGACCTCTACCAAACCCATAATTTTTTCAAACCAGCATGTTATTAAAGTATTATAAAAAATTAGTCTTTTGTTTTGATTGTAACACTATGATTGTGGTATTACAATTCTTTATTCACTTTTATTTTTCACGAAAACTCTTTCGTCAACCGATGTTAACGTCATCGGGTGTTAAAATAAATTTTCATGATTTTTCGAACGTTTATGTGCATTGTTTCAATATCAATTTGAGCTATTGTAACACCTGATGATGTCAACATGGGTTGACAAAACAGCTGTCGCGAAAAACAAAAAAAATATAAAAACTATTATACATAGATACCATAAACAGCGTTTTACATTTTAACGCTTAAATTTTTTTTAATAAGTTCTTTGAAGAATACAGGTATACACGTATTAGTTGAATTCCACATAGGTTTATGGTTTTGACCGGTATCGCCAACTCGATGGCATCTTCAGGGTCGTTCCAGTTCAAGTTAATATTATTTTTGTCACTATTTGTAACTTTAACTCTACCACAATATAATCAAATATATACCAAGCTAATTGTCAGTTAAGTTCATATTGATCATCTCTAGTATATTTATTTATTAATCCTTCCTTCTTGGTCTAAATATTCTTTATTTTAAAACTGCTCATCGTCTAACTTGTCTTTGGCTTAATTTTTTCACTGTTACTCTGTTAAAATATTCTTATATTAAAATTATTATCTTCCGCTACAATTGCAAGGGAGAGAGGAGGAATAGGCCCCTTTTATCGCCATACTGCGATTATATTATACACTAATAAAGGTTTCTTCTATTTGCTACAAAGAAGAATAAGTACTATACTTAAAGACAGGATATTTGATAGGTTTGAACAAATAATAATTCATTTAATGATATAATATAGACATGTTTGCTTTTCATATTTTTTGATTTAATTTTAAAAGTGTTTTGAAATTGAATTTATGTATAAATTTACAACATGAAGTGATGGCAAAATATGACATTAATTGTTCTTTGAAAAATGATGTAAAACATCATACTAAATAATTTATACGAATGGAAATGTCTGTTTTCAAGAACTTTTATTATCTTCTGATGTTAAAATAATACAAGTTTTTTCGTTTATAAAAATAATTTTGACAGGTGTAAAAATAAATTTTTCATTTGTTCCAATGACAATTTGAATAAATTCTACAATCAAATTTTCAAGTTTTTGCTGGTGTTAGATTGTTTTAAGTGCCTAATTAAAATTAAAACAGTGGAATAAAAAATTAAATAAACACAAATGTCCGGATCGTCCAGCTGACGACAAGTGCACCATCTAAAAGAACATTATGTGTTAAATTATTTTTATGTGTTATTTTATTTTATATCATTGTATTTTGTATAATTTGTTTTAGATTTATTATGTAGACGTTGAATGATTGAAGTGTGCGCGGGAGATGCCTATTGGTGGCGATGAGGTTCGCAACCCATCACACCGCGTCTCTCGCGTTGGCGAAAAGAGAAGAATGGAGTGCAGCATCGAACAAAGTGTTGCAGTCCATTCTTTCTGTCTACCCTTTCGGGGAAACGGCGTGATGGTTAGTTAGTTAGTTAGTTAGTTTATTATTTTTAAGGGAATGACATGTTTTCATTAACTAAGTAATTGTAATTTAAGATTGTAATTTCCTTGTTTATTCGTTCATATATATATTTCTAATGCCTTCATTCGTCTTACTTTCATCAAATCTAGCTTCTATTTCCACTGTATTATTTTCTTCATCGCAAAAATAAATATATCAAGCAAAACTTACATTTCAAAAAATAGTAAAGAGCTGGCAAAAGAAGGATGAAAGTAGGATAAATGCCGTAGAAATGAAATCACTGAGAAGAATCACAGAATACCGAACGATGTAAGGAAGAAAATAATAACTAGGTATACATTTAAAAATACGTTTTAATTTTTTTTTTCATTTTCTAAATTTATAGATCATCAAAAATAAAATTAAAAAATGACTCCTCAAATAGTTTGGAAATGTGGAACGAATATACGAGATAAGAATAGTTAAAATGTTGTGTAAAAGCAGTGTGAATAGAAATATAAGTCGTGGAAGACTAAGGAAAGGATGGTATGACCAGATTAATCAAATACTAAACGGCGTCTACAATCATGGTTGAAAAAATTGACGAACATTCATACTACGTTGTATGAATGTAGAGGAATCTAGAGGTGTACGTCAGGACAGAGCAGTATGCCAGGTAACCCTTTCGCCTACCCACCCGGGGAAACGTTGTGATGGTTATTTAGTTAGTTTATTTGTTTCATCTGATATATCGCACGCTTAATAGTAAACTGACCGATTATGGTTTAGGTCATAATTGAGTTAACATTAGACAGAGGCTTGTGTTGACGCTATCCATCTATTTTTCACAATATTAACGCTACCCATTCGTACGTACGATAATGGTTCACAATGTTGACGTTATCCATTCGTACGTGTTTTTCGACTGTTTTTGTTAAAACACCGACTCATATCAAATTGAGTAAAACTTGCTTTTTTGAGTTAAGCCAGTGTTTATTTATATTGTGCGATATTTATAGTGCATCATTTACCTTTCTATCGACTTATGAAGTTGTTTATGTAATATTCTACCCGACTCTGATAATATTGTGTACCGAAGGTGGGGTATTGATGCGATGGGAAGGGTTGTATGGCTGGGTAGAGAGGGTAGAGAGGAGGACGTAAGCCAATATTGACAGTCGCTGAACCGTACTGATCCACGCCTCAATACACCAAATTAGTACTTGCAAATTCAACACTCGTTGGTGCATGACGCAAGCTTCCAATAGGTTTGGAACATAATTTGTTGTCAGATATGATTGGATGGACAAATAAATCGAATGATAATTGCGATTTAAACATGATTATGTAGTCAAATAATTTGTTTACTAGTTGCGACCCGTGAAATATTCACAAAAGTAAGCCAAATTTTACATTTAGTTTCATGGTTTGTTTGGTTGTTATTAGTCTTTTTCTTCTTCTTCCTCAGCCTATTACAAGGCAAAAACTCAGATGTAATCAAAGAAAGAGCACGAGAATATTTAAAATATCAGATAATAAATTGTAATGATATAATTCTTCGATTCTCTGCAAACGTAATACGAAATGCACACGGTGCGCATGCCCGAGAACGTTTCTTAATTATTTTGATTTTTGTTATGATTATTGTTGTATGACATAAAACACGAGTGACCCAAAGAGCCATGGAAAGAGCCATGTTAGGAATAAGCCTAAGAGACAGAAGTAGAAACGATACGGTAAGAGAAAAAACAAATGTCACTGACATCATCCATCGGGTGGCGACTCTAAAATGGCAATGGGTAAGTCACGTAGCCAGAAGCTCAGATGAAAAATGGACAAGAAGACTGCTGACTCAGAGACCGCGGACGGCAAAGAGAAATGCAGGGCGACCGCAACTACGGCGGAAGGATGATCTGAACAGACACGTCGAAATAACCTGGATGCAGTCTGCACAAGACAGAGTGACATGGAAGCGAATGGAGGAGGCCTTTGTCCAGGAGTGGATGGGAAGAGGCTGAGGAAGAAGACGAAGAAGAAATGTGGCTTAGATACCCTTTTGCCTTTTTTTCTGGAATGGTGCATTCTCCAGTTAATGTAAGTCCCGCGTGGATGAAAGGCGGGCCTAGGGATTGTTTGAGCGAAGCTAAGAAAGGGGCGCCGCTGCGTCCTATAACAGCTTCAGGTAAGCGGCGGGTAACCTTCTATGTCTTTATTAATCTGTACGTTTGTAAATTTGTATGTGTATTAACAATCACTGTATGTTACTCTACAATAAATAAATGTAGGGTGGCAATAGTGTAACATGTTATTATTAAGACCACTTCTTAGACTATTATCAACAAAGTAAAAGTGAAAACAGAATAACTAAAATATGTTTTCTAATAATGAATAAAAATGATATAGTGGGATTATCCATGGTAGACTCAAGAAAAGACGGAAAAAAGAAAATGTATAATATATGAAAAGCCTTACCATTTGCGCACAAACAATCTTTCTTTCTCCTGCCATCTGAGCTATATTTATCTCAGAATATAGAATACATATTTCGTGGGTGTTAAACGTGACAAGCATTCCGAGTTCTTTAGCGATGTTAGTTTAACGCTTTCACGTAATATAAATGAAGTCTACGCGTACCTACGTACACGTACTTTCAGATCTATTCTGAGAGAGGTACCGTTAGCTGGTAGTAACAAAAACGAATAGAAAATTCATTTTTTATATAAAGCATAATAAAAATACAGCGGATCGAGGCAAGAAAGTAAATAAAAAAGCAGTTCCAAAGGGTTCTTATTTTATTGACGCCGCGAATGAGAGGGTAGTAACGAACAACGGAAAAAAATGCTTTTTTTCTCTTCCACAATTCAAGAGAAACTACGTTACACTAAATATTTCTTTATCAGACAGGCGACAGAATTAATTGCACCCTTTTCTTCTCTTTTAAATGGGTGAACTACCCTTAAATGTTATACATACAAAAAATCTCGGTTCTCTTTTCTTTTAGGTAGTCTGTAACAATTTTCTTTGACGGCAACGTAACAGCATTAATGTTTCATGCCAGCTTCTATATTTAATGTACTCGCACATGCTATATACTAGCATATGTTCGTACGTTCACGAATAAGATACTACAACATAGTAAATGTAGAATTTTACAGATATTCAGAAGGTTGTGTTGTGTTGTGTGTCTGTTGTGATGAAAATGGTTCGATTAACTAGTATGTTCTGTTAATTCTTTTTATCAATTACACTTGTGGTAACATGTAATTGGCTTTATTCTATTGTTTCTATGTGTTTTATTTATGTACTGAAATCGCGGTTTGTCACCTTAAATAGATAAATAAATCAATAAACATTTTAAGTGTTACTCGTTATGTTTATCGTTATCATGTGTATAGTGGAGAAACCAAACAGATTTTTTAATGAATTTCTATTCTTTCTAAGTGACAACCCAACATGACATATCATCAGATAGGCAAAAATGATGGACCGCCTAATATTCTAATCTAATAGGTTCATCTAAAATCTTCAACTTCCTGGAGCGCGTCATGCACGGGTATAAATTTTTAATTAATTATTAGGTTAAACAACAACAACAACAAACCATCACGTCGTTTCCCCGCAGGGGTAGGCAGAGAAAATGGACCGCCACACTTTTCTATCCTGACATACCTCTCTAGATTCCTCCACATTCATACAGCGAGTCATACAGGCACGGCGATTCTTCCGGCTTCTGACATGACCAACCTTTAAAATTTGATTAATTTGGTCATGTCATCTCGGTCTACCTCGACTCCGTACTCCATTTACATCGTTAACGTACACTTTTTTAACCATTCTTTCTTCACCCCTGCGCTCCATATGTTATTAGGTTAAATATGAATGAAAATGCGCGGCTTTTTAGAGTTTTATTATATTTAAGATGGAATGACATGTTTCGCCCTTCTAAGCCATTATCAAATGATTTGATAATGCCTTAGATGGGCGAAACATGTCATTCCATCTAAAATATAATAAAACTCCTAGAACACAGTTTAATATGGAGTTTTACATCATTGTTCAAGAAACAATAAATAAATATATGGTCTGTCTTCTATATTCAGCATTACTTTGTAAAATTAAATAATTTATGCATAATGCATATACATATATATTTTTCTTTCTTTGCAACAACATTTTATTTTTACATACAAATAAAATTAAAAATTACAAACATGTTTCGGGACACAGAAGCCCTTCATCTCGCTAAAAATACATTACATTTAAAACAATTTTTAAACACGTTCATGATAAAATTTGTTTAAATATTAAAACCAAAGACAACTTGGAATCTACCACACACGAGGATCAACCCTCTGGAAAACAAACCACATAGGTCGATAGCAAGAAAGAAGCTGATGAAGATGGGATATCTTCTTCTTCTTAAAGTGCTATGTCAGTTCCCCCGACGTCGGCATTATTCCTGGCGTCGCGTCGGTTTCTTTATTCTGTGCTAGCCGGAACAACCCTTCGACCCTCTGGGTTCCAGTAGACTCTCTAACGTTTCTCAGCCAGGACATCTACGCTCTTCCTACACCACAACTACCCCAATCATTATTTTCATGATGAGATACATCGAACCGTATTTTTCGTTGCAATGAATGTGTCTAAAAAAGTAATTGTTATAATCTTTAAAATGAATAACAATTGGAATGTATTCACACACAATTACGAGTATATACATACGAGTACATATCGAGTTAGCTCACGGACACATATCATATCATGTCCACTCTCACGCTTTGATGCATAATTTGGAATGTTTAATAAAACAAAAGTATTTTGTTTTATTCACTTGTAAATTTTTCATTTGACATTGCCCGAGAGACTTCAACCCCGTTTTGAATGACGTCATATTTTCAAATATCAGTCGGACTCGAAACACAAGCCAAATAATATCTGGCTGCTTCGTAATGAACCATTCGGGGTCGTTTGCTTTGTCTGCCGTGGGATACGTCACATTTCAAACCGCAACCCTTTTGAGATTTACAATACGAATATTAAAACTGAGTTCTGTAAATTATGTCAAAAAACATGAAATTCTTTTGTTCAAAGAATGAATAATTTAGCACATTGTTTTGGGTAATTTTTTTTTCATTGCTCAGAACATGTAACAAGACCAATATATAAACATCTTCAAAATGTATGTTTGTAAAACACAAATAGTTAACTTTTGGTTATTTATATTAATTTTAATACCATGTTGATATGAATTTTGAGGACTTCCGAGATGAAGACTCTAAGGACGATAGCAGGCAAGACACTGAGAGATCGCGTGAGGAACACCAGAAATCGTCTAAAAAATCTCATTTCTACTGCATTTATTACCTAACTTACCCCATGCTTCGATTCCATACATAAGGGTTGATATTATAACACTATTCTGCACTGCTATTTTAGCTTCTTTGGATATATTTTGTTTGCAATGACAACTGAGAAAACCTGATAAAAATTAAGTGATGTATAAGTATTAATTGTATCTCAATAGATACGAAGATGTAAATTATTTGGAAACAGAATATGGTAGTCGAGACGTTTACAGGACTTATGACCTGTCATTGGTTGGGTTAAGCGATCACTTTATGTTTAACAACATTCACCATTCCGCCCTTCTTATGACACCACGTCTGACAAATTTTTGGAACTTGTATACTCGTATATGTTAATATATTTTAATAACTTCACTGTTGGTAGGTCCATCTACACTAACGCCATCTATTAAGATAATTTGTAAGCATTAAGCAGAAATTTATTAATGCAATGTGAAAGGCTTTTACGCAATTATCACATTGCTAGATAACGCTTGGAGTGAAACTTTAATTTTTATGTTATTAACTTGTACCAGATTTTTATATGTATAAGTTAAACGAAAGAGAGAATGATGCTTTATTAAAGCCACAGTAAACTCTGCAATATAAAACAATATTTCTTATGAATATAATGCATAATATCCAATAGCCAATGATTTCCCTGTCGACCCGCAATAACGTTACGGCGGTAATAGCCCTGTTAGCGGATATGGACGAACTTCGAAACAGCATTTCGCAGGAATAGCTTAATACGTTTGCAATTACGGTAAAGGGTGGATGTTGGAATTAGCGACCCTTGAAATGAAACGCAGAGTTGTATTCTATCAAATAGTAATTAAATATTATCTCAATGCGACAAAGTTTCATAACATCAAAAATATGCATAAAATTTGTATACATTGTCAATTCGAATATAATAAATAATAGGTATACGTAATAAATATTAGATTTGTAGGAATTGGTCTATATACTCGTACATACAACCCATGGAGAGATGATGGTAATGATTAATATGAATGAAAACTTCTGTTTTATGTTATAGCTGTTTTATTAAATTTTATGGGAATGCAATTATTAAAATGCTATAGCAATGCGAAACATATCAATTCACATAAATAATAATTAAATTTCTAGAAAACAGATGTTTTCATTTGTATTTATTATATATTATATTTTATTCGAAGAAACGCATGCTAGGGGATTTAGGATCAAATGTTTAATAAGTATATTTAGTATTGTTAATATTTTTTTGAACAGCTCCTTACATCATTATAGCGCGAGCAAAATCCATGTAAATGGTATAGCTATTACATTGATTCTTATGACATGTGAGAGGTAGCTAATCTATCCATTTTATTATCACATGAATTCTATGAGACCAAAGAGCACCAAGCGAGCAAGAAGCCGACCGAAGAATTCAGTTGGGTTGGGCGGCCTTTGGAAAATTAAAGACTAAAGTCTTCAACCAGTGCGTCTTGCCAGTCATGACGCACGGAGCCGAAACGTGGACACTGATAAAATGTCTAGTCTACAGATTCAAGGTTGCCCAACGCGCCATGGAAGGAACCATGCTTTGAATAACCTTGAGGGACAGATTTAGAAACGAATTTATTTGACAACAAACCAAGGTGACTGAGGTGGCTCTGAGGATGGGTGGGCTGAAGTGACAAAGTGAGTCGGAGGGGGAGACGGGTTCTGGAGTGGAGACCGCGTACAGGATTCCGCAGAGTTGGACGTCCCCCAGCCCACTGGACCGACCATCTGAAGAAGATTGCTGGATATGGATGGATGGGAGCGGCAATGGATAGAAGCCTACATTCAGCAGTGGATGACAGACGGTTGTTGATGAAAGAGCGTATTTTTTCACACTGTCATCTCTAGGAATCGAACCCGGGACCATCGGCGTGGCAGTCATAGCTGTTGCCACTCACCACGAAGGCATGAATATCTAAATAGAGCAAATATTACCGTTATAAGACTCTTAAATTCACCATTAAAAAATCTCCTTTTAAGGAAATTTTGCCTCAGTTGACTATTTTGTAGTTGTGGGTACATAATTCAGAAAATTTTCAATTTGTAGAAATATTTATTGAAAGGATGTAAATCTTTTGATACGCTAGTGTGTATCATGTCCTTACATTATGTTGGTGAAAGTTCACTTATCCATGTAGGTACAAGAGAATTTCAAACAGAATATATATAAAACATTTGTAGTCTCTTCGAAAGAAAATTTCCAGCGTATTCACAAGATAGGCATACAAATAAGTTATCTTTTCATCTTTCGACGCGGCGCCGACGAATTGACTGTATTCTGAGGTGTTGAATTGGTGTCAGGGATCCAATCTTTTGGTAAACTTTTATCAAGTGTGGGCGAAACGTGATTTACCAACTCCCTTTGGATTTATATACATATCTCGAAATAGCGATCCGATGAATGATGTATAAAAAATAAATTGAATTTTTTGTCACAGAAAATCACGAATTGCGAAATATCGCAAAGAATTCAGATTGAGGTTTGTTTATTGCTTAGATGTGGTTTTGAAAATATGTACGAAAAAACATATTATATTGTAACGTTTAATGGAGCATTGCGGCAAAGTGAAATAGCGATTGAACACCCAATCAGGCAGTTTGTTGTAAAAATATATATGGGAGCTAAACAATTTATTCAAATTCAGGAATACTGAAAATTCCACATTCAAAAATATTTGTAAAATATTAACGTTACTGTGTGTAGACATAGAAGGTCCAATCACATACCCCAGTCTGTTATAGGGTGCAGCGGCGCCCTTTCGTTAGCCTCGCTCGTACACTTCCTTCGTACGGCTTGACTACAGTGGGTCAGTATTGCATTTGAACGGCCGTAACGTTGTAAGGGTGGAAACATTTAAATACCTCGGCAGCATACTAACACAATCTCTTGACCCAGATGTAGAGTTAAAATGCAGAATTGAGGCAGCAAGAGCTACATTTAATCAAATGAAATCACTCTTCTGCAATGATAACATAAACTTGAAACTCCGCCAGAGAATGATCAAATGCTGTGTGTGGTCTGTTTTATTGTATGGATGTGAAACGCGGACCTTAAAAGTCAACTAAATGAACAGACTGGAAGCATTTGAAATGTGGCTCTATCGCCGAATGCTTAGAATTCCCTGGATAGACATGGTTACCAATACCGAAGTCTGGAGGCAAGCTAGAGTTGACAGGGAACTGTTATCAACTATCAAGGTTCGGAAGATTTCACATCTGGATCATATACTTCGTGGGGAAAAGTACCACCTTCTCCAACTGATATTGGAGGGGAAAACTGAGGAACGTCGCGGGCCCGGTAGGAGACAGATGTCCTGGTTGCGGAACGCGAGGGAGTGGACCGGCATTCGAAGTGTGGATGAGCTGTTCCGAGCGGCGCAGAAAAGGGACAGGTTCGTCGAGGTGATCGCTAATGTTGGGGGGATCCGATCTTTGAAGAAGAAGAAGCACACTTCCTAATCCTGTCCCTCATCCTTCCGAGACTTACATTTAAGATTTCAAGCACAACGGGATGCCAGGGCACATTTAATCTACTTTTTATTTATTTATAATATGGTAATTGAGACTTAAATGACTGAAAGCGCCAAGGTGGAAAAAGCCCGTGAAACGTAACCTTGCATGACAGCAGCAAAACCTCCAGTAAGTCTGACTTCCTGGTATCCTAGAGTGGTTTTCGTGATCTCGCGAGTCCCGGGCAATGTGACTCTCACTGACCTTACCATCAGGGTTATACAGAACAGAAAGAGTGTGTATGGGTAATCTTTGGCGCCACAAAACCATTATGATTTTATAATTAATACGAATGAAAACGTTCAACAACAACATTCCCCATTCCGCCCTTCTTACTACCACCACGTATGACTATTTTTTTTAAAGATGTATATACGCCACTATGTTGAGGAACACTTCACAAATTTTTGTTCAATCTACAGTAGCGCCATCTATTAAGAGATTAAATAATAATGAAATAAAACGTCAGTTTTCTAGAAGTTTTATTATATTTTATAGGAATGACATGTTTCGCCCTTCTAAGGCATTATCAAATGTGACGAAACTGGTTGCAGTTTATATACACTAGTAAATGGAGCAGAATATGGTAATTAAAGAAAATTTATGTGACTTTATACATTTTTAACAAAGAATTATTTGGGTAGGCCCAGAAATATTAGAAAGCGTTTCTTGGAACTCGTTAAGAAATATTATGACAATGAGTACATTGTTAGGTGATACTAAATGATATTATATAAATAAAAAATAAGTTATTTGAGGTAGGACGAAACGAAGTGTCTCCAAGAAAAACATCTTTCTACAAACTGCTCACAAATGATCTTACATCTCAAGGTGACCAATGATTCCAAGCATCAAATACAAAATAAAATTATAATTATATTTTCTTCTATAACAAAAGCATAAACGTTTCAAAATAAATCTTTATAACGTCTGTTAGATCATGTAAACAATTTTATCATATTTAAAAAAAAGTATCTTTACTGAAGAAGGATTGTTTGTCCGAAACATGTATATGTAATTTTATTTTTTAAATATTATTGTTGTTTATACAAAGCATTTAACCCTTAACGTACCGTGTTCAAAACAAAACGCTTGCTCTCATGTGGTAAGTTCAGTTTACCGCTAACTTTATCTAAATATCAAGCATATGACTAGATGAATCAAAATTTAATTTATGTCATCTTGTAGGGAATTTCATTAGGAATAGATCGATATCTATAACATACATGGATTATTTGAAAAACATATCATTATTAATTTTTTTCTGGAACCATGCGATTTCTGATATGTAATGCGTCATAGCATACAGGCGACTAAACATCGTCTGCCGGTCGGGTCGAAACTTGTCTGCACGCCGGGCCGGCGGGGCGAAGATAAAGGTACCTAGGCAAAATGTATAGTACGTTCAAGACAACGAGTACGTATTAATATTTGTCCCTTTTGGTAAAGTGTTAATATTTTCACAGTTCTGATATTATTAACTTACGTGCTGCGTTTTCATCCAGTCGGTATTATTACGTACCTATTGAAAAGGTCAAAGATATAATTTATAATACGTTCAAAACAGCGAGTAAGTATTTGTCACTTTTGATAAAGTTGTAAATATTAGCAAAACAAATTCTACCTTAACACGAATGAAGGTGAGGGCAGTCTTAGAAAATATTTTTTTTGGGATGAAGGAAGTAATTTTTTGCTTTTTTTTTTATTACGAAATATTGAAAACACTTCAATGGAGGATTACAATTTTTTTTATAATATTAGGGTCCATAGGTTTTAAGAAAATCAACTTTAAATTGGCAGTGGAAACTCAATTTACCACATGGCAACGCGACGGTTAAAAAAGAAAAAGAGAAATATGCATTTATGATTTATGTTTTACATTATGATTATATTTTTTTCGGATATCAGATATATAGATATTAGACATATATTGTTTTACAAAGTTCTATTTCAAAATCGCTTTCAATGTGTTTTTATCTTGCTAAAGGATCTCACATACTCCTATCCAAATGAAAACAAATACTGAAATACCCCCGGAATAATCATTTTATCCACATTCATAAAATATTCTCTCTACTCGAGCGAGCAAAAACCGAAATCGTTTTATTTGTCTTCTTATGTTATAAAAGCAGACAGAATAAATATGACCGCAGGCGGTTCGTGCTTTTTTTAATGCAAACTCTCAAATTACAAATTATTCTTTAATGAGATACCTATCTTATATTGACATTACATAAAATGATTTATTTTGAGTTTATCCCTTTTTATGCAGAAGTTTTTATTTTATTATTTTCTGACTGGTGAAATGGAGGATATGGTTCGGTGGAGTAGATCCAGAAGATTTTACTAGAGGGACCATGTAGCCTGATTAGATGGTGACAGACTCGCATATACAGCCGCTTATGAAATCCCTTCCGGACACCGCCCACCTCAAATACCGCCTAAGAGATGGAGGGACAGCTGGACCTTATCATCTCATGAGACATGACTTTTGTGTCACAGATCATCAGATCTATTAAAAGAAGAAGAAGAAAATTTTCGGCTTCTCAGAGTATAGTACTCATAATTCAGAATAAAATGTTATTAAAACAATCAGCGTTTCATTTAATATTTCTCATTTTTTTTTACTAAACCGAGTTTATATCGTTTTCCCGATGATAAAGGCCTTCGAAACATGTCGAGAAAAATAAATTCAAAAGTAATACAAAAATCGTCAATATAATTTTTGTTTAATTTGTAAAATTATAATGTAATTAAGGGTTAACCCTCAACATACGTCTGTGAGACGCACCTGTTTGCAAATATGCCAGTCACTGACCACAGCACTGCTAGTCCTCTCCCCCTTTCATTGTATTCTTAGACGGCACGGAAGCGACATCATTCCTCATCATTTCACGTTCATACCTCACGTTTTGTAATTTCTGAATGCTTTTCATTTGAATGTACGACGTCTCAGAGACGTATGTTACAATAGTGCAATAAATTTTATTCGTCTTCTAGATGTGTGTTATCACAAGTGGTGTATTTGTACTCGTCTGGTGGACGTGGAAATCATCAAGGAGTTCCTCAAATAAAAATAGTAAGCTTCTCTATTTATGAATGATATATCAGACAGGCTCCCTAAAAGAAAATCTGATAGTGTATAACTGGTTTTATTACAAAAGAAGATAAACTGAATATAAATGCATAAAATGCGATAATCTATCTGTTTAGAGTGTTCAAAAAATACAAGCCAACAAGCCCCAAAATACAATACCGACGTCTAACAGACGTGTGTCACTCATAGTGTACTATTCTCTTTTGTTACCAGTTGAGGGTTTAACTAGAATTGATGGTTCATTGTCCTACTGTGATCATTCACTTTGAGTTTAGATCATTTGAAAACTGTATTTATTCCTTGTACCCTTTTCATCTAAAATATCTGATTTGATCCTAGTCATTTTGTGTTTCGTAGTCGTTTAAGCCCCACATTGAAATTCGCAACCCTACTCAAATAATTTTGGGGAAACTGTGTGAAGTGAGATATTTGTTACTAGCCACATTGTCTACCCTATTTAACATATTACAGCGCGTAGGAAGTAAGGATTAAACATTTATCTTGTGGCATTTGTACCTCATAAATACGACAAATATATTTTTGGCATATGAAGCATTTCATGTATAATATAGATTTTTAGGAGCATATGGTCATCAGTGTAGAGTGGCAAGACACTTGAATACCACAACGAAAGTCAGGGGTTCGATTCCCAGCGTTGGCAGTGTGAAAAAAACATAATCTCACACTATCATTGGTCTGATAAAATTCAAGTGACACTTAAATGGCGATAGATTGGAAGATTGGCTCGGATGGTTATCTTCGACAGCGTCAGCACAGACTGTTTTATCTCCCAGCATGCAGAACCAACCTGCCTCTAGTGATGCCGGTGGGGAGAGCAATCAAACTGCTGAACATGATCGCTTCGGTGATTGAGGTCTTTCATATTCGTGAAAGTACGTTCAGAAGACAAATACTCGTGACTTTGTAGAGTGTCTTGTATTCCTAATATCGAACCATCTCTTATGCGTTCCTGGTAATATTTATTTGTTACATATTACCTGTTTTCAATAGATGTCTTAAACTATAATAATTGTTTGTGATATCTTTTGAGAAAATAAACTGATTTGATTTGATTTGATTTGATTTAGATTAGCTACCTATCACATGTCAGGAGAATCAATAGCTAAAAAGTTGTATATAGTAATTGGGTTCAAATAAACTGTTGTATAAAAATGTGGTAAGCAAAGAGAAACTTCCATGTTAAAGACACAAATGGCATCCCAAGAACCGGCTGAGATGTTATTAAACCAATCTCTAGGATTTAAATATGGAAGTAAAATGGAGTAAACAAAGAAAAAAATATCCATATTTAATAATCAATACGAAAGATTCTAGAAGTTAACTTAATTACCGTATTCTGCTCCTTTAACTCATGTACAAGTATGTAAACAACAACAACAATTAGATCCTGCCTAAGAAAGGTGAAACATGTCATTCCTATAAACCATAATAAAATATATGAAAAACAGACTTATTTATTCGTATAAGGGCGTTTTTCAAAAAGTTTGCTCGTTGCGTAATAATTCCACTACGTCACATTTGGCGTTCCACTAATACATCACGTCGCGTAGTGGATGTGACGTATGATGCCGGTATTGAAACAAACTCCAAAATGCAGGTTTATGAATATGATTTTACTAAATATTAGATTGAATTCAGATTCTAGATGTCGGTCATTTTTACCCATGAAAAGCTGTAAGTCAAACAATCAATACTTACATTATAGAATCACGTTCGTAGTGGAAAATAAAAACAGCACGTCGTGACGCCCGACCACTATTTCACATAACATAATGCGACTGGTGTCAATTTACGAACATGGCGACCGTTGACGAGCTATAAAATGTTGCCATCAATCAAATATATACTTAGTTTATAGTAAATTTTTCGTTTAAATCAGTATATCGACGTAGCGTATACGGAATTTTCCACCAACGTCGTTTTGAGTGACTAAATAAAAACAGTATTTTATATTATTTTGAACTCTAATACGCTGTTATCTAGGAATATTATTGAATCTGGATCATATAATCCTTCCAAATAACATAAAACTCTTGGACAAGAAGTAGCTTATCAATGAATATTTTTCGTTTATAAAGTGCAAAAGGAGCGTGGGACACTAGAAAAATCACCACTTTTCTATCGTATATTCCCAATAATTAAGCAAAATAACAGATATAAGTATAAAAAAAACAGTTTTAAAATCAATAGCCTGCAGAATTACCTCGAAAGTCATAGGACATGTAATTTTCGAGTAAACATTTTATTTGAAAAACACCCATAAATCAGTTTATGTCTTTGAATAAATATCACTGCATTTGGTATTTTACAACACTTTTCACAGATGTGTTTCGGTTAAGACACATCATTTTACAATGTACACAATTTTAATAGTAAAAAAAATGAACATTGAAAAATATTGTGTCATAACCGAAACATGTTATACTAAACACAGAAAATAATTACTTTACCTTGAGTCAGCGACCAAGGAGCAAGGGATGCATTATGTTAAAAAAAAGTAAATACAACCACAGGCCAGCATCATTTTCAGTTTAATGGACATAAATGGTTCAATAAATAGTGAATTGTGACATAAAATAAATTTAAGACAAGACATTTTCTTAACACAAGACATTTTCTTTATAAGAAGAGTAAGAGAAATGCAAATAAATGTTTAAATATATGAATATTTTTGAAAATGTAACTTAAGATAAATTATTTTGTACTATTTATATATATAATAACAACATATAAAAAAATGTCTGAAAACTGTAAGAAAGTGTTGTAAAAGTGTATTTATATTTATTCAGATATGAATCCTCAACACAAAATGAAAGCGAATATAGAAAAAATAATATTTTTTGTGAATGTATACTCATACTTGTGTATACGAATACTGGATTTCACCCACCGTGGGTTATCAATTCATGATTTAATTGTATCTCAATAAAGACAAAGGAAACAATGGAAACTGAATATGCAAATTGGAAACTGAATATGGTTGATCAAGTTGTTTACAGGACTTATGACCTGTCATTGGTTGGATTAAGCGTACGCTTTATGTAATTACAACATTCCCCATTCCACCTTTCTTTATGACCATGGATGACAAATTTTTGGAAGTTGTATATATATTTAAAGTCCTGTGCCAGGTCTATTGTTTGGCATATAGATAGGAGTGTGACATCTCCAGGCGGCTTCTAACAATGCGCTAATGGCGGGGTAGCCACTCACATTGAGTTAAAAAGATGTTCTGCTTAATGCTTAATAAACATAAATCTCTATAGATGGCGTTAGTATGTAGATTATATGTAGAGTAATCTTAAAAAGATTGACATATGCAATCAAAATTTTCATAGATGGCACATTGAAACTGACATGTGAAATCTGGCATAGGACTTTAACATACGAGTATATACAACTTACAAAAATTTGTCATACATGGTCATAAAGAAAGGTGGAATGGGGAATGTTGTAATTACATGGCAACCAATGACAGGTCATAAGTCCTGTAAACACCTTGATCAACCATATTCAGTTTCCAATTTGCATTTTCGTCTCTATTGAGATACAATTAAATAGAAAAAATAGTTTATATAATATTTATAATAAAGTTAATTAACATGGATTAATATAAATTCGTGGAAATGATTAAGTAAATAGATACCTACCCTTTACCAGCCCCCGAGATAAATGAATCCTCTTTGCTATGAAAGTTATGAATGTCCCTCATGAAAATTATCGTACTCTCGGGAAATTAAACTAAAATGTTACGTTAACCACGCGGTAATTATTTACTTAGAGGTTACTTCTGCCTCACATCGGGCGTAGTTCTTTTTTTAAATATACGTATCACTTTTCAAGGTGTTTTGTATTTATTCCGTATGAATATTTACGTAGGATGGCATAGTTCAACGTTCGCTTAAAATATTCATACTTCGGGGATAATATAATGTGGCCGAAATTTAATGGGTTATGTCTAATATCAATAAATATTAGTAATAAAATGATTTTATTATTAAAAATAATATTAGGTTTTTAGCACTTGTTTTTAAGAATCGAAATTTTCGAAGTCGTAAAAGTCGACGCGTGTGCATGTTACGATGTATACTCGTATAGAGGAAACCCGTGAGGTAAGAAAGGATAGAGTAATCTCTACCCCTTTAAAAATGGCGTGATAGTCAGTTAGTTAGTTTTTTCTTCAAGTTCTAATGGATTCTAGCCATCTATACTATACCCCATATTTAGTAAACAATGAATTATATCACATTTTCTTTCTTATGTACTTTGTATATACAATACTTACATTAAAAAAATTATAATTACATAGATATGTTTCGGACAACCAGTCCTTCTTCAGTGCAACTACAACACAAAGTATGGCGAATATATAATAGAAGAAATGAAATATATATTTATGTAGATATCAGAACATGGCAACAACCTGGCTAAACTGGTCTGAATACGAAGAAGAAATGGAATAAAAGTACATATGCAGATATTCATTTTGAAAACGAAATTCTCTCCTTAATAAATATAAAACCTCTATTACCTATATATATTTCGTTTTAATTGCAGCAGCGAGATTATAAGAAACTAGAATTCTTTATTTATTTAATACTTTCATTATTACATTATACACAATACTCAAAACCGTCTACAAGAAATTTGAATGAACAAAAATAATTCTGTTTTTTTTTTAATTATTATTATTAAGTATATTTTTCTCCGCATATTTTAAAGGTATAAAACCATCGTCGCCGGGAAAACTGCTAGTTTATTCAGTTCTCCCAACAATGATGGCTTAATACCGTCGAAACATGTGGAGAAAAGCTCCACATTTAAAAATAGTATTTTAATATTTAATATACATTTAATTCTACCCAAAAATGTTGATAACCAACACAAATATTTGGTAGAAGAATGGCGATTTAATAATAGAGGGCGTTTACGTTTTTACGTTTTTTTCCCTTAATTTGTTCATCCAATAATAATAAAATAAATAAATAAATTCTGTTTCCCACAAAATTCTTATTTAATTTTACATGTAACTGAGTCAGGCAGTTCACTCTTCTGTAGCCGTCACACTTTAATAATTCAAAAAAGATCACTATACGAAGCTGTTACACATTACGGATTTATGGATTTAATATCCTTTACTGATCTCATAAAACTGAAATATGTGTGATGCAAGTAAACTATGATATCATATAATACATACATAATGGAATTGAGGGTTACTTAACATATTTTATATACCATATTTTATTACACATTTTTACTTGTAATATGTTAGCTTATATAGGATAACATATTTAGAACTTTTTCTTTTTCCTCTCGTTTTAGACACTTGGTCTGTTTCTATTATCAGGCTGGCCTCTCTTGGGAAGACTCCTAGCTATCCTTCATTTTCTGTGGTCTTCCGGGGGGACGGTAGCCAACAGGAATCTGATGCATCACAACGTGTGGGATTCTGGATGGATCCATAGCACGTGTGCATTTCAGTGTCTTTTACGTTGTCTATCCCATCTGACAATATTTCCCAATTTGCTGATTTCGTGAATAATAATAATATGCTTACTTTTATAGCGCCGTTTTTGTGATGTAATCACCTCAAGGGCGCATAAAGACGTGTTTTAAATCTAAAAATCTAAATGTGAACGCTGCATCTGATTTTCGCGATCGGTTAAAAAGTATAGTAGAACAAAGAATAAACGTTTAAATTGGGTATGAAATATGAAAAAGATGGGCTTTCAGTTTAGATCTGAAATCTGTCGGATCATTTATGCATCTGAGGTGTGAAGGGAGATTGTTCCAAACTGATGGACCGGCTACCGCGAACGCTCGATCCCCGAAATTTGTACTGGGGCAACGCTTCGGCTCAACTAATCTTCCTATTGCCGAGGAGTTCGCCGAGCGAAGTGTGGATTTCCTTGTATTTAGGCTGTCCGTTATACAGAGTTCAGATATATAACTTGGTGCTTTTCCATGTAACGCTTTGAAGACTGTCCAGCAGAGTTTATACTATAGGCGTATTTATTTATATAATAGGCGCGTTCCTCATTCTATCTTGAAGAGTGTTGTCCTCAGCGTCTGTCTTAGCTTTCGTTCTTATGGTATCTGCTCTGGTCTATTTATAACTAACATATAAGTAAAACCTTCATGTGAGCAAAAAGGAGAGCAATTTAGCTCGGGATAGATTTATGAGATGTCGGAAAACATCTTGCTACAATCTGTCACTAATAGACGCTGGAAACTGTAATTTTCTTATCTCGCTAATTGATTTACGAGGAGACATATTGGTGACGGTAATGTCGTGGGTACTTTTTTAAAGTGTCAAGGTTAAAATATAATATGGTTTATATCCTTAAATTAAGTATTTAAAATATTTAAAAAAAATTATTATAAAACAAATAATAAATAATGTTTGTGGTTTTATGAACAATGATGCAAGATTCCAAATTAAACATTTAATGCGAATGAAAATTTTTGGTTTTCTGAAATTTGTATAATATTTAATGGGAATGAAATATAGTAAATCTTCTTTCAAAGGCATTATAAAACATAAGCTTTTATTTGATAATGCCGTAGAAAGGCAAAACAAGTCATTCTCATAAAATAAAATAAAATTTATAAAAAAACATAAATAGTCATTCGTTTCACAAAAAATGTTAACTAACAATGACGCCGTCTCTCTGAAGAAGTAGGCAGAGATAATGGACCACTACACTATTTTCCTGACATACTTCTCTCGCTTCCTCCATACATCGTGTCATACACGCACCCTTGAATGGAAGTGAATCATGGGACAGGTAAAAGAAGGATGAAAGTAGAAGTACCTTTGTAGTTGGACAAACTTCGTGGCAGAGTGGTAAGAGCTCTGACTTCCATACCGAAGGTTCCGGGTTCGATTCCCGGCGATGGCAGTGTGATTGTCACACTGTCTTTGGTCTGGTGTAGAATTCACGTGACAATAAAATGAGGATAGATTGGCTACCTATCACATGTCATGTGAATCATCAATAAAATAGCTAAAAATAATGTGTATACAGTTGACAAAAGACCTGTTGTATGCAAGAAAAAAAAATAATGAATGCAGTAGAATTGGGAGAAAAAGTTAATGTAGTGGAAATAATGAATGAAGCAAGAATGGTTCAAAATAAGTATATGTTAACGATGTAAATGGAAATAGAAATAGAGGTAGACCAAGAAAAACGTGGCACGATCAAATAAATTAAATATTGAATGTGGCCACCCGAGGTGTCAATATGAGGAAGAAAAATATTACGTACATTGGATGTGAAATATTCTCGCGCAAGCCCAGCTAATCACTAACCGTAAAAGATAATGTTTACTTTGTAAGTCATTCCAAGTTTTAATGCAAACGAACGACTAGAACTGCTTACAAAGCCACGGGGTAGTAAAAATATGTTAAAAGCTCCGCCCAACGATGCAATAACTCCGCACGACCCCATATTCTGTTTATGGCAGCAGTAATAAGTCACCATTACAGGGGTCTTACCGCAGAATAGATAAAATTATTAAAAAATGTGAAATCGTGATACATTATACTTAATCTTACACTGAAGCAAACAAAATAAATAGCTGTATTCTGCAGTCTGAAAACTCATGTTTTTCTATCTAACCTTGTCCCATTTACTTGGGGTCGGTTCGCGGTCTCCAGAACAGTCTGTCCTGGATGGCATCTGGTGGGATCCGATCTCTTTTGGGAGTCCTTTGAATAAGTCCCATCCATGTCAACTTTGGACTACCACTTCTCCTGGGTCGCTGGTCCGCTTTCAAAACCTTCCTTGTAGCATGGTCAGCTAGGCGCCGCATGACGTGTCCGTATTATCTCAGACGGTTCCCTTCAAGTTTATCTGAGACTGGCCTCGCTCTCAAACTGCCGCGGATCTGTATGTTCCTAATGTGGTCCTCAGCATCCTGACTTCGGTGCTGTGCAATTTATCCACCTGTTGTTTTTTGAGTGGCCAACACTTCGAACCGTAGGTCATGTCTGGTCGCATACCCCCCTTGTATACCTTTCCCTTTTCTGATATCTATATTATTATAATATATATTTAGTCTGCTTCCACTTGTGTTTACTGTCGACAGGTTTCAGCAGCTTCTGGTCAACAGCATGCGGCAGCAAGCTGCAAAAACCGGTCGACGTTAAGCACACGTGGAAACACACTAAAATATATAATAATAAAGAAATGATTCTGAAAATGAACTTCTACCAAGATATTTCAATTAAAGATATTAATAGAATAAATGAAATATTGCGATCTATCATGAAAAGAACCCTTCGATATAGGATACCAAACGATGAAATTCGCAAATCCTACAAAATCGTTGACATAATGAGATGAAGTACGCAGAGAAGACGACTTTGGAGGGGCCACATCGAGAGGATGGATGCAGCGGGGATTATTAAATTCGTCGACCACTAGGACGACCACCAAAGAGATGGAGGGAAGGTTGGACATCTCCATCACAGGAAGAAATGTGATATCCTATATAAACAGATCCCAAGATCTACAATAAGGGGAGGAAGAAGAAGTCCCTATGGTGCGTCTGACTACATTTTCAGTCCAAATAAATGGTTTCGAACTGCGGCATACTATATTTACACCTCATACTCGTATTTAAATGTATCTTATAAACCTTTTTACTTTAGATCTTTACTACTAAATTGCATGTAATATTATGATGAACTGAAACAAGTCTGAATTGTAAATATAACCAACTGCAGTTCAAGATCATTTTTATTACTATAAATGAAGTAATAAGTAAAAGCGTCCGTTTTTAGATGTTTATTATATTTTATTGGAATGACATGCTTCGCCTTGCTAAGGTATTTTGAAACTTCTAAAAAACAGAGGTTTTCAATAATATTAATGATTAAATAGGGAGTTTTAATTCATTGTTCAAGAAACAATAAATAATATATTTTGGTTTCACGTTGAATGTTGAGCTACCAATTTGTGTGGATTTATATATAAAAGCTTTTCCATGCTGTTGACTTTGGCTTATACCTATTCGGATTAAAGTTCAGACTGATATATTATGTGTCCGCTTTTGTATCACGCGTACTAACAAAAGATTTCAACCGAAGTAAGCCGGCCTAAGAAGCTTTGATCTCCTAGAAGGAGCAAGTATTGTTTTGCTTTCAAGTATCAGAGAAAGGTGACATTCTTTCCAAAAATACAGGTGGTTTAACTATTCACTAAAAAAATGATCAAGCAAAAAATATCAGTGAAAAAAAAAATTAATTCCGAAATAACGGTTAATAGACGAAACTACTCGTATTTTTGTGTTATATACGAGTATACTTTGGGTCATATCTTGCGTGAAGACTGAATCCAATATTGTACTCCTCTGTCTCCATACCAGCAGAAGTATGTGGAGGTATTAGAACAAATCCAGAAAAATAATCTGAGTCGATGTTAGTCGATGTGGACATTCTCTAAATGACCTGTGTGTCCTTTAAGGATCATATAGGTACATACCACAACTGCTGATATATGTGTATTATTTTAACATGTATGTCTGTGTAATTTTTGTAAATGTATACAGTAATTGGGTTCTAAAGACCTGTTGTATACAATAAAAAAATAAAAATAAAAATGCTCGAAATAATGTTTATGGGCAAAACTAAAAACGACGTGGTCCTGGCCGAATGAAAACGTCTTGGCTGTGCAAACTCCAAAGATTGGACTGGAATAGCATGGAGCATGGAGGAGTTTTTCCGGGCGGCGCTAGACAAAGAAGCCTTTAAATAAGTGATTGCGTCGGGGGGACTTGAGTCTCCCCGACGCAAAGAAGAATGCGCCTTATAAAGATTTGACATTATTTTCAAAATAATTATTTTAAAAATAGTACAAGAACTTTTTTTAAACTTGAGAATGTGTGTCTAATCAATTACCCTGAAGATCCAGTCTACAATGTTCTTCTTAACGTCTATACAAGAGAGTATTACGCTACACGAACGTACAGAAGAAACCAAAAATATAATTCTACAAACAGCAAAAATCTGCTGTCGCATTTATTCATCCAAATTGCATTAATCGAAAGTAAATTTTTATATGGTAATCAAAAATTATATTATATTACGAAATAAAGATGCAAGCAATTCTTAAGTGGGCCGTGTATATGCAAATTTCATTAATAAAAGTTGTACTTTTTAAGACATTAAATAATATAAGCACTTGAAATGTGGCTCCATCGCAGAATGTTGCGGATCTCATTGACTGACATAGTCACCAACAATGAGGTGCTACATAAATCCAGAGTAAGAAGAGAATTGTTGTCTGATGTGAAGTCTAGAAAGATGACATATATTCTCCGCAAGGAGAAATAGTTTCAATGATAAATATAAATGCACCTCATCAATAAGGGGAAGATTGAGGGTAGGCGCGGTTTGGGAAGACCCCAGATGTCCTGGCTCGAGAATATCAAAGAATGGACCGGAATTTGGAGGGTAGGGGAGTTGTTCCGACTGGCACGGGACAGAGAGGCCAACGCCAGAGTGATAGCCGAAGTCAGAGGATCTGACATGGCACTCCGAGAAGAAGAAGAAGAAGAAATAAAATTACATTCAGTACAATATTACGTAAAGACAACCAACAATTATTTCGTGGAATAGTTTTTCTCCATGGTAACTAAGAAGAAAGGGAGAGGTAGTTTGGTCTTTAACCGTATAGCTGACGAGTGTATAAAGGAATATGAAGGGTCTAGATGTTAAGGAAAGAGATATTTCATCAGTGAATAACCTGACGAAATGCGATTTGAAAAGTTGACTCCGAGTGACAGGAAGAAACGAGAAGAAAGAAGATGTACAATGTAGGTGCGACACACAATAATGACATCATTCATATTAATCGTTATACTACGCATTACCATTATTCATCGCTCCAACAAAATAACAATAAAATAAATTATAGGATTTTTTTCAAATTTCGCAGTTGCTTAAGGGGTTATGCCACCCTGAATTTTTCAAAAAATCAGAGGAGATCAAAAGGAATCAGAGTACATCACAGCAACAATAGAAGACCTCACGTACAAATCAGGAATCGCAGACTAAATGTAATTTAAAAAATATTTTATTTAAATACGCTGACGTCAAACTTTTTTTCTATTGCGTTTTTCTCAAAACTACTTTCTTCAAAACGGTGTACACGATATCTCCCAATCTACTCACCGGATTTGATTTAAATTTACCATAAATATTTTTCATTATATTATCTACAATGTGACGTAGGATTTCTTTGATTAGTTGTCATGTTCAAAAGTAAATTTTTTTAAACTCAAAATTTTAATGAAAATTTGAGATTTTTTCCAACACCTGTCATTTTTACAAAAAAATAACAATTAAATCTATACCTCTACGTCACTCGATAGCTGTTATAATTTTTTTAATAATAAACAATTTGTTTTTGATTTCAGATAATGCATTATAAAGAAATCATGTACATCATCAACAAAGATTTTCAAACCAGGGCTCTATATATTGGCTTATATCGGCGTATTATAATATAATAATATAATGGCTGTGTTAAGAAAACGCGTATTTTTATGCATATTTTTCCAAGAGCCAAGGTGGCGTAACCCCTTATCTGTAAAAATATAATAATAGAATTCGAACAAAGGACAAAGGCGAAATACGCTTCCGAATTTCAATTACCCTTTCATCAGCCTAATGTGCGCTGCAGGAAACATGTCTAATGGAACGGTTGACTCTAATGTCCCTTAAATTACGTATTTTAATTCCCCATAGGATTTAACACGTAAAGGTAAAATTTCACGGTTAATGTGTCTGGCGGGGTTGGCATTATTAAGCCCTTCGGTGGGGTAGGTACGTGGTTGCGGGATCACGCTATAATCCTTTAAAAATAGTGAAAAGTGAAACATGAAAAAATATTATAATTATTAAAAATTTCAATCAAATGTTTATATACACATGTACACTTCGACGACCTTCACGGCCGAGTGGTTAGTGCTACTGCACTGTGATTGTCACAGTCTTTGGTCTGATGTAGAATTCACGTGACAATAAAATGGCCATATATTATCTACCTATCACATGTCATGACAATCAATATGATAAATATTCCCTTTACATCGATTTGGCTTGCGCTGTTACGATGTAAAGAGCAATCCAACAAAATATAATAATAATATTAATAAACGACCTTCGTGGCAGAGTGGTAAGAGTTGATTTGAATAATTCGTGTTAGTCTAAGAAAATATATACTTTTATTAATAATTACGCATTATAAATTCAGTTGACGATGTCCCATTGAATAAACTAGTCCTGAAAATCAAAAATAAATCGATATAATATTTGAAAAATATTTTTTGTAAGCACTGTGATAAAAAGAATAAGGTGCATTTTTCTCTTGAACTTCGCGGTACTATAAAGTCAAGAAATATTTTTTTAAAACTAAACTTCAACATTTTTACTGTTAAAATTTAAAACACTGTTATAATATCACAATTTCTTTTTATTCACTGAGAGTGTCGCGACAACTGTTTCGCCAACCGATGTTGGCATTAGGTGTTACAATAAACCAAAAGTTTTTCAGTAAAATCATTTGATTATCATAAAGATGTATTAAGTTTATATTTTTAGAAAAATATTTCCTTTAATTTTAATATCACCATAATGTCAATGCTTCATAGTTTTCCATTCAAAGTTAACTTGATTGTGTCATGATATTGCAGTGCACCGCAGGCTCTGTAATACTGGTGTAATTATTCTTTATATAGACGGTTTTAAAATTAAAACCTTTTATCACAATCCAATTAACGGCGCCATTCGACGGCTGAATATAATAACAAGGGGTATTCATTAAAACTTTCCCTGTATTTTGCACCTGCAACGACAGACGGCGACGCCAAAGCAGGCGTCGCTGTCCAGTGGCAGTACTAATTCTGATAAATATATTTAATTTAATTAATTAATGAAATTTTTAGAATTATAGGATTTTTTTTTAATAATATATAACTACCATTGATAACCAAAGAAAAATAAGGTCAATTAAAAAAATTACAAAAATAACATAGTCGATAAATGTTAAAAAAAAAACTATTTATAAAACACAACCAGCTAGTGTTGCTATTCGTGTAAGTGGATCTTAATCTAGAATATACAAATATATCCTGATTGGTAGCGTTGAAAAATTTAAAAGCCCACAAGTATTTAAAGTTATTTATATAAATGTCACTCCACAATTAAGGTACTCCAAACGAATGATAATATTATGATTTTACTAATAATTAGTTTGGGAGTAAGCTAAGGTATTCCTAACGTATCCTTACTTCACTTTATCCCGAGATAAATTATTTTATGAAACTAACCAGTTAAAAACATATTTTTAAACTATTTAAGGAAAGTTATTATAGGGTAATGTAATAGCATAATAAAATTAGCATAAAAATACAGAAGTATTAGTATTACCAGGAGAAGCGTGATTTTATTGATTAGATATGAAATACAGTTGTATGACAAAGGACAGAAGCATAACCGAATAAAAATAATAAGAAGAAATATTTTATTTATGTGTTAATGATAAATACTATTACAACGTCTGTATTATGAATTTTCATTATATTTAATGGGAATGACATGTTTCGCTTTACTAAGACATAACTACAATACATGCTTTGGATAATAATAATTTAGTTAAACGATATATTTTTATTAACTATTTCCATTTATGGTCTTTATTTCGACAGTTACCAGTTTCGTCAGGGTAGCTGGTATCGACAGACTGGTGACACTGTTATAAATCTACTCCTTCATGTATATACACCATCATCATCATCAGCCGTCTATCATCCACTGCTGAATGTAGGCCTCTCCCAAAGCACGCCACCGCCCCCTATCCATTGCCGCTCCCATCCACATGTATATACAGATCAGATGTAATAAAAAAGATAATAAAAATAATAATTAATAATTATATTAATAATAATAATATTATTAATAAATAATTATGTAAAATTTAGTAAATTTACATATTGATATTAATGCCAGTATAAATAGTGTTTCTAAATATTATACAGTAGAATTTTGTCTGATTACAGTTGACATTTATATAACGCCTTCGTTAGACAAAATATGTCGGTAAAATATAACAAAACTTGAAGAAAACAGACGTTTTAATTTATATGATTTATTGAATATGGAGTTTTAAATTCTTTATTTGTGTTAGTGTTGTAAATTCCATTCGAATAAACATTAAAGAAAACATTATACATTTCGTTTTGCGGATCACAGTCAGTTCAGGACAGTTACTCTGAGAAGGTAACATATATGAACACGCGAAACTTGTTTATGGACAGTGAAATATGATGTTCTGATAAGCAAATAACTCCAATATTTATTCAAATAATAAAAATATATTGACTAAATCAACCATCCTTGTGTCCCTCCACTGCCATCCACACCCCTGCGATGAACGTTGGCGTCGAGGGTGAGAATGTAAATATTACATCAGTACAACGCTTCCCAAAAGCTCTTTATGATGTTCAGAGAGACTTTTATGAACTTTAGGAGCGCTTTCCTCTATGAAGATTAATGGGCCATTCCGAAGATGCATGGTTACGTTTTATACTTTCATTTTTGTTGCGTTTTATAAACATTTGCATCAACATGGATATCTTCATTCAATAAATTTCTAGACTGGGTAGGCTGAGATGTGCTGGACATAAGGAGTAAATGCGCTGTCGTCTCGGGCACCAAACAGAACCCTTGAGGGACATCTGAGTAGAAGGAGAGGGGTCAGTAGACCAAGGCTTTGATGTGAGGATGAGGTGGGATAGGACGCTGCACAATTATTGCAAATGAGAGACTGGAAGCCCACTGTAGGTGAAAGAAGTGCTTGGAGGCGAGGACTGATGAAGGCCAAGGGTTGATATGAGCTGTAGAGCCACCGAATAAGAAGAAGAGGAAGATATGTTAAAATTAACTATCAAAAACATATTTTTGAAAAAAGTGTAATTTAAAATAACTTTTGCATTTTACAAAAACATGTTTTGGACTGTGCACGTCATTTTTCAGTGTAAAGATAATATTCAATGTAAAAAAGTGATAACAAAAGAGTCGCTTCATCGAAAAAATCTGTATTTTTTTTACAATGAGGTGGAATGTGTAGAGTCCGATACGATATTTGTGAAAAGTGCACAAAAAGGTTGTGAAAATACGATGTATTTCTAACGTTATTTAAATGAGAATTCACAACACAAAATGATGGCAAATGTAAAATAGAAATATTGTTTAAAAAGGCCACCCCATGGAAGGCTCCAGGGATCGGGGGCGGTACGGTCCCCGTTGGGAAACTATGATTTATATTAGGTCCTTGCATATGAAATTGGCGTTTTGTATGGGAGGAACATAAAGTTGATTTTTTTTAATATAATATATTTATTTAATCAAAGTATGTACCATTGCTATCTATGCACTTTTGCCATCTCATAGGTAGTTCATCGATCCCTTTACTAAAAAAACCATTCGGACGGGAATCAATAAAATCTTTGAAGTCGGTTTGGACTGCCCCATCGGAGTTGAATTTTTTCCCTTGCAAGAAGTTATCCAAATTTCGAAAAAAATAGTAATCTGTTGGAGCAAGGTCCGGAGAGTACGGTGGATGTCTTAGACATTACAATTGAAGCTCTTCTAATTTGGTAGCCGTCTGTTGTGCAGTGTGTGGTCTAGCGTTATCATGAAGCAGCAGTGGCCTAGAGCGATTAACCAGCCTCGGTTGTTTAGCAGCTAGCTTTTCCATTATGGTTTGCAGTTGCTGACAATAGACATCTGCCATAATCGTCTGGCCAGATTTAAGAAAGCTGTAGTGAACGACACCAGCACTAGTCCACCAAACGCTCACAAGTAACTTTTTTTGGAGTCAATTTTCGCTTGGGGCATGGTTTGGCTGGTTCGGCAGGGTTCAGCCATTGCGATGAGCGCTTCCGATTATCATACAGGATCCATTTTTCATCACAGGTAATGATTCGATTCAAAATCCCTTCATTATTGTGCCGGTTGAGTAATGCAACGCAGCAGTCAACGCGCGTTTGTTGATTTTCTTCACTCAATTCGTGAGGTACCCACCTTTCAAGCTTTTTCACCTTCCCAATTTGCTTCAAGTGGATTAAAACAGTTTTATCACTAACACCGCAGCCTGCAGCTAACTCGGACGTGGTTCGCGATGGATCCGCTTCCACAGTAGCCTTCAATTCTTCATTATCAACTTTGGTCTCCAGCCGTCCACGGGGCTTGTTCTGCAGGTCGAAATTTCCAGAACGAAAACGTTGGAACCAAAAACGCACTGTGTTTTCTTTTGCGGCACCGTCGCCATACACATCATTAATCCTTCGAGCCGTTTCTGCAGCACCGGTGCCACGGTGGAACTCGTACTCGTAAATAACGCGATATTTCAAGTTTTCCATTTTGTAAACTGAGTGACGCAAAGAAAAAAACAATTGAGGAAAAAACAAATGAATTATAATTTTCGAAACACAAATACTTGAGTAAATAGCTGTATAAATTTGAATTTGGAATTCCTAACCAAAGAGAAGATATTTGAGATCAAAGTTGCCAGTACGGCAAAACGCCAATTTCATATGTAAGGACCTAATATAAACATATTTTTAAGGCAGTGAATAATCTTCATCATCTTAATCTTCTCATACTAACAAACCATCACGCCGTCTCCCCGAAGGGGTAGGTATAAAGAATGGAACGACACATTTTTCTTTCCTGACATATTTCTCTAGCTTCCTCAACATTCATATATCGTGTCATGCACGCGCGTCGATTTCTCTGACTCCTCCCATGGCCGACATTCAATATTTGATTTATTTTATCATGCCACGTTTTCCTCGGTCTTCCTCTATTTCTGGTTCCATTTACATCGTTAACTTATACTTTTTTTTACCATTCGTTCCATGTGTCCAAACCATCTTAATGGTCTTTTCATTATTTTGTTCATAACACTATCATTCGCACCGCATTCACTTCTTATATTTTCATATTGTTTTATTTAAAAAAAAGCTATATATATATTATATTCTCTATTTCTAATTTCACGAGCAACGAACAATTATAACGTAATTCATATTATATTTCAAAATACGAATGTCCTTTTCGATCCTTGACCCCGTCGTTTGATTATTATATTATACAAAATCGTGAAATAATGAAGTATGTTTTTGGGTTCGGAGAGCTTTCTGAAATTTCCAACCTACGTGTTTTTACAGTTTCTCCTGTGTTATTTATTCATCACAATGAATCACGCAAGGGAACGCACATTTTCTACTTTTGATTAACTCGAATTCACCGGAAATACAATAAATTAAATAATGTATATACACGAGTTGGTTTATGTGCGTAGGTGTTAACGGTTTTTTAATGGCTGTGTATAAAATCGTAAATTTTGGGGACAAGGTAATTCTTTGTCTGTACAGGAAATAGTCACCCTAATCATAATTTACTCTCACATTAATATATAAATGGAGCTTGTAAAAAATATAAAACAAAAGAGTGAAAGTATTTTCGAGAAAAATAAACTATACACACCGTATCCTCTAAAGCAGTGCTCCGCAATCTTTTCTCACCTACGGCACACAAAAGTTCTTCCTATAATTCTACGGCACACCAAAAGTTAAAATTCGGTCTGGACGTAGGCATCAATCAGCTCAGGAGACGTTTTTTTAAGCTCATCGGCGACTTCCAGCTAGTAGAAACCAGCAGCGACGGTTTTTTGCTCCTCCCGAAAGATCGAAGGACCAAATTTTCGCGAATTCTACTGGCCGGAAGTCGCTGTTAAATTAAAAATAATTAGGTCGTCAGCAACTTCCAGCCAGTAGAAATCATTGATTTTTCACGAATGACCTAAAAAAAACAACAACAAAAAAGTCACCAATGTCTCCCGAACTGATTTACGAATGATTCGACTATTTCGAAATTCACGAATTCCGACTGAAACTTTTTTTTTTTTTCTTATACATTTGGCCGTGGCACACCTATATCCGGCTCACGGCACACCAGTTTGCCGCGAAACGCCGGTTGCGGACCACTGCTCTATAGGGTTATCATAAAGGATAGAGCAAAAAACAGTAACTGAAATATTAATAGCTCATCGATTGTTACGACTCACAAATAAAACCGCTTTTATTATTTATTTTATCATTATTTAAGGCCCAAGTGGTATCCCAAGAACAAAAATGTTACACTTTGCTGCAAACTAATCCCTTGGAATTTTAATTTTACGGTTAGTTTAATTTTAATTTTAATTTAATGGTTAATTCACACAAATTAATATAATTTTAAATATGACTATATAATAAAATAGTTGGTGTTTGAGGAAAACCATTACATAAATTGTTAAACTACTCTCCAGCTTCGTATCAAGTCGGCGTCTTTACGATTATCTTAGAGTTCTAGAAGTTATCCACGACTTCAAGTAAGATTTTCGCATTCAAATTGCCTGTTAGACATTTTCCAACAAGAGCTGCCAGTTAATCAGATAAATGGAGAAGATACGGCAATGGACCAACGCATAAACCCATAGTATTTCCTAACGCCTTCTCTATAGAGGCACTTCAATAGTTATTTTCAAGAAGTATTCTCTTAAAAATGAAGTAAGTATTTAAATTACCGCCTTTAAATTTCCGCAACGTAAACGAATTAAAGCAGTCTGCACAGTTAATAAAAAATACAAAATTTTACATCAGAAAAGTCAGGGTAGTAAAAAGCTTTGCTTCTAAATACAGGACGTAAAACGATCCAGTTCATAAATCGGGTTATTCTCGTTGCGACAACTCAGTTTTAACCAGAGTACAAATTTTCAACTTATGGATATAAAATATAATAAAGGATTTTGTATTTATCAATAGTACCATGGTGAAAAACAAATTGTTTTATAAACCATTTAATTTTCTACCACAACTTATAATAATAATTTTCTAACCACAAAATTTCTTCTATATTCGCCATGTATTGTGTTGTAATTGGTTTATTTCTCTTTTTCTTTTTTTATATACTTTGTTTATACAACACTTACATAATACAAGAACGTAATTTTTGGAATAACGTAAGAATAAATGCGGTAGAGATGAGGTCCCTAAGACGTGTGTGTGGTAGAACGAAGTACGACAGAATCTCAAATGTTGATATTAGCCAGGAATGTAGAGCGAAAGAAGGTATTATGAACAAAATTATTAAAGAATCGCTGCGTTAGTTCGGACATATGGAGCGCATGGGTGAAGAAAGAATGGTTAAAAAAGTATACGTTAACGATGTAAATGAAGTAAGGAGTCGAAGTAGACCGAGGAAAACATGGCATGACCAAATTAATCAAAAATTAAAGGTTGGTCATGTCAGAAGCCGGAAGAATCGACGTGCGTGTATGACTCGATGTATGTATGTGGAGGAAGCTAGAGAGGTGTGCCAGAACAGAGTAGTGTGGAGGTCCATTCTCTCTGCCTACCCCTGCGGGGAAACGGCGTGATGGTTTGTTGTTGTTGTATAAACAAAGTGTATAAAAAAAGAAAAAGAGAAATAATAATTAATATTTTTAAACTATTTATTATTATGTACTCGTTTTTTTAAACTATTTATTATTATGTACTCGTATTTGTTTTTTTTTTAAACTATTTATTATTATGTACTCGTATTTGGTTCGAGTTTATAAGTTGTTGGTGAAAGCAAATGTTTTCAAAAATGATATATTTTTTTCATAATTCGCTTTGTGTTCACAAATGAATAATTTTTTTAAGCACTGTATTTTCACAACACTTTTTTGAGTGTTATGTACTAAGCAAGTAAAAGCTTTAAACTTTGATTATTTGTGTTAAAAAGATGAAAAGCTTTTATAAAAGTGAATCTAAACCAGTTTTGATTATAATGGAAAAATTATTATATATTTTTTATGACCTTTCGGCCGAAAACTTTTGAACCGTACTACGTAATAAGACTAACGTAGTTGTTAGAGATTCCATAAAGATTTAAAAATAATTATTTTTGAAGCGTTCTTAATCAAACGAATTGTAATGAAGTTAGTTAATGAATTTTCCTCGGTTCCCGCTGGGAATTCGGTTCGATTAATAGAATTTTGAAGTTTCCTTTGAATTCCGGTTAATTTAATAAATTGTCACAGTATAAAACATTAAAAGGTTTTTATCTGGGAATCTAGGAATCTGTATTCCGTTTTATCTGGAGTAAAACGAAATAACTGTGGGCGTTAGAAGAGAGTTTTCCACGGAATATTTTATATTTTTCTTAAAGGCTATTCTAATAAAGTAAACAAAAATTCTTGTACCTAATTTTCTATTCAAACAAAGAAAGAATATTTATGTAACAATCTGAATGTTCTTAGAAAATCGGGTTTTATGTAAATTTTTATGTTTGTACTAGAAAATACTAAGTAGCTAACTAACCATCTCGCCGTTTCTCCGAAGATGTGGGCAAAAAGGATGGGCAGCCACCCTTTTTTTCCTGACATACTTCTCTCACTTTCTCAACATCCATACATCTTGTAATGCACGCACGTCGATTTCTCCGACTCCTCACGTGGCCGACATTCAATATTTGATTAATTTGATACGTCCTCCTCTATTTCTAGTTCCATTTACATCGTTAACATATACTTTTTTTTACCATTCTTCATTCTACTTCCACTTTTTTTTCAAGCTGCTTAAACATGTAAATACATTAGAATGTAAAAAGTTTAGAATAATTATGGTACAATAGCTAACGATATCAGGAATAAATAATTAGAACAGTGATAAATTAATACGAATGATAACATCTATTTTCTAGATGTTTTATTATAATGTATGTGAATGATGAGTTTCGCATGTCTAAGGCATTGTCAAATGTTTTTTAAGACAGGTGATACGTGTCATTCCAATAAATTATAATAAAAATTGTAGAAAACAGGTGCTTTCATTCGTATTAATTATTTAATACAGAGTGTTCCATCATTGTTCAATAAACAATAAATTAGAACAGTGGAATAAGCACTGGTTATGAAAACAGTATATTTTGAAACAAGTGATATATAATATAAAGTCTTAAATTTTTCAAGGCGATTTCGCTTTCAATATTTACAATTAAAATCTACATTATATTATTACGCATTTGACGCTCAATGACGCCCTCCGTGGCCGAGTAGTAGGTGTATTGATTGCCACCCCGAAGATCCCGGGTCACATTACCGGTAATTGCAGTGTGGTTGACACAATTTCTTGGGTCTGGTACAGAATTCTCGTGACAGTAAAATGGCGATAGATTAGCGACCTATTACATCACGAGAATCAATATGATAGCTATACCCTTTCATCGAGTTGGCTTGCGCTGTAATGATGTAAAGAGCGATTCAACAAATAATATTAGTAATAATTTAATTTAAAATATAAATATTGATTTCTTTACAATTGAATTAAAGAATATTTTAGGTAGATGGAATAAGTTTGATGACCCGAACATATTATAAAAGTAGCTCGGATATCGTACCTTACTTTGTTATAAATGCAATCATTTTGTATGATGTTATCTAACTCCGTTTTAAAGTCAGAAACAAAAGATTATTCTAGTCAGAACAATAAAAATAGACATCGATTTGTCTCAAGAAGGTGGAATCCCCTCTAAAAGTCTGCGCATGATTCAAGTCTATACAAAATGCAAGAGAGTTGTTATTAAAGCCCGGAGAAGACAAATGTACCTACTCTAGCATGTAAAAGTTCACGAGCCCTTCCAAGTGAAGGGCATACTTTCTCTACTAACATTATAAACAGCTTCTGAATATGTTGTGTAGAAGCGAAGTACGAATTGGCAAAAGAATGATAAAGTATAATAAATGCAGTAGAAATGAAATCTTTAAGACGAATGTGTGGTAAATCTGTATATGATTGAGTGTCAAATGCAAATATAAGAAGAGAATGCGGTGCGAATGAAAGTGTTATGAACAAAATAATGAAAGGATAGTTAAGATGGTTTGGACACATGGGAAGAATGAGTGAAGACAGAATGGTAAAGAAAATATGTATGTAAATGACGTGGACGGAGCTAGAAATAGAGGAAGGCCAGGGAAAACGTGGCACGATCAAATCAATTAAATATTAAATGTTGGTCACGGAGAAGTCGGACAAATCGACGTGCGTGCATGACAAGATGTATGAATGTAGAGAAATCGAGAAAAGCATGTCAGGACAGAACAGTGTGGCGGTCACCTTATTCTGCCTACCCCTCCGGGAAGACGGCGTGATGGTAAGTTAGTTCTGAATAACACACATTAAGAGGGGGTTAATAAAATTGATAACTAACTAACTAACTATCATGCCTTTTTCTAAAGAGGTAGGGAGAAAAAATTGACTGCCCTTCATTTCTTTCCTGACATATTTCTCTCGCTTCCTCAACATTCATACGTCGTGTAATGCACACACGTCGATTTCTCCAATTCATAACGTGGCCGACATTATTGTGTTCATAACGCAATTTTTTATTTTATTCTTCTTCTTCTTCTTCTTCTTTGCTAGCCTTCTTCCCTCCACTGCTGGATATAGGCCTCTTCCTATTTCCTCCACTCGTCTCTATCCTGCCCCCTTTGTATCCAAGATTTTCCAACCCTTTTGATAATATCATCGGTCCATCTCATTGGTGGCCTTCCGAAACTTCGCCTATTTTCCCATGGTCTCCAACTGAGTATTCTGGGTACCCATCTGTTGCCACCCTGTCTAGCCAAGTGTCCAGCCCATTGCCATTTCAATTTTGCCACTCGGTCTATGACGTCAGCAACCCTGGTGCGGCATCTGATTTCTTCATTTCTTATGCGGTCACGCAAGCTCACACCAAGTATCCGTCTTTCCATGGACCTCTGTGTACACTTGACACTTTTTGCTGTAAGAGTTGTCGTCGCTAGTCCGTATGTCACCATGGGCAGTATACACATATCGTAGACCTTTCTTTTGAGACAAACCGGTATTTCATCATTTTCAAAGACATGTCTCAGTTTACCAAAGGCAGCCCAACCCAGTCCAACTCTTCGATGTAGCTCTGCAGTTTGATTCTCTTTTCCGAGTCTGATTTTATGACCGAGATACACATAGGTACTCTTTCACACTTTCTATCTTATTTCCCTCTATAATAATGTTTTTATTTGCTGGACTTAGTATCTTTGTTTTGTAAATATTCATTTCTAGTCCTATTTTATTGGATGCAATGTGTAGTTCTCTCTTCTTCTCTGGTTTCAATCCTGGGATTGGTTTGCAGCAATTTCCTCCATTATTCTCTTCCATTTTTCCCTGTCTTGTGCGGCTCTTTTGAGATCTGCATATGATGAGCAGCGTACGTCCACCAACAGGTCCTCCAGATACTCTCGGCGTGGGCGTCCCCTAGAGTTTGTCCTGTAGTTCTCTAATCATCCCTAATTCTTCTGTGCCCTCGCTTATAATGACAATATCGTCTGCACATAACATAAATTTATTATTCACATAACATTAATTTTTTTATATTTTCATTCGACACTCTATCAGGCATAGTTTTCCACAGATTCATCTAAGAGATCTAATATCTATATCTATAAAGTTTCTACTATTTTAATGTTGAATAAATTCAACTTTCATCCTTCTTTTCCAGTTAGATGTTTCGCTTCCATTCAGAAGGGTCGGTACAAGAACATCATTGTGCGCTGCCGTTTTAACTATTGTTTACAATGACAATTTTAAATGCATTATGATGACCTTCGTGGCCGAGTGGTAAATGCATTGACTGCCACCCCGAAGGTTCCGGGTTCGAATCCCGGCGAGGGCAGTGTGATTGTCACACTGTCTTTGCTCTGGTGTAGAATTCACGTGACAATAAAATGGCGATAGACTAGCTACCTTTCACATGTCACGAGAATCAGTATGATGGCTATAATACCCTTTACATTGATTTGGCTCATGCTGTCATGATGTAAAGAGCGATTCAACAAAATAATATGATAATATATCAAATCAAATCAAATCAGTTTATTTCATCAACAGACATTACAAAATTTATTTTTAAGGCATTTATTGAGAACAGGTAAAATAATATATTAATATATAATAGTATACTACCAGAAACGCATAAGAGATGGTTCAACATTAGGAAGACAGGATACTCTCCAGAATTAAGAGTATTTGCCTTCTGAACGTACTTTCACTAACATGAAAGACGTCGATCTCCGAGGAGACCACGTTCAGCAGACTAATTGCTCTTCCCACCGGTGTCACCAGAGGCAGATTGGTTCTGGCGGCCGGTAGGTAAAACAATCTGTGCTGTCGCTGTCGGAGACATCTATCGGGGACAAAAAGCCGAACAAATGTGCTGAATATATATTTTTTAATGCTACGAAACAAAACTATTCAATCTGGCTCGTTTAATTATATCTAAAATGCCAAGCGAATTAATTATTGGCGCGATCTTAAGTATATTAATTTATTCCAACCTCTGGGCAGTGACTACCGCAATGTTCTTAGAATTTCGTTCTATCCTTTTGTATTCCCGAGAATAATGTTAGCATAAATTTGGAGGGATATGTCTATTTACCGAAGCGGGCTCTGTTTGTTTGAGTTTATGCCCGCAAGGAGAATTAGAGCTTTATCTTAGAACCACAGACTACGTTGCCCATAACGTTACGATTTTTCCTTAAAAAATTAGATTAGGTCCGGAAAAAATAAAACTATTTTCGAACTACTCATTCCAATGCAAAAAATGAATTTCGAAGTTCTTTTTTATTCATGATTTAATTGTATCTCAATAGAGACGAAGATGCAAATTGGAAACTGAATATGGTTGATCAAGGTGTTTACAGGACTTATGACCTGTCATTGGTTGGGTTAAGCGCACGCTTTATGTAATTACAACATTCCCCATTCCACTTTTGTTTATGACCATGTATGACAAATTTTTGGAAGTTGTATATATGTTAAGTCCTATGTCAGATTTCACATGTCAGTTTCAATGTGCCATCTATGAAGATTTTGATTACATATGTTAATCTTTTTAAGATTACTCTATATATAATCTACATACTAACGCCATCTATGGAGATTTATGTTTAGTAAGCATTAAGCAGATCTTGACCTTGATAAACAATATTCAGTTTCCAATTTGCATCTTCGTCTCTGTTGAGTTACAATTAAATCATGAATTAATAACCTACGGTGAGTGAAATCTAGTATTCGTATACAAGTATAAGTATACATTCACAAAAAATACTTTTTTGTTTGTTTTTTTTTTTTTTTAATTCCACTATTAACTCATTGACTTTGTGATATTTGTACTGATAATCCAAAAAATCCATTGTTTTAACAGAACCACTAACATAAATATTATTAAATGTTTAAATTTGAAACAATGTTATTACGTATAATATCACAATTTATTTATGTACGAGTATATGAGTTTATCGCAACAGCTGTTTTATCTTAATCTGAAGACATTCGTGAAATTATAAATGAGTCCCAAGAACGCGCTAAATAAGAACGTGATAAATAAAATCAAGAAAGGTTCACTAAGATGGTATGGACATATGGAACGAATGGATGAGGGAAGAATGGTTAAAAAGATATATTCAGTTACTTGTACAGTTATTTGTGAATCGAAAAATAAGTCGAGGAAGTTATGTTATTAATTGTTTCGGCATTCACTTTGTTGTAGGACATGATTAAATTGTAAATAAAACATTTGTTTTTCACCACTTGAGTATTATATTTTACATGACTAGTTTCGGAAGCTACAGATGCTTCCATCTACAGGTTTCAATCTAAACATTTTGATCAGTTTATATTGAAACCTGTAGATGGAAGCATATATAGCTTCCGAAACTAGTCGTGTAAAATATAATACTCAAGTGGTGAAAAACAAGTGTTTTATTTACAATTTAAGTCGAGGAAGGCTAAGGAAGACGTGACATGACCAAATAAATCAATTAATGAAAGGCGGTCATTTTCGAAGTAGGAACAATCTCACGATGTGTGAATGTAGAAAAGGCGCTAGAGTTATGTCAGGACAGAACAATGTGGCGTTCTATCCTCTCTGCCTACCCCTCTAGGGAAACGGCGTGAAGGTTAGTTAGTTAGTTAGTTAATCCCAAGAACGTGACCATGCGCTAACTAACTATGTATTTAATGGCTCCACGGTTGGGACGAGAAAGGTTAAAAAAATCTTGACCAAATTACAAAAATGTTTTTATTAAACGAATGTGAATTACGAAAAGAACAAAACTTTGCGTTAACCTTTAATAATATGTTTAGTGTTACAAAGACCCCATTCCTTCTCGGGGGTCGAAATGGACTCATTCTAGTGACAATATTATTTATTGTGAATCGAATTGCTAGAATGGTTTTCCCGCTTCTAGGGCGCTTTTCAATTAATTCTGACAGATATTCAATACGCCCATACAAAGCGATCACAAAACCCGAACTCGTGTTTGTTATTTTGACATAAATCGAAGGAATGATTTAAATTGCCGAACACAGCTTCCACAGCAAGGAGTCCCGGCCCACGCAAAACGTGCTACAATAGCGGAGTTATCGGTTTGATTGCGCAAAAGGAAATACATTTCAAGTAACTTTATTTCGCTTCATTAAGTTCAAGTCTTTCATGAATAAAAACAATTCATTCACAAGGTTTTCTTGAAACGTACAACAAACAACAAGCTCATTATATACGGCTTTTATAAACGTATGTTCACCTTAGTAATAAAGGTTAGTTTGTTCTTTCTCCTTATATCACCTTAGAGAGGTTTTAATAATTGCTAGTTATATAGTAAGAGTAATTTATTGTTTTTTGGACAATAATATTAAATTAAAAAACGAATAGAAAAAAGCTGATGTATACAACAGATCGTATGAATCTAAATACTGAATACAATTGGTTTTTAGTTATTATATTGATTCTTAACACATGTGATAGGTAGCTAATTTATTGCCATTTTATTGTCACGTGAATTCTACGTGTCTTTGGTCTGACAGGTGAATTCTACGTGTCAGACTAAAGACAGTGTGTCAATCACACTGCCATCACTGGGAATCAAACCCGGGTGACACCTAGTGTGACAGTCGTCGGTGATGTAATACTTTATATCAAATAATAAAACGAATAAAAACTTAGATATATTTTATTTGATTGGAAAAAACATGCGAAAGGCGATGACATTCCCATAAATTATAATAAAACTTCTACAAAACAGATGTTTTCTTTCGTATTTAGAATTTGAATTCGTATTTCTTATGTAGTCACTTTATTAATTGTATTTTTATTGGGTCTGGCAAGTCCACCATATTAAGCGCCTTGCAGGTCTCCTGGATTTCATAATGGGGATGATGCGATGATATGAACTGCGAGTTGTTGAGTTCATAAGGGCTGTAGAAAACTGAGCGTAGGACAAGATGCAAGACTTTGCCTGAAACTAATCGATTATTATGAGAGTATTGAATTTTAAAAATTTAATATAAATATAAATGTTTAACCCTTAATAAGATCTATTTTATACCATTGAAAGCAATATTTTTTTAAATAATCAGTTTCAAGTACCGAATTAAGAGTTACCCATTAATAGACATAACAAAAGAAAAGTGTTGAATCCTGCCAGCAGTTGCACATATTCTTGATGAACTGCAGATTTAAATAGACTTATGTTTTATAAACAAAATAAATTGAAAAATAATGCAATAAAACGATGTTTTTTAATAACTCCTTCCATTAATTGTCTCAATTTCAACAGCGACAGGTTTCGAGAGCCTGAGTAATAAGTTGAAGTAAGTATCATATAGTTATTAAAAAATATATTGTTTTATGAACATGAATACATCGAGCATGAAGTCCTGGTGAATAGTATGTATGGGGTATGCATGCCAAATGATCTGATGATGAATGTTAATAAGTCCAAGGTAATGATTTTTGAAAAAGAAGAAATCATGACAGTCTGCAACATTAGCGTGAATGGTGAAAATTTGGAGCAAGTAGATGAGTTTGTGTATTAAGGTAGTATGTTTACAAGAGATGGGCGATTGGAGGATATTGAAAGAAGGGTTGGGGTAGGCAACAAAGTGAATGGTGCACTTAAAGTTGTCTTTGCAAACAAAAACCTTTCCAAAAAATCTAGAATGGCAGTGCACAATGGTGTTTTCTTCTACCGATCCTTATGTTTGGAAGCGAACATGGAACTGGCAAAAGAAGGATGAAAGTAGAATAAGTGCAGAATGGTAAAAAAAGTATATGTTAACGATGTAAATGGAACCAGCAATAGAGGAAGACCGAGAAAAACGTGGCACGATCAAATTAATCAAATATGGAATGTCGGCCACGTTAGGAGTCAGAGAAATCGACGCGCGTGCATGACACGATGTATGAATATTGAGGATGCGAGAGAAATATGTGAGGAAAGAAAAGTGTGGCAGTCAATTCTTTCTGCCTACCCCTTCGGGGAGACGGCGTGATGGTTAGTTAGTTAGTTCGTTTTATTACATTATTATTTAAAAGAACTTCCATCCAGAGAAAACAAAACATATACAAATATTTTGTGACTTAATATGTCTGCACAATTACAAATGTGTAAAATAACGTGAATATAATATTTTATATTACGAGTAATAATACAATGCAATTTTTTAGTTTCCATTTTTGTGACTAGTATGTATATTTAAGCTGTTTAAAAATGAACTGAGATAAGAAGAAATATGAGTTGATATTTGCGGGAACAAAAATCCGTACTTTGTACAGAGAAATGGAATGATTTATGTTCGTCTGTCTCATCTAAAACTAGACTTTGATTGATCACATAAAGTGACTCGTTAGAGTATGAAACAGAACGAAAACAGCACGCCAATTTAAAATGTCCTAAAGCCAGATAAGCATTTTACGCAACAAAAATATGGTAGTTTTATCGTTTTTATAAAGAATTTTGACAGGTGTAAAAATAAAATTTTCATTTGTTCCAATGACAATTTGAATAATTTCTTCAATATTATTTTTAAGTTCTTGCTGGTTAAGTGCCTAATTACAGCCAATTTAAAAATCGGTGGATACGTGTAACAAAAATTAAATAAACACAAAAGTCCGGATCGTCCATGTCAACGTGTGCAACATCGAAAAAAACATTTTGAATTGTATCTCAATAGAGACGAAGAAACAAACTGGAAACTGAATATGGATGATCAAGGTGTTTACAGGACTTATGACCTGTCATTGGTTGGGTTAAGCGCATACAGATGTAAGTATACATTTCACAAATAAATAAAAACATTTTGTGTTATTATGTGCTAAATTAAAAAACGGTGGATTCGTGGAACATAAATTAAATAGACAATTTGTGCACCATATAAAAAGAACATTTTGTGTTAAAATATTTTTTTTTGTTATTTTATTTTATATCATTGTATTTTATATTATTTGTTTTAGATTTATTTTGTGGGTGTTGGTCGATCGAAGTGTGCGCGGGAGATGCCTATTGGTGGCGGTGAGGTTCGCAACCCATCACACCGCGTCTCCCGCGGAGCGAAAAGAGAAGGATGGAGTGCCGCATCAGTAAAAGTGTGACAGTCCATTCTTTCTGCCTACCCTTTCGGGGAGGCGGCGTGATGGTTAGTTAGTTAGTTAGTTTAAAATATGGTAACCAAAATATTAGCTCTAATAAATATATTTTCATGTTTTTGTTAGTATTACACGGAAGAATTGTATCTATTTATAAGATATTTTTCAATTAATTATTTACCAAAACTATCGAAATTCTTTATATATTTTTTCTTTTTTATATTATACTTTACCATTGGTCTAGTGTAGAAATCACGTGATAATAAATTGGCGATAGATTAGCTACCTATCACGCGTTATGAATTCAATAATAGTGTTCAAACAAACTGCTATACCCAAATTTGGAAAGCCACGGTAAAAAACACATTAACCATTATCGGACGTACTCGTATGTTTTGTTTGTGTATATCTTACACTATCAATATTAAATTGGTACTGTGCATGTTACTCAGTTGGAAACCATGGGCAAATAGGCGAAGTGTCGGAAGGCCACCGATGAGATGGACCGATGTTATTGTCAAAAGGGTTGGAAAATCTTGGATACAAAGGGGGCAGGATAGAGACGAGTGGAGGAAATTGGAAGAGGCCTATATCCAGCAGTGAAGGGAAGAAGGCTAGCAAAGAAGAAGAAGAAAAATATGTTAATCGCTCCATTGGTAATATTCAACTGACAAAGTAATTACGGGCAGATTCCACAGACAACAAGATTCAACATGATTTATTATGTCAACTCACATGTGCCATACACCCGGAGCGACAAAGTTCTGTTGTCACGTCAGAGGTGACTTACGTTTGTTAAGGGTTAAAAGGCCAAAGTGGGATAACAAGAATGAATAAAAATGTAACATTTTATTGCAAACCAATCCCTTGGATTAAATCAAGCAAAGTAGAGATATTTATTATACATGGTCTTCTTCAGTAAGTTAATATTCTGCATGTAAGATAATAAACAGTTTTAAAAAAAAAAAAACTGGTTACAAACATACAACACATTTGAAGCGCGTAAATAAAATCGCTTAAGTAAAAAAAAAACATATTATGGACGAGGCTCAACACATTGCTGCAAATCAATCTCTAGGATTAAATCTGCGTAAAAGAAGTGTATAAGAATTGCAGTGTATTCAATTTACTAGTAAAATTCGATTAATTTCATTTGAACATATCACACTAGTTTATTCTATATTCGCCATTACTTTGTTTGCGGATTCAATGAACAATGTTTTTTAATATCTGTCAAAATTTTAATATCTGAATATCTGTCAAAACTGGCCACATTGATAAAACAATTAAAAGAATATTTATCAAATTTATTTCACAGAAGGTCTTCCGTGTCCGAAACATGTTTGATTTTTAATTTATATTTTTTAATAACGTGGGTTTTGTGTAAAAAGTAGAAAAAAAACTTTATCACACATCTCCAGGCGGCTTCTAACAATGCGCTAATGGCGGGGTTAGCCTTTCACATTGTGTTAAAAATATGTTCTGCTTAATGCTTAATAAACATAAATCTCCATAGATGGCGTTAGTGTGTAGATTATATATAGAGTAATCTTAAAAAGATTAACATATGTAATCAAAATCTTCATAGATGGCGCATTGAAACTGACATGCGAAATCTGGTGTAGGACTTTAACATAAATACAACTTCCAAAATTTGTCAGACATTGTCATAACAAAGGTGGAATGGGGAATGTTGTAATTACATAAAGCGTGCGCTTAACCCAACCAATGACAGGTCATAAGTCCTGTAAACATCTTGATCAACCATATTCAGTTTCCAATTTGCATCTTCGTCTCTATTGAGATACAATTAAATCATTGAGATACAAAATAACCCGCAATGGGTGAAATCCAGTATTCGTATACAAGTATACATTCACAAAAAATATTTTAATCACACTACCTTACTGTTTTGGTGGAGATATGTCGATTGCGGGTCTTCTTTTATCAAGGCGCACGGAGTTTGAATCAGTGAACTTTGTCGTCATTTAATCTTTAATGTATAATAATAAATAAATACTATAAGGCGGCCACATTCGAAGTCGGAAAAAATCGAGAATCGTGAATATGATTATGTATGAATGTAAAAGAAGATCGAGAGGTATGTCAGGCAGAGCAGTATGGCGGCCCTCACGGCGTTACGGTTAGTTAATTAGATATTTAATTATTTCTTCAATAAAACTTTGGTTTATTTCCTTTGTTGTAAGTAATTACCTGAACCCCAATAAGAACTTTTAATTATTATTTTAAAATTTTTAATTGATTCATAATAGTTGTTATAACAAAAGCATAAACGTTCCAAAATAAATCTTTATAACTTCTGTTAAAACCTATCATATTTGTAAACAATTTTATAATATTTTAAATATGTATCTTTACAATATCTGAGGAAGGACAGGTTGTCTGAAACATGTCAAATATATCATTTTTTTTTAAGTTAGTGTCGTATTTACAATGTATATAAAAAAAGAAAATGACAAATAAGATGTATCAGATGTAAGCTGATCATTAACCCTCCCTTCCCTATGATGGGTATATTCTACACGTTGCTTCTAAAAACCATCAATATCTCTATAAATATTATAAATACAAAGTTAAGATTTTGGGTATTCCTCCATAATATATTTACTGATTGATTTAAAAAATAACATTAATAATAATCAGAATTCACCGGGTACATCGGAGGTTGCTCCCCTGAAGTACTGGAGAACTCTGAGAAATGCCCCCTGGTCTCAGGTTTGAGGAAAGGAAAATCCTGATCTATTCCTTCCCGTGGTGGGGAGTGAGCAACGACCTCAAGTCGGCAAATATAGACAGGGACCGAGCGTTGGCCGGAATAAGCTGACCACCAACTTTCGCCTTACGGGCGACTGTTGTTTAGGGCACCCTCTTGCCCTGGAGAAGTAAATAATCTCCAAAGGCGGAAGAACCTTCGTGGTCAACGGCATAGGATGTGGAAAGAAACGGGAAACTACCACATTAAAGGCCCAAGTGGCATCCCAAGAATCAGCAAAACATGATTCAATCTCAAGTAAAATTTTCCGGAGGTAAAATAGTCCCCCGTTCGGATCTCCGGGTGGGGACTGCTCGAGATGCTAGAAACACAAAGTTAATAGTGAAACCAAAGCCAAATACAAAGAATCAAATAGCGAGATGGGCAACGTGGAATGTCCGCACATTACTACAAAACAGCAAACTGGATAATCTGAAAGCCGAAATGCAAAACGTTAATTTGAATGCTCTAGGTATAGCAGAGATGAGATGGCCTAATTGTGGAGATTTCTGGAGTGGCGACTACAGAATCATCCACACAGGATGCATAAAGGATAAACCTGGTCAAGGAGGAGTAGGCGTTGTGCTGTGCAAGGAGTGGGGAAAACGGGTTAAGGGATACGTGCAATATAGTGGAAGAATTATCCTAGTTAAAATAGAAACTAAGCCCGTAGACACTGTTATTATCCAAGTATACATGCCAACATCTAGTCATAGTGACGAAGAGGTGGAGGAGGTATACAGTGCGCTGGATAAACTTATATTAGAGATAAAGGCAGGTGAAAATCTGATTCTCCTAGGAGATTGGAATGCTGTTGTAGGAGAAGGACGTGAAGGAACTTGTGTTGGGCCCTTTGGGCTAGGTGCAAGAAATGACAGAGGAAACAGATTGACAGAATTCTGCGAAAAACACAAATTAGTGATAGCAAACACTTGTTTTCAACACCACCCAAGACAGCGATACACCTGGAAATCCCCTGGAGACCGACAAAGACTGCAAATAGATTATATAATAGTTAGATATAGATTATAGAATCAGTATGATGGCTATAATACCCTTTACATCGATTTGGCTCATGCTATCATGATGTTAATAGCGATTCAACAAAATAATATGATAATATATCAAATCAAATCAAATCAGTTTATTTCATCAACAGACATTACAAAATTTATTTTTAAGGCATCTATTGAGAACAGGTAAAATAATATATTATATATAGTATACTACCAGAAACGCATAAGAGATGGTTCAACATTAGGAAGACAGGATACTCTCCTGAATTAAGAGTATTTGCCTTCTGAACGTACTTTCACTAACATGAAAGACGTCGATCTCCGAGGAGACCACGTTCAGCAGAATAATTGTTCTTCCCACCGGTGTCACCAGAGGCAGATTAGTTCTGGCGGCCGGTAGGTAAAACAATCTGTGCTGTCGCTGTCGGAGACATCTATCGGGGACAAAAAGCCGAACAAATGTGCTGAATATATATTTTTTAATGCTACGAAACAAAACTATTCAATCTGGCTCGTTTAATTATATCTAAAATGCCAAGCGAATTAATTATTGGCGCGATCTTAAGTATATTAATTTATTCCAACCTCTGGGCAGTGACTACCGCAATGTTCTTAGAATTTCGTTCTATCCTTTTGTATTCCCGAGAATAATGTTAGCATAAATTTGTAGGGATATGTCTATTTACCGAAGCGGGCTCTGTTTGTTTGAGTTTATGCCCGCAAGGAGAATTAGAGCTTTATCTTAGAACCACAGACTACGTTGCCCATAACGTTACGATTTTCCCTTAAAAAATTAGATTAGGTCCGGAAAAAATAAAACTATTTTCGAACTACTCATTCCAATGCGAAAAATTGAATTTCGAAGTTCTTTTTTGTTCATGATTTAATTGTATCTCAATAGCGACGAAGATGCAAATTGGAAACTGAATATGGTTGATCAAGGTGTTTACAGGACTTATGACCTGTCATTGGTTGGGTTAAGCGCACGCTTTATGTAATTACAACATTCCCCATTCCACCTTTGTTTATGACCATGTATGACAAATTTTTGGAAGTTGTATATATGTTAAGTCCTATGTCAGATTTCACATGTCAGTTTCAATGTGCCATCTATGAAGATTTTGATTACATATGTTAATCTTTTTAAGATTACTCTATATATAATCTACATACTAACGCCATCTATGGAGATTTATGTTTATTAAGCATTAAGCAGATCTTGACCTTGATCAACAATATTCAGTTTCCAATTTGCATCTTCTTCTCTGTTGAGATACAATTAAATCATGAATTAATAACCTACGGTGAGTGAAATCCAGTATTCGTATACAAGTATAAGTATACATTCACAAAAAATACTTTTTTGTTGCTTTTTTTGTTTTTTTAATTCCACTATTAACTCATTGACTTTGTGATATTTGTACTGATAATCCAAAAAATCCATTGTTTTAACAGAACCACTAACATAAATATTATTAAATGATTAAATTTGAAACAATGTTATTACTTATAATATCACAATTTATTTATGTATATGAGTTTATCGCGACAGCTGTTTAATCTTAATCTGAAGACATTCGTGAAATTATAAATGAGTCCCAAGAACGCGCTAAATAAGAACGTGATAAATAAAATCAAGAAAGGTTCACTAAGATGGTATGGATATATGGAACGAATGGATGAGGGAAGAATGGTTAAAAAGATATATTCAGTTACTTGTACAGTTATTTGTGAATCGAAAAATAAGTCGAGGAAGTTATGTTATTAATTGTTTCGGCATTCACTTTGTTGTAGGACATGATTAAATTGTAAATAAAACACTTGTTTTTCACCACTTGAGTATTATATTTTACATGACTAGTTTCGGAAGCTACAGATGCTTCCATCTACAGGTTTCAATATAAACATTTTGATCAGTTTATATTGAAACCTGTAGATGGAAGCATATATAGCTTCCGAAACTAGTCGTGTAAAATATAATACTCAAGTGGTGAAAAACAAATGTTTTATTTACAATTTAAGTCGAGGAAGGCTAAGGAAGACGTGACATGACCAAATAAATCAATTAATGAAAGGCGGTCATGTTCGAAGTAGGAACAATCGACGAGTGTGCATCTCACGATGTGTGAATGTAGAAAAGGCACTAGAGTTATGTCAGGACAGAACAATGTGGCGTTCTATCCTCTCTGCCTACCCCTCCAGGGAAACGGCGTGATGGTTAGTTAGTTAGTTAGTCAATCCCAAGAACGTGGCCATGCGCTAATTAACTATGTATTTAATGGCCCCACGGTTGGGACGAGAAAGGTTAAAAAAATCTTGACCAAATTACAAAAATGTTTTTATTAAACGAATGTGAATTACGAAAAGAACAAAACTTTGCGTAAACCTTTAATAATATGTTTAGTGTAACAAAGACCCCATTCCTTCTCGGGGGCCGAAATGGACTCATTCTAGTGACAATATTATTTATTGTGAATCGAATTGCTAGAATGGTTTTCCCGCTTCTAGGGCGCTTTTCAATTAATTCTGACAGATATTCAATACGCCCATACAAAGCGATCACAAAACCCGAACTCGTGTTTGTTATTTTGACATAAATCGAAGGAATGATTTAAATTGCCGAACACAGCTTCCACAGCAAGGAGTCCCGGCCCACGCAAAACGTGCTACAATAGCGGAGTTATCGGTTTGATTGCGCAAAAGGAAATACATTTCAAGTAACTTTATTTCGCTTCATTAAGTTCAAGTCTTTCATGAATAAAAACAATTCATTCACAAGGTTTTCTTGAAACGTACAACAAACAACAAGCTCATTATATACGGCTTTTATAAACGTATGTTCACCTTAGTAATAAAGGTTAGTTTGTTCTTTCTCCTTATATCACCTTAGAGAGGTTTTAATAATTGCTAGTTATATAGTAAGAGTAATTTATTGTTTTTTGGACAATAATATTAAATTAAAAAACGAATAGAAAAAAGCTGATGTATACAACAGATCGTATGAATCTAAATACTGAATACAATTGGTTTTTAGTTATTATATTGATTCTTAACACATGTGATAGGTAGCTAATTTATTGCCATTTTATTGTCACGTGAATTCTACGTGTCTTTGGTCTGACAGGTGAATTCTACGTGTCAGACTAAAGACAGTGTGTCAATCACACTGCCATCACTGGGAATCAAACCCGGGTGACACCTAGTGTGACAGTCGTCGGTGATGTAATACTTTATATCAAATAATAAAACGAATAAAAACTTAGATATATTTTATTTGATTGGAAAAAACATGCGAAAGGCGATGACATTCCCATAAATTATAATAAAACTTCTACAAAACAGATGTTTTCTTTCGTATTTAGAATTTGAATTCGTATTTCTTATGTAGTCACTTTATTAATTGTATTTTTATTGGGTCTGGCAAGTCCACCATATTAAGCGCCTTGCAGGTCTCCTGGATTTCATAATGGGGATGATGCGATGATATGAACTGCGAGTTGTTGAGTTCATAAGGGCTGTAGAAAACTGAGCGTAGGACAAGATGCAAGACTTTGCCTGAAACTAATCGATTATTATGAGAGTATTGAATTTTAAAAATTTAATATAAATATAAATGTTTAACCCTTAATAAGATCTATTTTATACCATTGAAAGCAATATTTTTTTAAATAATCAGTTTCAAGTACCGAATTAAGAGTTACCCATTAATAGACATAACAAAAGAAAAGTGTTGAATCCTGCCAGCAGTTGCACATATTCTTGATGAACTGCAGATTTAAATAGACTTATGTTTTATAAACAAAATAAATTGAAAAATAATGCAATAAAACGATGTTTTTTAATAACTCCTTCCATTAATTGTCTCAATTTCAACAGCGACAGGTTTCGAGAGCCTGAGTAATAAGTTGAAGTAAGTATCATATAGTTATTAAAAAATATATTGTTTTATGAACATGAATACATCGAGCATGAAGTCCTGGTGAATAGTATGTATGGGGTATGCATGCCAAATGATCTGATGATGAATGTTAATAAGTCCAAGGTAATGATTTTTGAAAAAGAAGAAATCATGACAGTCTGCAACATTAGCGTGAATGGTGAAAATTTGGAGCAAGTAGATGAGTTTGTGTATTAAGGTAGTATGTTTACAAGAGATGGGCGATTGGAGGATATTGAAAGAAGGGTTGGGGTAGGCAACAAAGTGAATGGTGCACTTAAAGTTGTCTTTGCAAACAAAAACCTTTCCAAAAAATCTAGAATGGCAGTGCACAATGGTGTTTTCTTCTACCGATCCTTATGTTTGGAAGCGAACATGGAACTGGCAAAAGAAGGATGAAAGTAGAATAAGTGCAGAATGGTAAAAAAAGTATATGTTAACGATGTAAATGGAACCAGCAATAGAGGAAGACCGAGAAAAACGTGGCACGATCAAATTAATCAAATATGGAATGTCGGCCACGTTAGGAGTCAGAGAAATCGACGCGCGTGCATGACACGATGTATGAATATTGAGGATGCGAGAGAAATATGTGAGGAAAGAAAAGTGTGGCAGTCAATTCTTTCTGCCTACCCCTTCGGGGAGACGGCGTGATGGTTAGTTAGTTAGTTCGTTTTATTACATTATTATTTAAAAGAACTTCCATCCAGAGAAAACAAAACATATACAAATATTTTGTGACTTAATATGTCTGCACAATTACAAATGTGTAAAATAACGTGAATATAATATTTTATATTACGAGTAATAATACAATGCAATTTTTTAGTTTCCATTTTTGTGACTAGTATGTATATTTAAGCTGTTTAAAAATGAACTGAGATAAGAAGAAATATGAGTTGATATTTGCGGGAACAAAAATCCGTACTTTGTACAGAGAAATGGAATGATTTATGTTCGTCTGTCTCATCTAAAACTAGACTTTGATTGATCACATAAAGTGACTCGTTAGAGTATGAAACAGAACGAAAACAGCACGCCAATTTAAAATGTCCTAAAGCCAGATAAGCATTTTACGCAACAAAAATATGGTAGTTTTATCGTTTTTATAAAGAATTTTGACAGGTGTAAAAATAAAATTTTCATTTGTTCCAATGACAATTTGAATAATTTCTTCAATATTATTTTTAAGTTCTTGCTGGTTAAGTGCCTAATTACAGCCAATTTAAAAATCGGTGGATACGTGTAACAAAAATTAAATAAACACAAAAGTCCGGATCGTCCATGTCAACGTGTGCAACATCGAAAAAAACATTTTGAATTGTATCTCAATAGAGACGAAGAAACAAACTGGAAACTGAATATGGATGATCAAGGTGTTTACAGGACTTATGACCTGTCATTGGTTGGGTTAAGCGCATACAGATGTAAGTATACATTTCACAAATAAATAAAAACATTTTGTGTTATTATGTGCTAAATTAAAAAACGGTGGATTCGTGGAACATAAATTAAATAGACAATTTGTGCACCATATAAAAAGAACATTTTGTGTTAAAATATTTTTTTTTGTTATTTTATTTTATATCATTGTATTTTATATTATTTGTTTTAGATTTATTTTGTGGGTGTTGGTCGATCGAAGTGTGCGCGGGAGATGCCTATTGGTGGCGATGAGGTTCGCAACCCATCACACCGCGTCTCCCGCGGAGCGAAAAGAGAAGGATGGAGTGCCGCATCAGTAAAAGTGTGACAGTCCATTCTTTCTGCCTACCCTTTCGGGGAGGCGGCGTGATGGTTAGTTAGTTAGTTAGTTTAAAATATGGTAACCAAAATATTAGCTCTAATAAATATATTTTCATGTTTTTGTTAGTATTACACGGAAGAATTGTATCTATTTATAAGATATTTTTCAATTAATTATTTACCAAAACTATCGAAATTCTTTATATATTTTTTCTTTTTTATATTATACTTTACCATTGGTCTAGTGTAGAAATCACGTGATAATAAATTGGCGATAGATTAGCTACCTATCACGCGTTATGAATTCAATAATAGTGTTCAAACAAACTGCTATACCCAAATTTGGAAAGCCACGGTAAAAAACACATTAACCATTATCGGACGTACTCGTATGTTTTGTTTGTGTATATCTTACACTATCAATATTAAATTGGTACTGTGCATGTTACTCAGTTGGAAACCATGGGCAAATAGGCGAAGTGTCGGAAGGCCACCGATGAGATGGACCGATGTTATTGTCAAAAGGGTTGGAAAATCTTGGATACAAAGGGGGCAGGATAGAGACGAGTGGAGGAAATTGGAAGAGGCCTATATCCAGCAGTGAAGGGAAGAAGGCTAGCAAAGAAGAAGAAGAAAAATATGTTAATCGCTCCATTGGTAATATTCAACTGACAAAGTAATTACGGGCAGATTCCACAGACAACAAGATTCAACATGATTTATTATGTCAACTCACATGTGCCATACACCCGGAGCGACAAAGTTCTGTTGTCACGTCAGAGGTGACTTACGTTTGTTAAGGGTTAAAAGGCCAAAGTGGGATAACAAGAATGAATAAAAATGTAACATTTTATTGCAAACCAATCCCTTGGATTAAATCAAGCAAAGTAGAGATATTTATTATACATGGTCTTCTTCAGTAAGTTAATATTCTGCATGTAAGATAATAAACAGTTTTAAAAAAAAAAAAACTGGTTACAAACATACAACACATTTGAAGCGCGTAAATAAAATCGCTTAAGTAAAAAAAAAACATATTATGGACGAGGCTCAACACATTGCTGCAAATCAATCTCTAGGATTAAATCTGCGTAAAAGAAGTGTATAAGAATTGCAGTGTATTCAATTTACTAGTAAAATTCGATTAATTTCATTTGAACATATCACACTAGTTTATTCTATATTCGCCATTACTTTGTTTGCGGATTCAATGAACAATGTTTTTTAATATCTGTCAAAATTTTAATATCTGAATATCTGTCAAAACTGGCCACATTGATAAAACAATTAAAAGAATATTTATCAAATTTATTTCACAGAAGGTCTTCCGTGTCCGAAACATGTTTGATTTTTAATTTATATTTTTTAATAACGTGGGTTTTGTGTAAAAAGTAGAAAAAAAACTTTATCACACATCTCCAGGCGGCTTCTAACAATGCGCTAATGGCGGGGTTAGCCTTTCACATTGTGTTAAAAATATGTTCTGCTTAATGCTTAATAAACATAAATCTCCATAGATGGCGTTAGTGTGTAGATTATATATAGAGTAATCTTAAAAAGATTAACATATGTAATCAAAATCTTCATAGATGGCGCATTGAAACTGACATGCGAAATCTGGTGTAGGACTTTAACATAAATACAACTTCCAAAATTTGTCAGACATTGTCATAACAAAGGTGGAATGGGGAATGTTGTAATTACATAAAGCGTGCGCTTAACCCAACCAATGACAGGTCATAAGTCCTGTAAACATCTTGATCAACCATATTCAGTTTCCAATTTGCATCTTCGTCTCTATTGAGATACAATTAAATCATTGAGATACAAAATAACCCGCAATGGGTGAAATCCAGTATTCGTATACAAGTATACATTCACAAAAAATATTTTAATCACACTACCTTACTGTTTTGGTGGAGATATGTCGATTGCGGGTCTTCTTTTATCAAGGCGCACGGAGTTTGAATCAGTGAACTTTGTCGTCATTTAATCTTTAATGTATAATAATAAATAAATACTATAAGGCGGCCACATTCGAAGTCGGAAAAAATCGAGAATCGTGAATATGATTATGTATGAATGTAAAAGAAGATCGAGAGGTATGTCAGGCAGAGCAGTATGGCGGCCCTCACGGCGTTACGGTTAGTTAATTAGATATTTAATTATTTCTTCAATAAAACTTTGGTTTATTTCCTTTGTTGTAAGTAATTACCTGAACCCCAATAAGAACTTTTAATTATTATTTTAAAATTTTTAATTGATTCATAATAGTTGTTATAACAAAAGCATAAACGTTCCAAAATAAATCTTTATAACTTCTGTTAAAACCTATCATATTTGTAAACAATTTTATAATATTTTAAATATGTATCTTTACAATATCTGAGGAAGGACAGGTTGTCTGAAACATGTCAAATATATCATTTTTTTTTAAGTTAGTGTCGTATTTACAATGTATATAAAAAAAGAAAATGACAAATAAGATGTATCAGATGTAAGCTGATCATTAACCCTCCCTTCCCTATGATGGGTATATTCTACACGTTGCTTCTAAAAACCATCAATATCTCTATAAATATTATAAATACAAAGTTAAGATTTTGGGTATTCCTCCATAATATATTTACTGATTGATTTAAAAAATAACATTAATAATAATCAGAATTCACCGGGTACATCGGAGGTTGCTCCCCTGAAGTACTGGAGAACTCTGAGAAATGCCCCCTGGTCTCAGGTTTGAGGAAAGGAAAATCCTGATCTATTCCTTCCCGTGGTGGGGAGTGAGCAACGACCTCAAGTCGGCAAATATAGACAGGGACCGAGCGTTGGCCGGAATAAGCTGACCACCAACTTTCGCCTTACGGGCGACTGTTGTTTAGGGCACCCTCTTGCCCTGGAGAAGTAAATAATCTCCAAAGGCGGAAGAACCTTCGTGGTCAACGGCATAGGATGTGGAAAGAAACGGGAAACTACCACATTAAAGGCCCAAGTGGCATCCCAAGAATCAGCAAAACATGATTCAATCTCAAGTAAAATTTTCCGGAGGTAAAATAGTCCCCCGTTCGGATCTCCGGGTTGGGACTGCTCGAGATGCTAGAAACACAAAGTTAATAGTGAAACCAAAGCCAAATACAAAGAATCAAATAGCGAGATGGGCAACGTGGAATGTCCGCACATTACTACAAAACAGCAAACTGGATAATCTGAAAGCCGAAATGCAAAACGTTAATTTGAATGCTCTAGGTATAGCAGAGATGAGATGGCCTAATTGTGGAGATTTCTGGAGTGGCGACTACAGAATCATCCACACAGGATGCATAAAGGATAAACCTGGTCAAGGAGGAGTAGGCGTTGTGCTGTGCAAGGAGTGGGGAAAACGGGTTAAGGGATACGTGCAATATAGTGGAAGAATTATCCTAGTTAAAATAGAAACTAAGCCCGTAGACACTGTTATTATCCAAGTATACATGCCAACATCTAGTCATAGTGACGAAGAGGTGGAGGAGGTATACAGTGCGCTGGATAAACTTATATTAGAGATAAAGGCAGGTGAAAATCTGATTCTCCTAGGAGATTGGAATGCTGTTGTAGGAGAAGGACGTGAAGGAACTTGTGTTGGGCCCTTTGGGCTAGGTGCAAGAAATGACAGAGGAAACAGATTGACAGAATTCTGCGAAAAACACAAATTAGTGATAGCAAACACTTGTTTTCAATACCACCCAAGACAGCGATACACCTGGAAATCCCCTGGAGACCGACAAAGACTGCAAATAGATTATATAATAGTTAGATATAGATTTAAAAACCAAATAAAAGACTGCAGAAGTTATTCCGGTCCAGATATAGATAGTGACCATAATATGGTAATGGCCAAAAGTCTCCTTAAACTGAAAAAATTAAAAAAGAGAAATACTTTCAAATGGGATACAAAAGTATTAAAGATAAAAGAGGTCAGTGACAGTTTTAAGGAAAAGACGCAAGAGTGCAACCTAATGGAGGAAGAGAACGTGAATGTGACCTGGAAAGAGATAAAGACAAAGATTAAAACTACGGCAGAGGAAACTATAGGCAAGGAAAGACCCCAAGCAAGGAAGGAATGGATAACCAATGAAATCCTAAGTATGATAAAGGATAGAAGAGAGCTCAAAAATGATAAAAGAGCTGAATCACAAAAGAAATACAAAGTGCTAAGAAATAAAATAAATAGAGAGTCAAGAATAGCCAAAGAAACTTACTATCAGAATAAATGCAATGAGATAAATGACGACCTCAAGAGAGGAAATGTAGAAAGAGCTCACGCTGCGGTGAAGGACTTCTTTGGGATGAGAATTGGAAAGGGTAATGCAGTAGAAGGAGAAGACGGCAAAATACTTTTCGAAAATGACCAAATAGGAGAAAGATGGAAAAGATACCTCGAAATGCTGTACAATGGAAAGGGAAATATTGACAGCGAAACACTGATAGAAAGAGACAATGAGGTAGACGCGGATGATTTGGGAGATCCAATCATTAGAGAAGAGTTTGACCTTGCACTGAAAAACCTCAAAAACGGGAAAGCACCCGGAATCGATAACGTCCCGGCCGAACTAATTAAGTCAGCAGGAAAAGGAACCACAGATGCCCTGTTTAAAATGATACAGACAATGTATAATACCGGGAAGATACCAGAGGACTTCGAGAAATGCCTAATTGTCACACTACCAAAGAAGGCAGGTACGACGAAATGCGAGCAACATAGAACTATAAGCCTAACATCCCATGCCTCAAAAATATTAACTAATATTATTCTAAAAAGAATAGAACCAAAAGTAGAGAACATCCTTTCCAGTGACCAGTATGGCTTCAGAAGAGGTGTAGGAACCAGAGAAGCAATACTGTCACTGCGAATGCTACTAGAAAAGAGAGTAAGAAAAAACCAAAACACATACATCGCATTCATAGACCTGGAGAAGGCTTTCGACAGGGTGGAATGGAGGAAGCTCTTCGAGATTTTGAAAAAAACTGATATTAAATATAGAGATAGACAAATAATCCAGGCACTATACAAGAATGAGGCTGCCATAATCAGATGTGACGAGGGCACAAAGGAAGCCAGTATAAGACAAGGGGTAAGACAGGGATGCTCTCTGTCACCTGCTCTTTTTAACGTTTACATACAGAATGCGATTGACGACTTGAGAGAGAGAATGAGTCACAGAGAAGGTGTAAGGATACACGGGCAAAAGATAGACATGATAAGGTTTGCTGACGATATTGCTATGGTTGCTGAAAGTGAGGAGGAACTGCAGGAGGCCTTAGATACTTTGCAAGACATTCTTCAAGATAGCTACAACATGAAGATAAATAAGGACAAAACAAAGCTGCTGACTGTAGGCCGAACGCAGCACCAGATGAGAGTAGTGATGTCAGGAGTTCCACTAAAGAACACCAAGGAGTTTGTCTACCTCGGGAGCAAAATAACATGGGACGGTCGGTCTAAGAGCGAGGTCGACAGCCGTATACATCAGGCTAGGCTTGCATTTAATAAAAGGTCGAAAATAATAGAGTCAAATAATATAGACCTAAAACTGAGAATACTCCTCATCAAGACCTATGCATGGAGTGTCTTGATGTACGGCTGCGAGACATGGTGCCTATCCGAAAGGGATAAGCGGAGACTAGAGGCTTTTGAGATGTGGTCCTATAGAAGACTCTTTGGAATTTCCTGGAGAGACCACATCACGAATGAGAAAGTTCTTCAAGGAATCGAAGGAGGAAGGCACCTGCTCAGAACCTTGTCCGAAAGGCGTGCAAGATGGATCGGCCATGTAATACGTCAAGAAGGTCTCTTGCATGCCATAATGGAGGGTATGATCGAGGGGACAAACTCTCGGGGACGCCCACGCCGAGAGTACCTGGAGGACCTGTTGGTGGACGTGCGCTGCTCATCATATGCAGATCTCAAAAGAGCCGCACAAGACAGGGAAAAGTGGAAGAGAATAATGGAGGAAATTGCTGCAAACCAATCCCAGGATTGAAACCAGAGAAGAAGATCGGAGGTATTTTGTGAAAATCGAAAATAATTTCGCGTATAAACAGCGATTTAAGTGCGTCACACTAATTCGCATCTCACTCTTGCATATGTTCTAGCTTAATGTTCTAACTCTCGCCGTCCCGCCGCGCCGGTAATTACTTTCGGGCTTGCAACCAGAGCGGACCTATGCCCGTTCCGTGAGCGTTGCCAGATGTTTTTTTTAATGATTAAATCTCAATTATTATAATTTTTTACTTCAATTATAATTATATAAGGGGATTAGCTATGAATGTTCCAATTTTTCCGATTTAAAATCGCAAATTTTTGAACGCGTACTGATTACCCTACACCGGAACGCACGTTTTTATTTTAGCACCGTAAGGGAAAGGTTAATAACACACATATTGAGCAAGTCATGCGATTTACTTTAAAAAAAATTGACAGCCGTCGATGGCTGCTTGCGCGACACCATATGGAGAAACAAACACACGCTGACCGAAAGTAAAGTCAAGATATAAAAATCCCATCATGACGTATGGAATAGAGATCAGAGCCGATACCAATAGAACTGAGAACCTTCTTAGAGTAGCAGTAATGCGAACCCTACGCTCCATCGTAGGCAAAACCCTCAGAAGTCGGATCAGAAATGAAACGATAAGGACTGTCTGTGGTGTTGAAGACATTGTGAGATGGGAAATAAGTAGAAGGCGTTTTTGGAGAGACCACGTGGACCTCATGGAGATACAAGAATTGCAAAAATTGTTACAGATGAAAACCCAAGCATGTAGAGATGGTTGGACATCATCATCCCAAGACAGCCCACCATCACAAACAGGTCATCCAACCTAAACTAAGAGGAGGAAGAAGAAAAATATGATATTTAATTCTTTAATATAACAGTTTTATTGATACTTAATTGATCAATTACCAATTACATGGTTTAGATACCTCCCAACTGGGGTATCCCGTTCTAGGGAGGCATTTCTCACACTCTATAAAATCTCCATATATAAATTTCAAATTTAGGGAACAATTAATGAACAAGGGGAACAAAACATACGAGTATATTAAAGTGTATTATTTGAAATTGATTGTCTTATACGAGTATAATACATTGTTTATTGAAAAAAGTGTGATAACATATTAGCTCAAGAAATAATCTTTAGGCGTTTATTTTAACATTTCTGAGTACATGCCTAATATTAAAGCCATACAAAAAACTTTGAACTTCTTGTATATTATTCACACACTTTATACCTTTCTACGAATTAAAATTTATATATATTAATAATTAATACCACCACCTTAATAATACAAGCTCAAAATTGACTTTCAACAAAGTCTGAAATTGAGGCAGAAGGGTATAAAATTTAATTATTGTGCTACAGAGCAGACTTGTTATTTAAGGGGAGCAGCCCTTGTTCAGTACTGAAAACAAAGCGTGCATGCCTATCGATCCACCCCTCCTCTTGCGACAGGCAGACTGTATGCGGTGTTTAGAAAATTTTCATTTCGAAAGTAATAAAAAGTGTAGTTAAAGTTAGGTTAAGTGTGGCAGAAGTAAGATAAAGTAGGGTTAGATGAAAGTACAGTTGGGCGACAGAAGGTTAAGAATTTCATTTAAGTTTTTCATCATATTTAGGATAACCGAATAACACACTAGAAAATTTAATGTTAATGTAATGGATTTGGGAACAATTATTTTATGATCAAGGGACTTGTTGAAGTGCTTACTAAATAATTATCACATTAAATTTTTTTTTTTAAATTCACCGAAAATAGACAAAATACTTCATTACTGTTATGGTAAAAATAATACTTCTTTCAAATATATAAAAGTATTAATTGTACGCTTATGCGCAACTGCAAAAGGTTTCTTTAGGTTCTGTTACATTTTCAAGGTATGTAGTGAGACCTTTTATAATTTAACAATGAGAAAATATTTCTCGTGAGAACATATCATTTGTGTTCCTTAAATTTAATATACGAAATAATATTTCAGGATAATATTATGCAAGGCTGATTTTTGTATTCTATTGTAAGTATAACAAAGCGTTGCTACTACGAATACTAAGGATAATTAAGATACAACAACAACAACAAACCATCACGCCGTTTCCCCGCAGGGGTAGGCAGAGAGAATGGACCGCCACACTACTCTATCCTGACATACCTCTCTAGCTTCCTCCACATTCATACATCTAGTCATACACGCACGTCGATTCTTCCGGCTTCTGACATGACCAACCTTTAGTATTTGATCAATTTGGTCATGCCATGTTTTCCTCGGTTTACCTAGACTCCTAACTCCACTTACATCGTTAACGTATACTTTTTTAACCATTCTTTTTTCACCCATGCGCTCCATATGTCCGAACCAACGCAGCGATCCTTTCATAATTTTGTTAATAATACCTTCTTTCGCTCTGCATTCCTTCTTAATATCAGCATTTGAGATTCTGTCGTACATCGTTCTACCACACATACGTCTTAGGGACCTCATCTCTACCGCATTTATTCTGCTCTCATCTTTCTTCTGCCAGTTCCATGCTTCGCTTCCAAACATAAGGGTTGGGACCAAAACTCCGTTGTGAACGGCCATTTTCGCTTTCATTGATAATTAAGATGGTTCGGAAAAATGGAAAGAATGAATGTTGAAAGAGTATAAATTAAGTATGTGTAAACGACGTAAAAGGAGATATAAAAGAGGGAAGACCAAGGAAAACGTAACATGATAAAATTATTATAATTAAGTATGAAATTATCCGCCAAGTAAGGAATCTGTGAAATCTTGCGCTTTAGAACAATGTATAAATGTTATGGAAGCGAGATAGGTATGTCAGGAAAGTACAGTGTGGCGTTCCATTCCTTTTGCTTAGTAGTGGTTCGTTGGTGAGTTAGTTTTAAATCTAGAAACGCTGGTACATTACTTTTGTTTGTGTTATTTTATTTAGAGAAAAATTTTATATACCGGCAGGTCTCAGGGGTGGCGAAAGTTCAGGGTTCAGCGTTAGATACAGTTGCTAGCCAGTTGGGCTCCATGAATATTTACGAAACACCGTACCAAAAACTGATCTAAGGTGATCATAACGGATATAATGAACTTAAATGAAAAGGCTCACCACTGTCAATAAGCTTTGATAGATTAAATAAACACCTCTTGAATTTGAGCTTAATGTTGCAAATTCAGTGCTCCGATTTCACAAATAAGATAAAAAATTTAACCGTTGTTTTAATACCATAATTTAACAAAATGAAATAAAAGAATAATGAAATAATTTGCTTATGTATGGAAGCGAAGCATGGAACTGGCAAAATAAGGATGAAAGTAGAATAAATGCAGTAGAAATGAGATCTCTTAGACGAATGTGTGAATACTCTGTGTATGATAGTGTCGAATGAAAATATAAGAAGTGAATGCGGTGCGAATGATGGTGTCATGAACAAAATAATGAAAGGATCATTAAGATGGTTTGGACATATGGGAAGAATGAATGAAGAAAGAATGGTAAAAAAATTATATGTTAATGATGTAAATGGAACCAGAAATAGAGGAAGACCGAGGAAAACGTGGCACGATCAAATAAATCAAATATTGAATGTCGGCCATGTGAGGAGTCAGAGAAATCAACGCGCGTGCATGATACGATGTATGAATGTTGAGGAAGTGAGAGAAATATGTCAGGAAAGAAAAGTGTGGCAGTCCATTCTTTCTGCCTACCCCTTCGGAGAGACGGCGTGATGGTTAGTTAGTTAGTTAGTTAGAAATAAAAAACGCAGTGTTTTACAATTGTTTTATTAAATTTACTGTCATTAAATTTGTAAAGTATATAAAAAGCTCAAAAAAATCTGATTGATATTATTATTATTATTATTATTATTATTATTATTATTATTTTTTTTTTTACGTATACAACAGGTCGCTTGAACCCAATTTACAGTATACAATTTGTTTAAGCTGATATATTGATTCTCGTGACATGTGACAGGTAGCCAATCTATCGCCATTTTATTGTCACGAGAATACTACGCCAGACCAAAGACAGTGTGACAATCACACTGCCATCGCCGGGAATCGAACCCAGAACCTTCGGAATGGGAATCAGAGCTCTTACCACTCTGCCACAAAGGTCGTCAATTCAATCAATCGTTATTATTAAGAAAGTGGAAGTGACGAGAAACTATCGTATTAAAAGGGCCAAAAACCAGGAAAATATATTAATAGATTACACCAATCATAATCCAAACATACTCTTCCAGACAAACAGTTTGTTGTTGTTGTTATACATAATAATAGTATTATTATTTTGTTGAATACCTCTTTACACCATTACAACGTAAGCCAATTCGGTGTAAAAGGTATAGCTTTCGTATTGATTCTCATGACGAGTGATAAGTACTTAATCTTTCGCTATTTTATTGCCACGTGAATTATACGCTAGACTAAAGACAGTGTGACAATCACACTGCCATCACAGGGAATCAATCCCGGGACCTTCTATGTAGCAATCTTAGTACTTGCCACTCAGCCACGAAGGTCGTCAATGTATTAAAAAGTATAGAGTTTCTTTCTTTCTTTCTAATCACTGTTCCCACATTTATTGTATTTTCTTGTAAAACTGCGAATAGTTTTCGCATACTTAATTTTAACTATGACTTATCATACTAATGAGATTTTTTCCTTATAAATAGTAATTCTTTCAATTTGCGTTGTTAGTTGTTTGTAACACTTGATGATATCAACATTCGTTGGCAAAACACTTGTCGTGACATACTCAAAAAGTGTTTAATAAAAATTGTGAAGGAGAAAAAAGAGATTCAAAATGTTTGTTTAAAGATATAAAATTAAATCATTTTTCACTCTAAAATTAGTTACAATTTACTCCAATCAGATTTTGCCAAAAATGCATATTTTTATAATAAAATAAACAGCAAATGTAAATCAACAGATCTATGCTTATCCTTTCGTAAGATGAGTTAGAACCAAGTAGTTCTGAAAAAACATTCTATTTTTAAAAAAGTGTGTGGATCTTACAAAAGGAGGCTCTTAACACCTACGCATTTGTAGCGCCCTTTAAAGTTATTCCTAAGCCGCCTCTGGCTCAAGCGAAATAAATTTACTCTTTATAACCTCATTCTCTTTGCCTCCGTATAAATCATACTGACCCATGTACAAATCTCTCGCCAGCCTATAGCAAGAGGAAGCAAACTGTGTAGGTACGAAATATCCGTCTAACCTCTAGTCGTTATCCTTAAAATATATCGTAGTTGAACTGTCGGTAAAAATGTGAAAGGATCTTTGTAGAATTTATTCAAAGTCCTTTTTTCCTGAAAGGGTACTTGAAAAAATACCCATTTTACATTAGATGAGTGGTTTCAGTATGAAAACTAGTTTAGATTGAACTAATAACATGTGAAGTGTGGTGCAACATAGTAGCATATATGCAACTTCCTCCAGATGTATTTCAGTTATATATATTATATAATTAAATTAATTTATTCGAAATGCTTTGGAGATATCTAGTTGCAGCGATCTATATAATGAAGTTAAAAAATAGACTGAAAAAGCTGCAGTTATCTCCGGATGTCTAAGGGATACTGTCTGGGACAATAAGCATATGATAGTAGAAAGCAATGTTAGAATTTATAAAAAACACGCATCAGACCCATAATGACATACGAAATCGAAACAAGAGCAGACACTGTAAAAACCAAACATCTCTTAAGAGTAGCCGAAAAGAGAAAATTGCGACCTATTGAGGGAAATTGAGAGGATACCCAATGAAGAAATTCGCAAATCCTGCAAAATTGAAGACATAGTGAGATGTTGTAGGCAGAGAAGACGATTCTGGAGGGACCACATCGAGAGAATGAATCCAGCAAGAATTCCTAAGATCGTGATGCACGAGACTCCAGAGGGTCGTCGAGCACCAGGACGACCACCAAAGAGATGGAGAGAAGGCTGGTCGTCTTCATCACAGGAAGAAAGTTGACATCCTGCATTAACAGATCGCAAGCTCTACAATCAGAAGAATAAGAAGATGAAGCTTTGAACTTTTAAAGATTAGTTTAATAGTGAATTTTTTAATTTATATATTTATCAAAGGTCTGATAAATAAAAATTATTGTTAAAAAGTAGATACTGCAATCTTTGTTGATTTTTCTTGTAATTTTAATATATTCCGAGAACGTTCTCAATTTGTTCTGAAAAACTTTTGGTTCGAGTTTCGAATATCAGAGAGGAACAAAAAGTGTTTGATAGAAGATATCTTTTCTTTGTTGATGTTACAAGGAAACATTTTCTGTAAAACCGCTTTCTCTAATCATTCGTATCATTTGATTCGTAAATAATATCCTTAAGCGAGTTTCAGATGGAAATATAAATTTGCGACTCAAAAAGGATAACATTTTGTAAGCGGGATATAAAAGCTGAAGAATAATTAAGAAAACGCCTGTTTGGATTGACATTTACTCCCATTTACTCCCAATCGCATGAATAATGTATTTCTACCAAATATTGTAAAACCCTGAAACTTTTAAACGAATTCAACTGTTAACTAAATTATTAATAATTAAGAATTAATTGTATCTCAATAGAGACAAAGATGTAAATGATTTGGAAACAGAATATGGTGGTCGAGGCGTTTACAGGACTTATGACCTATCATTGGTTGGGTGAAGCGATCACTTTATGCAATACGACATTCCCCATTCCACCCTTCTACGAACACCACGTCTGACAATTATTTGAAAGTTGTATTTATGCTTCCATGTTGAGAAACATTTCACATATTTTAGTTCAATCTACACTGGTGCCATCTTTTGAGACTAGAGGTAAGCATTAAGCAGAAAATCTTTATTAATGTAATGTGAAAGCCTATCAACCTAATTATTACATATTACTAGATAACGCCTGGAGAACTCTCCAATTTTAACATGCTTTTTAATTTTGATCAGTTTTTATACAACATTTTTTTAAATGTATACAAATACATGTTTGTCTACAAGTATCCATTAAAAAAAATATATATTTATAATTGATTTACTATACTGATAATTTGTCTCTTCATAGTCTGCGAAACAAATGCTTGGAATTAGTCTTAGACAGTTTGACAATCACACTACCATCGCCGAGAATCGAATTCGGGACCTTCGGGGTGGCAGTCAAACACCTTGCCACATGGCTACGAAGGTCGCCGATGAATATGGGTGCGTTCATAAAATTCTTATGTAATGTAAATGGTAAGAAAATGATTAAGTATGAGTGTGTTCATAAAATACTTATATTATTTGGTCAAAGTATAATAGGGACAAAGTACCAACAAATATAGGCTAAAAAGGGAGTTTCGTTCTATATGTCATAGAAAACAAAGTAAATACTTAGATTTTTTTTTGTACTGAGTGCCTATTTTACATCAACCATTCATTATATAAAAAGGTTTTTGTTAATAAATTCTCATAAGATTTTATCTCCACTTAGATGACCGACCATATTAAACAAGGATACAGATATGCTCCTCTGGGAGTGATGCTCCGTGCTGGGAAGGATGAGGAAAGGGGTTGAGAGGGATAATCCAGAGGGAACGCAGATAATGCTCTTTTGTTTCATCATTACGGTACACACAACACCCAACAAGAAAGGGTTTTAGGGAAAATAGAAAAAAAAACTGAGAGTTATATAGAATATGTCTTATATAAACATACACCAGTAAAATAATATATTTTGTGTACGTGTTGGATATTTCGTTCTAATTGTTATTTAATTAAATACAATATTTTCAAAAGCGTTCGTTTTTTTTGTATATTTTTTGGATAATCCATTGTTTTGGCTGAAACATTTCATAATATTTTTTGCCGATCCTTCAAGTTTAACAGATTTTATATAAATTTTAAATAGATGTTTATTTTTTATATTTATAATTTATTGAATTAACACACCATAATAGAGTCTTCTGTGTCAAACAAGGATGTAATCGTACAGGGATTACATTTATTGTTACATATTTATAATATAACTAACTAATTAACTATCATCCACCGGGTGGCGACTCTAAAATGGCATGGGCAGACACGTAGCCAGAAGCTCAGATGAAAAATGGACAAGAAGACTGCTGACTTGGAGACCGTGGACGGCAAAGAGAAGTGCAAGGCGACCGCAACTACGTTGAAAGGATGATCTGAACAGACACGTCGGAATAACCTGGATGCAGTCTGCACAGGACAGAGTGGCATGGAAGCGAATGGAGGAAACCTTTGTCCAGGAGTGGATGGGAATTGGCTGAGGAAGAAAAAGAATATGAATTAACTAACCATCACGTCGTCTCTCCGAAGGCGTTGGCAGAAATAATGGATTGCCATATTTTAACTGATTTGGCATTCCATCCTTCTCTTTTCGCCCCCGCGTGAGACGCGGTGTTATGGTTTGCGAACCTCATCGCCACCAATAAGCATCTCCCGCGTCGATCTTCCACTTCGATCATCCAACGTCCACAAAATTAATATATCTTTACAAAACATAAGGTTAAAAATTCACAAAATTTATTGTAACATTGAGGTTTTGTACATAAAAAAAAAATTAATAGTAATAAATCGCCAACGTCGGGGGGTCCTGACACGGCACAAGAAGAAGAAGAAGAAGTAATAAATGTTCTGGATATCAATCAAGTTTTTTTTTTCAATTATTTTTTTAAAATATACAATATGTTTTTAGGTCTTTACCAAACATTATTAATAAATTTGAATAAAAAATGTCCATTAATTTATAAATGGGCTAACGTAGATGTGAGTTTTGTAATAGAAACATAAATATAGCAGATTTTAAAAGGCACCAAAGAAAAACAAACGATACGGTTATAATTTAAAGAAAACATCTTTCAACATGGATGAATTTGTGGGAAAAATAACAGAAGGATGTTGTTATCTTTGGGAGAGTTGAGGTAGGAGAAACGAAGGTCAGCAATTATTTCGGGTTAATGCTCCGGGCAGCACAAGCTTTAGAAATAAATACAAAAACATTAAAAGGAAAATTAATTTATGTTAGAGTTAACAAATACAAGTAATATAGTAAAAGAAAATTAATAAAACACTTTACGAGTTTTTACACCACCAAATTTTTTTTTGTACATGTAAAGTTTGTATTCTTGTTCAGTTATAGTTATACAATAGTTAAATAAAACGATGTTTTTTTAACTACTTCCTCTTTTGTCTTTATTTCGACAGCGACCGGTTTCGACAGACTCGCTGGCATCGACAGCCTGAGAGAGACAGAGTCTGACGATGCCAGCGAGCCTGCCGAAACCGGTCGCTGTCGAAATACAGACAAAAGTGGAAGTTGTAAAAAAACATCGTTCTATTTAAAATGAACTTCCATCAAAAGATTTCAGTAAAATCATTTAATTATCTTATAGTCATATTGCCCTTATGAAGCTTGGGTCCAAACGAAACTAGTTGGCATCTAATATAATAAATAACCATACCATTAAATACAAAGTGTTTTTATTTATTTCCTATTTTCTTTTTACTTCATATTTGTTAAACCGATAGATCGGTTTCGCCAGAATCCCTAGCATCAACAGACTGCAGAAAACCGGTCCCTGTCAAAATAAAGACATCGTTATATTTAACTAACTAACTAACCATCACGCCGTCTCCCCGAAGGGGTAGAGAGAAAGAACGCACTCACACACTTTTCTTTCCAGACATATTTTTCTTGCTTCCTCAACATTCATACATCGTGTCACGCACGCACGTTATTCAATATTTGATTTATTTGATCGTGCCACGTTTTCCTCGGTCTTCCTCTATTCCTGGTTCCATTTACATCCTTAACATATACTTTTTTACTATTATTTATTCATTCATTATTTCCACGTGTACTAACTATTTTAATGATCCTTTCATTATTTTGTTCATAGCACCATCATTCGCACCCCATTCACTTCTTATATTTTCATTCAACGTTCTATCACACACAGAGTATACACACATTTGTCTGAGAGATCTTATTTCTACTGCATTTATTCTACTTTCATCCTTCTTTTGCCAGTTCCATGCTTCGCTTCCATACATAAGGGTTGGTACAAGAGCACCATTGTGCACTGCCATTTTAGATTTTTTTATAGGTTTTCGTTTCCGATTACAAAATATTTATATTTAAGTATTATTTAAACAAAAGTTCCATTAAGAGATTTCATTTATTTTAGATTAACTTAATATGGATGTTTACATCATTTTTCAAGCGACTCAAAATGAATATAGTGCAGTTTTCCGTTGCTTACTCTGATTTTTAAAACTTAACACTCTCTATCTTACGACTTGATTTTAGAACGTGAACGCACGGATGATCCCTGTTCATTAATATTAATGCATTCTCCGATTCACTTTCCAAGCAGGCTACGAAAATCCTATCTCAAACGGAATTGGAGAACTTTTGCACCTTAAAAAGGGGTTGTTAAGGGGTGACGGGGTTGCGGTTTGCGGTATGCGGTGGGGGACGTAATGGCATTCATAAATGGAATAGTTCCCAGAACTACCTAGTACTCCTACTAGTTGATCGTTGCTACTCCAGCGGCCTACTTTGAATCTTAGGTCATGGTCATACGATACCACTTCCCCCACTATTATGTACATAATGTTCCTATTTGCACAGAAAAGTATTTCTTTTATAACGAAACTATTCATTATTTATGAAAAATTATAATTTTAAATTAAGCTAGAATGGTATTCTTCTACCAACCCTTATGTATGGAAGCGAAGCATGGAAAAAAAGAAGGATGAAAGTAGAATAAATGCAGTAGAAATGAGATCTCTTAGACGAATGTGGGGATACTCTGTGTATGAGGGAGTATCGAATGAAAATATAAGAAGTGAATGCGGTGCGAATGATGGTATTATGAACAAAATAATCAAATCAAATCAGTTTATTAACTCAAAAGACATTACAAACAGGAAAATGTTTAAGGCATGTATTAAGTACAGGCAAAATATTATAAAAATACAACCAAGTACCAGGAACGCATTAGAGATGGTTCGACATTAGGAAGACAAGATACTTTCTAAAGTCAAGAGTATTTGTCCCCTGAACGTACCTTCACTAATATAAATGACGTCGATCTCCGAGGAGACCGCGTTCAGCAAACTAATTGCTCTTCCCACCGGTGTCACCAGAGGCAGATTGGTTCTGGTGGCCGATTGGTAAAACAATCTGTGCTGTCGCTGTCGGAGAAATTAAGATGGTTTGGACATATGGAAAGAATGAATAAAGAAAGAATGGTACACAAATTATATTTTAATAATGTAAATGGAACCAGAAATAGAGGAAGACCGAGGAAAACGTGGCACGATCAAATAAATCAAATATTGAATGTCGGCCATGTGAGGAGTCAGAGAAATCGACGCGCGTGCATGACACGATGTATGAATGTTGAAGAAGCGAGAGAAATATGTCAGGAAAGAAAAGTGTGGCAGTCCATTTTTTCTGCTAAGCCCTTCGGGCGTTATGGTTGGTTAGTTTTTTTTATAATTTTTAATGTGGTGCATTAACAGAAAATTAATATGTGTTCTAGAACACAAAATTGTATTCCAAGTATCTATCGTCGTTTGAGAATAATTCTGAGAATAATTCATATTTATGTTTGTTTACCATAGATGGCGCTGATATCGAATAATGTGGTTTATTTGATTTAAGCATGCGCAAATTACTTGATTTTATTTGATTTAGCGTGGCGTAGGTTTAAAATTCTGTTCACTCTGTTTCAATATTCCAAATATGTTATGGTCCACAATTGCGTGCATATTGAGTGTATTATTAATTAACAAAACATATGGAAATAAACGTTTTAAATCATTAATGCAGTGTAGTTCATCAACTCGCATTAAGATAGAAACAAAACCAACTTTCTTGAAATATAAAATGTCTCAAATATCAAACTCAATGTCAAATGTCATATACGAGTAGTATATAGTTTATCGAAAATACGAATATCGAAATAACGATTGCTGAACTAGTTAAAAGCAGGCAAGCCAACGTTCTGGCAAAACTACGTCTGTCGGGTCCGCTAGCTTTCTATAAATAAATAAAATGTTTATTAATGAACTAGGATTGTCCATGTTTTAATATCTTAAATAGGTGTATTAATAATATCTTAAATAGGTACGAAACGGCCACCCCACTTGACTACATAGGCTTCGACGGTCTCTAGGGGTTGGTATCGTCCCTTTAGGAACCTACACCTTAGAGCAATTAAGTTTTACCACTTAACAAACAATGCTTACTCATATATAATATAAGAAGTCATGTTGTTACTTCTAGAAATGTCTAGTATATAAACTATAAATATGAAGTTAGTAATAACATTTTTCTATTGCGCTGAAATCCCAGACCAATTTGTGCAATTCCATTATGTTCAATTTTCGATGTGAGTGAACACAGAAAATACAATGCGGTTGGATGAAAAGCGCGGGAAACAGCAGTCGGAGCTCAAACTAAACGATCTAGAACAAACGACCCAACAAATTAAATAACATTTTCACCATGTTCGCATTCGTGTTCCCGGCGCAGTTGATTGTTAATCCTATTTTTGAACATGAAACTTCGTCTGCACGAAATGCGTTGATTAAATTATTTTGAAAATATTTTAAATCGTCTTTATTTCTGTCGTTGAAAAAAGGTATAGACCAGAATGTAATTTAGTTTAAAAACGCTGGTTTACGTTACTCAATATACAGGTATAATTCATCTAGGATGGATCATAAAATTAATGGAACAAACAAACAAATCATCAAGGGTAGGCAGAGAGAATGGACCGCCACACTACTCTATCCTGGCACACCTCTCTAGCTTTCACCGCATTCATACAGCGAGTCATACACGCACGTCGATTCTTCCGACTTCTAACATGACCAGCCTTAAAAATTTGATTAATTCGGTCATGCCATGTTTTCCTTGGTCTTCCTCAAACGGGCCGTTTACATCATTAATGTATTCTTTCTTAACCATTATTTTTACATCCATGCGCTCCATATGTCCGAATCAACGCAGCGATCATTTCATAATTTTGTTTATAATACCTATCTTTCGTTCTACATTCCTTTCTTATATCAGCATTTGAGATTCTGTCGTATATCGTTCTACCACACATACATCTTAGGGACCTCACTTCTACCGCATTTATTCTGCTCTCATCAAATTAATGGATTTTCGTTTAAAGAAAAAAATCCAAAAAGATTTTAAATCTATAATAGTTTTCTGTAAAAAATAGTTTCTTACCATAATATACTTTGTCATATAAAATTCCAGAGATAAATACAAATTCCACCCTAAAACCATAACCATTAGGATGGCAAATAAAACTGTAAAATACTCATTGAGACTAAAAAAAACATTTTTAAACGGAGAGAAAAAACAATTAAAACTTGTATGATCGTATGTTTTTTATGTTAGTTAAAGGTAGTTTAAGCAAAGTTTTAAATGTAGAAAAAAAACAAGAAAGACGTGTGATTAATATGTATGGTTTATTCATGTGATTTTTATAACAGAAAATTAATCACTGAAAATTACATACGCTGTAATGAATCGAATTAAACCTGTATTTCTAAGGTTAGAAGTAAAGTATTTCATCCCCGACATGACATAACATTGAAGTACATATATTGTAATAATTTTAGTTTGCTCTGTAATAATTGACATTTTCATTTTCTAGGAAACATTGTATCATAATACATATTTATTTTTTGTTATTCAAATCAAGCATAATATTTCACTCTGTTTTAAATAACACGCCAATTTTGTACAGTTCTAAAAATTCTACTACATTACAGTTTTCTTACATAATTTTTTTATTGTATATAAATTATCGTAGATATGCCACTTTGATAATGATTACAAAAAGTGAAATAATTTTAAGGCAATTAATACGATTAAAAACGTCTGTTTTCTAGATGTTTTATTATGGTTTATGGGAATGGCATGTTTTCAAAGGCATTAATAAATACCATCACCATTTCGAAGGTATAATCAAATCAAATTCCTTAGCAACGAAATTCGTTAATAGATTAAAAGCGAAACATGTAATTCTTATAAACAATAATTAAACTTCTAGAAACGGACGATTACAATTCGTTTTCATTATTTAATATCAGGTTTTACATCATTGTTCAAGAAACAATAAATAATTTTACAGTACTTAGATCGAGCTATTAAAACAGTACATCAGTTAGAAAATTTCTAACTGATGTTGCGTTAGTTTCAAATGATAGCCCATTACCACAGTAGGAATTTTAACTGCGTTTGTTAAAACAGGATATAAAAACGAGTAAAAAAAGTAATCTATGCTTTTAATCAATCGCTTGTTTTATATGGGGATGTGGAAATCGTTTATTTTAAACGACCCACAATTAAAACATATTTTACGAGAAATTGTGTAGTTTGATGACCATTAGTAAATACAAAATGTAAAGAGTGGCGAGTTTGTTCATACAAAAATAGTCTATTTATATTGCGTGACATTTTAGCTAAGTACTTGTTCGAGGATTTTTTCAAGCTTCGTTGACTTTGACACGTCAGCTTTAACCAATTACAAACATTGTTTTCCGATAGAGTTCTGCGAAAACCTTATTGTTGAATAATTAATACAAAATATATTTTGTTTTCTAGAAGTTTCATTTTATTTTATGGGAATGACACGTTCTTGTTAATGCATTATCAAACATTTGATAATGGTATTTACAAGCGAACAATGAAAATGTTAATATTATCAAATGATTTTACTGAAATCTCTTGATGGAAGTTCATTTTAAATAATAATTAACTAAAACAATGTTTCTTAACTACTTCTACTTTTGACTTTATTTCGACAGCAGCCGGTTTTGCCAGGCTCGTTGACATCGACAGACTACAGACATTTTTCCAGTGCAGACACCTTCTTTACCATTCTGTCTTTACTCATTCTTTCCATGTGTCCAAACCATCTTAATGACCCTTTCATTATTTTGTTCATAACACTTTCATTCGCACCACATTCACTTCTTATACTTGCATTTGACACTCTATCATATACAGATTTGCCACACATTAGTCTTAGAGATCTCATTTCTACTGCATTTATTCTACTTCCATCCTTCTTTTGCCAGTTCCATGCTTCACTTCCATACATAAGGATCGGCACAAGAACACCATTATGCACTGCCATCTTAGGTTTTTTGGATAGGCTTTTGTTTGCGATGACAACTTTAAGTGCACCATTTACTCTGTTGCCTGCCCCAACCCTTCTTTTAATATTCTTCTCCACTCGCCCATCTCTTGTAAACATACTACCTTAATACACGAAGTCAACTACTTGCTCCAAATTTTCACCATTCACGCTAATGTTGCAGACTGTCATGGTTTCTTCCTTTTCAAAAATCATTACCTTGGACTTATTAACATTCATCATCAGATCATTTCGCATGCATACCTCATACATACAATTCACCTCATACATACAGTTTTCTGCAAGTAGGACAGCGTCATCCGCATACAAAAACAGCTTACTGACACTCCGCTCATTTTGGCACCTACATTCAACCCTTTCAGCTCTTTCATACATTTGTTCATATACAGATTAAATAACAACGGGGACATTACGCAATCCTGATTGACACCTTTATTGATATCAAAGTAGGCTGTAAGATCTCCATTTACTCTGACACTAGCAGTGCTTTCCGTGTATAGCGAAAATTTCCGTGTAATTAAATAAAACGATGTTTTGACTATATGGCGATATTTGGACCAGTGTGTCAATGCAAGCGAACCTAGTGAAGCTGGTTACGTTTTTACAGTTTATATAATATAATAATACAAAATTGCCCATTTGAAACTAAACTAAGCCTTTGAGTAAAAATGATGGATTCGACTCCCCAGGAATGAATCACGTCCTCCGCGAGGATGATGGTAGTCAAAATGGAACCCACGTACCCCAGAGTCATATTTTATATGAATATCTTAACAAAATCACACACTCTCTTTATATTTCTCTTTTGTGTAAGATATCGTACAGTAATAAGATTTTGTATAATATAAAGCTTAAGTCGTTGCCATAGAGATTTCCTGAGCGTTGTCTCAATTGTTCCCAGATCACTATTTAGGTACTCTAGAGAATTTGAGATTAAATTTGATTCTCCGTCACTCTTATGAGATAATCTAGCTCTAACATAACTTCCACCTGTTCTATATTTAAACGTGGAAGATATCTATTTCATTATTTAATTAAATTAATAAGATTATATAGTACTTTGAGAGTCTAACTTACTAACCAACATGGAGTGGTAGGCAGAATAATGTACCGCCAAACTGTTCTGTCCTGACATACTTATCTCGCTTCTTCTACACTCATATACCGTGCCATGCACGCACGTAGATTTCTCCGACTTATCACATAACCGATATTCAATATTTGTTTGATTTGATCGTGCTAAATTTTTCTCAGCCTCCCTGTATTTCAGGCTTCGTTCACGTCGTTTACATATAACTTCTTCAAAATTCTGTCATTACTCATTCTTTTCATGTGTCCAAATCATCTTAAAGACCCTTTCATTATTTTGTTCATAACTCTTTCATTCGCACCGCATTTACTTCTTATATTTGCATTTGAAACTCTATCATGTACGGATTTCCAATCATTCGTCTTAGATATCCCATTTCTACTGCATTAATTCTATTAAGTATCTAAAAGAACTAAAAATACTATTTGTCTATAAATATTGTTCGATGCATATATTTATTTAATGTTGGTTATTGTAATTTCATTACAAAAGTTAATTGTGAATAAAAATATAAAATACATATTCATTGCAAAATACTTAAAGCATACATCTTATATTATATATGTACCCAATGCTCTATATCACAGAATTCAGACACGATACTGTTAGGACTAAACGCCTCCTACTAAACAGCGAAATGAAAAATAATCACCATCATTGCTAGCGAAATAATTCGTGACAGAAATTGAAATACAGAGGCCCTTAGGATATTGTCATATAGAAACAACAGAAAAGAAAGTTCTGGAATAAACATGCGACCTGAATGTCAGAATAAGGGACCCTTAAGAACAGTTCGGGACAATTTACTTTAAGAAAGTAGATTTAAAGGACGACCTCCAAAAAGATGGAAGCTGACAGTCCACCTATCAAGATGGAACTTGATTTAGAGAGTAACATAAGAAGATCTTACTTACATGCAATATGGTATTATCGGGTGGTGGTCTAGGGGATAGAACGCTTGGCTCCTGATCCAGGGGACTTAGGTTCAAGCCTGGACACGACCAGATTTCTGCTCACATTGAAGATTGTAATAATAAATTCGAATATCATTGATTTAAATCCTTGGTATTAGTCTTTAAAAAAAAAATATATGAGATTAATTAGAAATTTTAGAAACAAAAAAATATCACTAAAATATAGCTAGAATGGCAGTGCACAAATGGTGTTCTTCAACCGACCCTTATGTATGGAAGCGAAGCATGGAACTGGCAAAAGAAGGATGAAAGTTGAATAAATGCTGTAGAAATGAGATCTCTAAGACGAATGTGTGGATACTCTGTGTATGATAGAGTGTCGAATGAAAATATAAGAAGTGAATGCGGTGCGAATGATGATGTTATGAACAAAATAATGAAAGGATCATTTAGAAGGTTTGGACATATGGAAAGAATTGTAAATAAATATATGTTAACGATTAAAATGGAACCAGAAATAGAGGAAGACCGAAAAACATGGCACAATCAAATATTAAATGTCGGCCACGTGAGGAGTCAGAGAAATCGACGCGCTGTATGAATGTTGAGGAAGCAAGAGAAATATGTCAGGAAAAAAAGTTTGGCAGTCCATTCTTTCTGCCTACCACTTCGGTGAGACGGCGTGATGATTAGTTAGTTTTTTTTTAAATATCACAAATAATTCTAACAAAATATTTTTATAGAAAAAAGTAAATGCATGAATAATCATCACTAATAAATCGTTTGTAAAAAATTAATGCTATTTACTATTTTAATTGCTTCATACGAAAAATGTGCGGACAAAAAATGTATGATAGAATATCTAATGATGAAGTAAGAAAGGAATGTAAGACGGATGAATGCGTCCTAAATAATATTAAGTAAGGATCACTAAGATTGGACATATGAAATAAATGGATGAGGGGAAAATGGTAAAAAAGATAGATACGTGTAGTGTGTATGGAAAAATAATCCATGGCATGATCAAATTAATCAATAACTGAAAGGCATCCACGTTCTAAGTAGGAACAATCGACGAGGGTGCATGTCACTATGTGTGAATCCAGAAAAGGCGCGAAAAATATGTCGGGATAGCACAGTGTGGCGGTCGATCCTCACTGCCTGCCCCTTCGGGGAAACGGCGTGTTGGTTTGTTAGTTAGTTATAAATGACAATCTGCTTAAGCGCGTTCAAATCCTTTTAAAATACAATTTTAAAAATTAAGATGGAATAATCATATCGAACTAATATATTTTATGAACACTGTGTATTTCATAGTCCATTATTTTAAACGAAACACTATGATACTTCAATATTATTACTGTTAAAATGTAAAACACTGTTATAATATCACAATTTCTTATTATTTACTGAGAGTGTCGCGACAGCTGTTTCGCCAACCGATGTTGGCATCATCAGGCGTTACAATAAACTAAATTGGCATCATCGGGTGTAACAATAAAATCACTTTAAGGTTCGCCAACCGATGTGTCCAACATCGGTTGGCGAAACAGCTGTCGCGACACTCTCAGTAAATAAAAAGAAATTGTGATATTATAACAGTGTTTTGAATTTTAACAGTAACTGTGTATTTCTTTGTTGAAATACTCGTACATTTTATATGTATAATATTTTCTCAGTATTAACTTCGTAAATTATTTGTTGGCGTAAGTTATAAATTATTCTATGGGAACGTTCTTGTATGTTTATCATAACCCCTGGCACGTAGTTCGTAACTATTCGGTTTAGTACTTTAATCATAAGACATATTAATTAATATTTACCTACATACTAATGAAAATGAATAATCACCCACAAAGCCTTACGTTTGAATAAGTTATTAGATTTAATACAAGTTTATACTACTTACAAATATCAATTCTACATTCAATATGAATAATTACAAATTTTCAATTATAATACAGAAAAAACCAACACTACACTTAACATTTCAAAATATAATTAAAAATGAAATGAAAGTATAACTATAAACTTTTAATGAGATATAATTTGATATAGTATTGACGACAAAACATGTTATAATTATTATTATTATGTTGAATCGCTCTTTACATCATGACAGCATGAGCCAAATCGATGTAAAGGGTATTATAGCTATCATAGTGATTCTCGTGACATGTGATAGGTAGCCAATCTCTCGCCAATTTATTGTCACGTGAATTCTACACCAGACCAAAGACAGTGTGACAATCACACAGCCCTCGCCGGGAATCGAACCCGGAACCTTCGGGGTGGCAGTCAATGCACTTACCACTCGGCCACGAAGGTCGTATTGTATTGTAATAATATTGACAACCTTCGTGACAGAGTGGCAACAGGTATGACTGACACACCAAATGTCCCGGGTTCGATTCCCGGCTGTCGAAGAATTCACGTGGCGATAGACTAGCTACCTATCACATGTCATGAGAATTAATAGCTAAAAAAATGTATACAGTAATTGGGCTCAAATAACCATTTGTATCCAAAATTTTGAAAAGTTTATTTATTACTGTTAAAATATAAAACACTGTTATAATATCACAATTTATTTTTATTCACTGAGAGTGTCGCGACAGCTGTTTCGCTAACCGATGTTGGTGGCATCATCAGGTGTTACAATAAAATAGTTTATTGTAACACCTGATGAAGCCAACATCGGTTGGCGATACAGTTGTCGCGAAACTCTCAGTGAATAAAAATAACTAACTAACGAACTAACCAACCATCACGCCGTCTCTCCGGAGGAGTAGGCAGAAAGAGTGAAACGCCACACTGTTATGTCCTGACATACTTCTCTCAATTCCTCTATATTCATACCTCTTGTCATGCACGCACGTCGATTTCTACGACTCCTCACGTGACTGAATATTTGATTGATTTGATCGTGCCACGTTTTCCTCGGTCTTCCTCTATTTCTAGCTCTATACCTTCTTCACCATTCTGTCTTCCTTCATTATTTTCATGTGTCCAAACCATCTTAATGACCCTTTCATTATTTTGTTCATAACATTTTCAAGGAAAGTGTTTTTAAGTTAGGTTAAGAAAGTATGCCTCAGGCCAATACCCACGATGCGATTTTAATTAATCGAAAAGCCCCGCTGAATACTTAAAAAAATTAATCATAAAACAATATTTTAAATTGAAAAACAGTGCTTAACAATTATAATCAAATACCATGAAAACAGAAATCACGCATATAAAGATTTTTTAGATTAATTAAAAATGTATTCTTTTACGTATAACATAGCACGTGTGCTTGTTCGTTTATTATTATACAAATTATTTTATAAAATTTAAAGCTACGTCATAAAACATTAGAGATTTAATCAGACGATTGAAATTTTACTAAGGTAACATCACTAAGGTAACACTTCGCTCGTCGAACTCTTCGGCAATAGGAAGATTAGTTGAGCCAAAGCGTTGCCCTAGTACGAATTTCGGGGATCGAGCGTTTGCGGTAGCCGGCCCATCAGATTGGAACAATCTTCCTTCACACCTCAGATGCATAAATAATCCGACAGACTTCAGATCTAAGCTGAAAATCCATCTTTTTCGTATTTCATTACCAATTTAAATAAAACCTGCATATTTTGTTCTATTATACTTTCTAATCGATCGCGAATATCATTCAGATGCATCGTTCACATTAAAAAGCGTCTTAATGCGCCCTTGAGGTGATTACATCACAAAAACGGCGCTTTAAAATTTAGCATTTTATTATTATTATTATTATTTCAAATAACATTGTTTACAAAAAAGTTAAAACAATGGGAAACTATCACAATAATGGCCCATAAATGGCATCCCAAGAATCAGTTAAGTTGTAAGTAGACTTGGTTGTAAGTGTAAAAGATAGTATGCCATGATATCCTTCATAGTCTATACCAGATATATGGCATTGCGTGTTTTCGTCAAATTATGCTATTCCGTTATGGCACGACACACCCTGAAGCGGTGTGGTTTCATCAATTTAATTATAATATCCAACGGTTTATGCGGAAATAGCCGATATCGGAAACACCCGTGAGTCATGCTTTATACGTGACGTTTTAAATCTGCAAATGAGAACCAAAACGTAAACGTAATAAACTTAAATTTTAGGTAACTGGCGGAAACACTTTGATATTTTAACATTATTCACTGTTAAATTAAAAACACTGTTTTATTATAAAAAATTGAGTTTATTTTTTATAAAATCGTAGCGACAGCTGTTTCGGTAACCGATGTTACCATTGTCAGGGGTTACAATAAAACTCTTTTCAATAAAAGTTTTACTGTGATGGTAACATCTGTTACCGAAACAACTGTTGCGACGATTTTATAAACTAAACTCAATTTTTGATATAAAAACAGTGTTTTTAATTTTCATGTGAAGTACTCACTTTGTCTGGTGAAAACGTTAATTTTCTAGAAAATTTACGTTTTCACCACCCAAATATTTTTTTTATGAAGTTTAAAAGTTCACAAAATAATAAATATATTATACCTTAGAAGACAAATTCAAATTTGTGTACAGCTAATAATAAAATAAATATAATTACTTCTAATTTCGCCTTCACTTTGTGTTGTGGATTCATATTTGAATAAATATAACTGCACTTGATAATTTACAACACTTTATTACACTTTTCACAGACATGTTTCAGTTATGATAGAATTTTTTCAATTCACATTTTATTTTACATTAAAAAAGGTTGTGAGTCCAAAAAGTTCACTAAAAAGTGTTGTCTGCAAAAATTATTAAGACAGGTTATATTTATTGAAATACAATTTACTCTTAAATTAAAAATGTATTGTCAATTTAAACGGCAAAAATTATTTTGTGGGACAAACAAGAGCAAATGAATCTTGTGATTTCTAAAGCAATTTATGACAATATGTTTCAATATAATTTATGTTGTGTTTTTATATAATTTATGCAGTGTTTTTAGTCTTGGCAAGCTCTATAAATAGAACTAACGATATGAAACAGTATCATATGTATACATACATGTACAGCGAATTGTAATATACGGTGAATCGATGAAGGAGGGTCTATCCAATAAATAATAGAACAAGCTTTCTCAAGCACAGTACCTAGGACTGATGAATTGCCATTCACAAGGAAATTCACGTTGAACCCGCGGAGAACGAGGGGTGTACCTACCCCCGCATAGAAACAAGACAAAGGGAAGAGTATACACATTCTTACATTTATGATTGATACAATTACATGTTATATATGAGTATACAATGAAATACGTTTCGAATAATATTTCTTTACATTTAGCAAAATTATATTGATAAAATATAATATTAAACTTTTGGAATATGATGTTTTACAAACGTAAGGTGTATTTCTTGTACAAATAGAGAAAATGTAGTGTTAATATAAAAATTAAAAAATTATTCAACAATTGCAAAAAGAAACGAAACACAGATAATGTGTATGATATAAGAAGTGAATGCAGTGCGAAAGAAAGTGGTACGAATAAAATAATGAATGGATTATTAAAGTGGTTTGGACACATGGAAATAATGGTAATGAAAGTATATTAAAACGACGTAAACATAACTAGAAACAGAGGAAGACCGAGGAAAATGTGGCATGATCAAATCAATAATAAATTAAATGTCGGCCACGTGAAGTCGGAGAAATTGACGTAAGTGCATGACAAGATATATGAAGGTTGATGAAGCGAGATAAGCTTGATTATATTTTTTGTTATTTATAACCTCTTATCAGGCAGTGATTAGTTGTTGAAAGGAAAAATCTATGTATACTCGTATTTATAATACATGACCAACGCAGACGTTGTTAAAAAAATTAAATCAATGTTTTGATTTTTTTATGTCATAATTTATTAGACGTTCGTTTAGATTTATTATTTGACTTTATAAACCAACGTATATTTATTTATTGGTCGTTTTATAATTATGTGGAAACCTATTCATAATTAACTGTTTACAGGGAAATTTTATTTGTGCGTGTGAAAAATATCACAGGCGGGTATTATGCATGTTAAAATTCTAATTTATGTAAAAAAAAATCATAAACAAATGGAAAGTAAATGAATATTACCTTACCTGACATGATTATAAAGTAATTTTAATATACAATCTCAGGTAATTTAATAAAGCCACCCACACATTTTTTAAAATAATTTCATAAAATTAATAAATATCTGAAATAATGCTTTAAGTAGAAAAGTGAATTGTGTGAGATAAATATTCTAAATAGTTAATCAAATGATTTTACTGAAATCTCTTGATGGAAGTTCATTTTAAATAATAATTAAATAAAACGATGTTTTTTAACTATTTCCACTTTTGTCTTTATTTAGACAGCGACCGGTTTCGCCAGGCTCGCTGGCATCGACAGACTGGTCACCAGTCTGTCGATGCCAGCAAGCCTGGCGAAACCGTCGCTGTCTAAATAAAGACAAAAGTGGAAGTAGTTAAAAAAGATCGTTTTATTTAATTATTATTCTAAATAGTGCCAGATAAATCTTCTCTTTCCCTTTGCCATTTCCCATCATCTGGGGTCGGCCCTCCTCGTACGAAAACACCAAACTTTCCTATTTTCACTCATTTCCACTGTCAGGTTCTTGCGGCCGTTCACAATGGAGTTCTGGTCCTAACCCTTATGTATAGAAGCGAAGCATGGAACTGGCAGAAGAAAGATGAGAGCAGAATAAATGCGGTAGGGATGAGGTCCCTAAGACGTATGTGTGGTAGAACGATGTACGACAGAATCTCAAATGCTGATATTAGGAAGGAATGTAGAGCGAAAGAAGGTATTATTAACAATATTATGAAAAGATCGCTGCGTTGGTTCGGACATATGGAGCGCATGGGTGAAGAAAGAATGGTTAAAAAAGTAAACGTTAACGATGTAAGTGGAGTAAGGAGTCTAGGTAGACCGAGAAAAACATGGCATGACCAAATTAATCAAATACTAAAGGTTGGTCATGTCAGAAGCCGGAAGAAACGACGTGCGTGTATGACTCGATGTATGAATGTGGAGGAATCTAGAGAGGTATGTCAGGATAGAGTGTGTGGCGGTCCATTCTCTCTGCCTACCCCTGCGGGGAAACGGCGTGATGGTTTGTTGTTGTTGAGTAGAGTTTTTATGTGAAATTGTGGAGTGAAAGCATGAATGAAAGAGCTAGTATTTTTTAAATTTGTTAGAGAAATTAAATGTTAAGGAATCTGGACAGATAATCTCAGTGATCTTTCGACATTATTAAAAAAACTTTTTGACAGATTGTGGTAATCAAACGTTAAACATTATTTATAAATGTATATAAATAATTTTGTGTTGGAATTTCGTACGCAATTGTCGGCGTATTGTAATTTACAGATATTGTTTTAAATTCTCGTGGAAGCTATACCTTTTTGAAATATCTATTCTAATAATTTACTACCATATTGTGACACTGAAATATGATGCCAATAACTCAAGCACGGCAATGAAAGTAAATACAGAATGTTTCAAATTCAAATTAAATTGAATGAAATTTGTTAATGTACCATAAAATCGGCAAAGTAAAACTCACAAAATGGGAGCTATAAATTATGATTATCTTTAACGATATCGTTTTCAGTATCCACGTGTAGTTCCTACTAAATTCATACAATTATTCATTTCCTTTGAATTATTCATGCCTTTTCAGAATGAGTAATAATTTTCATGGGAGCCTATTTTCTTTTTACTAACAAATGAAATAGCAGCTTAGTCTAGGATATTATCAATTACCGAAAATCAATTTGGGGTGAAGCGCCTTTTTTAAACCTGAAAAAGAAATAGATTCTACTGATAAGGGTTGAATTATTCATTTATTTTTTAACGTCATAGTTATTGGTGTGAGAGTCTTAAAAATCGATATCTCAAAAATTCAATAAATATGGAGGAGACTAGATAAGTATATTAGAATATATGAGTATAGGTTCTACAATATTTTATCAGTTTAAACGTCCGGGACAACAACATTACGTTTATTTGGTTTTCATTGAAAAGTAGTTTCCCCGGAGGGGTAGGCAGAAAGAATGGACTGGAACACTTTTCTTTCCTGATATATTTCTCTTGCTTCCTCAACATTCATATGTACATAATGTCATGCACGCGCGTCGATTTCTCTGACTCCTCACGTGGCCGACGTTCAATACTTGATTAATTGGATCGTGCCACGTTTTCCTTGGTATTCATCTATTTCTAGTTTCATTTACGTCGTTACCATATACTTTTTTTAACATTCTTTCATAATTCTTTCCATATGTCCAAACCATCTTAATGATTCTTTCATTATTTTGTTCATAACAACATCATTCGCACCGCATTCACTTCTTATATTTTCATTCGATACTCTATCGTACACAGAGTATCCCCACATTCGTCTAAGAGATCTCATTTGTACTGCATTTATTCTACTTTCATCCTTCTTTTGCCAGTTCCATGTTTTTCTGCCATACGTAAGGGTCGGTATAACTACACCATTTTGCACTGCAATTTTAGCTTTTTTGGATATGTTTTTGTTTGCGATGACAACTTTATATGTTTTGTGCCAAGAAAGAAAAGTGTGGCAGTCCAATCTTTCTGCCTACCCCTTCGGGGAGACGGCGTGATGGTTAATTAATTTTTGTTAAGTGGGTTATATTATAAACCACTCACTATTTAGTTTAATCATAAAACGTCAGTTAAATCTATTTATTGTTTCTTCAACAACGCCATACTAAATAATTGATTTGATGAAAGTGTTATTAAATGAAATATTGTCACCAACTTGAGAAGTCAGAGGAATCGATTTTTGTGCATGACCCGACGTAAGAATTAAGAGAAGAATGTGAGGAAAGAATAGTGTGGTGGTCCATTATTTCTGCCTATCTCTTCGGTGAGATACGGATACGATTAAATATATATCAACTGTTGATTGTAAGACCTGACGATGTTAAAATCGGTTATCGAAACAGCTGTCGTGACAAAATATAATCAATTGTGATATTTATAACATAGTTTTATATTTAAACAGTTAATAATGTTGAAATATCAAAGAGTTTCCGCCAAAACAATGGATTATCTAATAAATAATTTTGAAAATTGTATCGTATCGAAATACTTGGACTTGGACTAGGATCTTCTGGCTTACAGAGGTTCAACTCTAATGGCTATTCCTCTTACGTCAGTAGGGAACATTGTTGGAATGTGATTTGGTAGTTGTTTTATGATGGGGCTAAATGTATGGCCCGGAGTGTCCCTCCGAAAGAGGGCGAGGGGGGATTTAAGATGGTTCACCATTTGCCCCACATTTATTCACATTATACGATATTTGCCATCAACACTAATACTGAGGCGTTAAGAAGGAAGCTACCTAGCGACACACCTGATGCCAAATGATACAAAAATCCAACCTTGTGTGACAGGGAGAGGTGAGAGGGAAAAAGAAGATATTTGATACCATTAGAAGTAATGGTGAATATAAATATAAAAAGATACACATATTTGACTGCATCAATAAAATAAAGATGGAAGTTGATATTTATGTATTATATAATTTTTTTTTGTTTTCATAAAGAATTTTGACAGGTGTAAAAAAAAATTCATTTGTTCCAATGACAATTTGAATAAATTCTTCAATAATATTTTTAAGTTTTTGCTGGTGTTGGATTGTTTTAAGTGCCTAATTACAGTTAATTTAAAAAACGGTTGTTACGTGGAATATAAATTAAATAAACAAAAAATGTCCGGATCGTTCATCTGTCAACAAGTGCAGCATCTAAAAGAACATTATGTGTTAAATTATTTTTATTTTGTTATTTTATTTGATATCCTTGTATTTATTTTAGATATATTTTGTGGACATTTCAGTTTCTAACTGTGCGCGGGAGATGCCTATTGGTGGCGATGAGGTTCGCAACCCATCACACCGCATCTCTCGCGGGGGCGAAAAGAGAAGGATGGAGTGCCGCATCGGTTAAAGTTTGGCAGTCGATTCTTTCTGCCTACCTTTTCGGGGAGACGGCGTGATGGTTTGTTAGTTAGTTAGCTTTTGTATATAGCATCGGCATGAAAAGAGACAATAGTAGAATTTAATTAATTTCAAGGGAAAAACGTTCCAAACAAAAGGCTGTTATAAATGTAAAATTAAAGTTTATATCTGGCACTTACAATATTAAAAACAAACACTTTTTAATTATATAAATGCGCACAATACTGTACTATACCATATACGGTCTATCGGAATATGTATTGTGTCACGAATAATTTACCGTAACGAATATTTTGTTTCATTCCTTTATTTTGAAAACAGAATTTTATAAAGTACATATTCTTTCTCCCGATGATGAAAGTTTGTAACCTTCGAAAGGTGTCGAGAAAATAGAACCAAGAAATTTAAGATAAAACTGCGTTTTTTTTTTTTAACTAACTAACTAACCAAACCCCCCCACTCCCCGGAGGGGTAGGCAGAAAGAATGGAACGCCACATAGTTCTGTCCTGACATACTTCTCTCGCTTCCTCTACATTCATACATCTTGTCATGCACGTACGTCGATTTTTGCGACTACTCACGTGACCGACATTCAATAATTGATTGATTTGATCGTGCCACGTTTTCCTTGACCTTCCTCTATTTCTAGTTCCGTTCACGCCGTTTACCGATTAGTACCTTCTATAATATCCATTATTTATTTACTGTTTAGATTCAAATAGCCACAAGGTTATCCCAAAGACCCAATACTGTTAAATATTGGCATTTAAAGTAAACAATTGATATATTTTCAATTAAACAAGAACTGTATCGTATAGTTTGTACGAGTATTTCGAAGATTCATCTTCAGCGTATCTAGAAGGGAATAAAACGTAATTCCTCATAAATCATAAATAAAATCAAATGAACATCGGGTAATATGCCCACCTACGCGCGTGTTTGGTCTTGAAATCATCTCAAAAGGAGAATACCTTTTCTTTTTCATATTTGATAAAGCTCCATCTTTCCCGAAACAATAAATAAATAATTTCCTAAACTGGCTGAAAAGCGAGTTATATTGGAGAAGGCATTTTATTAGATTCCTTCTTAGATTTTTCGCTAAATTCAATATTGCCTCTAATAAAAACGGATTTTTCGTATTTTCTTGACGAGATTAAAAGCTTTTCGAAGAATATTTACCGATATGCTTTTTTTCATTTTTACTTCCGTTAGCGATTTTCGTGTATCATAATTAATGTTAGTCATTGAAATTTCTTTTATTAGTCCATTGTTTTGGCCGAAACACTACGATACATGATCATAAACATTATTAACTGTTAAATTTACAACATTGATATAAAATCACTTTTTGAAAATGTCGCGACAAATGGTTTGTCAACCGATGTTGGCATCATCAGGTATTACAAACAACTGCAGATAAAAATTGAAGGACTTATTATTTAAAGAGGAAAAAACTCATTACTGTGATTATATTATACTTATTTATTAAGTTATAAAAAAAGATAAGGCATAGTTAAATATAAGTTTGTAGACAATTTCATAAATGATAATATTAAAAACCACAGAAATGAAGACTCTCCGATTTGTTGTGGAAACGACACTCCGAAACAGAGTAAAAAATAAGAAAGATCTGCAATGTGGAAGATGTCGTGCGATGTGGAAGACTGAGAAGACGCTACTGGAGAGATCATGTGGAAAGAGCATGTTCTGAGAGAGTGAAAAATATAGCCCCAAATAAAGTACTAACAGGAAATCGAATTCCAGGAAGACCACCCAAAGGGTGGCGAGAGTGTAAGACATCTAGATCCCAGAATAAAGCAGAAGAGAAGGAGAAGATTATATTAACAAATTTTTTTAAATATAAATAATTTATTTTAATATACGTTAAAAACCTTTATGATTTGTGTTGTCTTACGGAGATCATATATGAAAGAACAAGTATATGAGAACTGACAGTAAGGTCACACGCTGTGGCGCATCAGATTCCTGCTGGCTACCGCTCCCCGAAAGACCGCCAAAGAGATGGAGGGATAGCTGGGAGTCGACCTCCCAAGAGAAGCCAGCCAGATTACGGGAAATATAAGAGAGTGGATAGGAATGAGCAGAATTGAGAACTTGTTCCAAGTGGCGTAGGACAGTGGCGGGGGACCTGATACGGCACCAGAAGAAGAAAAACTTTCTTTCAATCATGACTAAATCATAATATAACGTTAATATACATAAGTTTTAAACGATATTCCGAGAATTCTTAGCAAAAATTCAAATTTGGAGCGCTCAAACTTTTCATCTGAATCTACGTTAAGACCGATTTTACATAAATTCTTATCTAGAAGACCTTGTATTCAAATTTGTAACGGGTTGTTCGCGCATATATAATCCGCACCACAATTCCGTATAATTATGCATAATGGTTAATTTCAGCGGTCGGGTCATGGCACAAAAGAGTAAACGTAAATTCCATCTCGCGAGAAAGCTGAATGGTTGTTCTGAGAGAGAAAAGATGCGAAAGGTTCAATGGGGTAGCCTGCCTTTAATTAATCAGTAGATTAAACAAACGATAATGAAGTAGACGCGTTTATTTTATTATGTATGCTCTAAAAATTTGTGAACAAAGGCAGAAGAGGCTGTAGACTCGAGGGAAACACCGGAAGCTTAGAAAAAGGTTATTTAATGAAGCATTCGTTAATATGGCGAACAAGATGAATGAGACTAGAATAAAACATTTTTTCTTCACTTTTCTATTTAAAAACATAATAAGGCAAAACGAAACAATTCTATAAGGAACATCAATTTTATTTTTCTTAACGATCCGTGTCAAAAAACATATTTTACTTATAATAACAAGATACAATGTGTCTGTTATCTTATCTTGATAGAATGGAGACAAAAAGAGTTAAAAAAATCAAGAATGAAAGTATATTCAATTCTACAATTGAGTTTAATTGTATAGGGTGTTTTTTTACAGGTTTGATTTTTAAACTGACAACATTGTTTCTACAGACTGTCAATTTTACAGTAATAGTTGATTTGTAATCAATACGTTTTGCCATTTTACCATGAATAGACTGACGTCAGAACAGTATTGGCAAATTGTGAAAATTTATTTTGAAAAGCATGCTTTGGTTCGCCAAACTTATCGTACACTACGTCCATTTTACGGTCGACATAATCGTTCATCCAAGCAAGTTATTCGGAAGACCGTGGATCGTTTTCGCACCACATACACTCTAGTAGATAATACGCATCCACAAAGCCGACAATTGTTGAAAATTGGACTTCACGATTGCGCTTCATTCGAGCTAGCCGTGGAATTCGCGCGAAAATGTTTTTTTTCTATCTCTGCCACGAAGGTCGTTTTAATCATATAAAAAAAGATTTTCACGGTTGTGAGAATTATATTTTCTATTATTTAGCTTTGGGTATGTCCGTATATCGTAGTATCCTCTTCTACCATCAGAATGTCGGAGACGACCTTCGTGGCAGAGTGGTAAGAGCTCTGGCTTCCATACCGGAGGTTCCGGGTTCGATTCCCGGCGATGGCAGTGTGATTGTCACACTCTCTTTGGTCTGGTGTAGAATTCACGTGACAATAAAATGGCGATAGATTGGCTACCTATCACATGTCACGAGAATCAATATAATAACTAAAAAAAAATTGTATACAGTAATTGGGTTCAAACAACCTGTTGTATACATAAAAAAAAATAAAAAAAATGTGGTCTAGGCGACGGAACGGTTGGCTTACAATCCATGGGAAGTTTGTTCAAGCTGGACACAACCCAATTCCATCTTCATAATAACGAGTTATTTTTTTAATATTGTAGATTGTAAGATGATTTCGAATACCATCGGTTTAAATCCTGTACATTCTTATTTTTTATATATACTATATATTATATTTAAAAAAACACACATTTCTGAAATCGATGCAAAATCCATATTTAGGATGTGAACTATCCTAATGATGGAATCAGCCAGGTCTCAAGTGAAAAGGGGACCAAGTTTAATTTATAAGTTCACAGATTTTTTTCGAACAAATCCATAACGAAAATTATTTAATTATTATTTTTATGGTTAAAAAAATATTTAAAATTACCAGCCATTGTGATCGGCTAGCATTGTTCCATTTTTAATAAAAATGAGTTTTGTTTTTCTTTATAAATTCCATTTTTTTAATAATTTACGATGTTTGGTTTTCCCACTTTTGACAGTTAAACAGTGTTTTAATTCATAAAAAATGGCAAAATGTATTTCCAATATCTTATTTTTTTCTAAAATCTCCAATTGTTTTTAACTATTCTAATATATATTATAATAACATGTATTTACATTTTTTTTAATCTGTGACTACCAAATTACATCAGAGATTTTAACATTTTTTTGCAACTTCGCTTTGAAATTTTTTAGGAACGAATTAATTCCGTAAATCGGAGGATGGGTGTACTTTGTTAGTTAATTATTAGTGAATGTCTGGACTTACCCGTCCGCTTGGCGCTCAGATGACCGTAGAGGCGAGACAGGTCGATGGACAGGGCGGGGGGCAGAGTGGAACACAGGGCTATCAGAAGCACGCCCGCCGCGGCTACCTGCTTGGCCGCCATGCCTGTGGGGGACAAGCAAACGTATTACAACTAGTTCAAAAACAGTGTTCTAATCAAGCCAAGCTCACATAGTAATTCCAAACGAAATGCAAGAACCAATTCAAGTCATAAAAAATCCATCAAGCTGACTCCCCGAAGGGCTTCTTCTCCGGTCTCAATCTAAATATTGGTCTGCAGCAAGACGATGCATATCCTTTTCCACTCCGCTCGGTCCTCGGCAACTTTCTTCAACTCGGCATAGGAGGTGCAGCCCATATCTCGGCAAATCTGGTTCGAAGGGCTAGGCAGAAAGAATGGACCTCCACACTGTTCATTCCTGACACATTTCTCTCGCTTCCTCTACATTCATACATGGTATTATGCAAGCACAACGATTCATTTCTCCGACTTCTCACGTGGCCGACATTTATTAGGTGTTTCGGAAAGTTCCGTCCGTTTTACAACAGAGGGCTCTGGCTGCTTCAAATCTGGCGGCCATTTTTTTATTAAACCTAAGCATCTATCAATAAATTTCAGTTTGCAAATGTTTGTTATTCTCACAACAACATTTGTTTTATTGCTCCTTAAAATGTCGACTTTCGTGGGAAATTGAAGCATTTACGGAAAGTTTTAATTGGAAGACTGTGCCTGAGGTGCATAAAATCATTGTTGAAGTTAATAGCGATCATGCCCCATCGGATAAATCATGCAGAAAATGATATGGATGCTTCAAAGCTAGTGATTTTAGCGTCGAGGGCAAAGATCGCCATGGAAGGTAAAAAAAGCTCCTTTAACAGGGTAGAACGGTTTCGGGGGAAGTCTTCCGACAACAACTAATGCAATTTGTAATGGTACATACCATTACGAATTCTTCGGCCACTGTATTCGCCCCAATTTTCCCCAGTTAAGTACCTCTTCGAAATTTATTTCCAACTTCTCCTGTTTCCGCCGTGTGAGCAACCGCCGCCTTCCCGGTTAATTTCCAAATAAAAATTCTTCTTAATTTTTCTGTGAGGTAAACCAGAATATTAAAGCTGTTTATATCGTTTCGATATCGGACGTTGATATCCCAAAAGTCTCATCTCTAAAATAACAATTCCACCATAGTTCTATTCCTATACCCAATACAGCAATAAATTTGATCAAAACTGTTAATATTTCACTGAAAGACCTTGAGAAAAGGGCTATTTTGAGAGTAAAGTAGATTACATCAACTGGGTGGGTTTTGGAGCGACCAACTTCCAACCCTAGCTTTCTAAATGAAATTAGATTTCTGTTTAGAAACAAATAAAAACTTTATGTCAGCAGAGACCTTCCATGTCAATTAGCTTGACTGTCTTTAATTGAATTCATGACGACTCTCATACACTTTGGATTACAGTTTTTGTTTAAACAATTAATTATAAATTGTGGAATATGTTGAAAGTTAGGGCGTTAACACTGTGGAATTGCATCGAAAATTGGATTTTGAAACACAACTCAGTATATTTTTCACTTAAGTTAAATATATATCTTTATTTTTTGATGAGGTTCGCAAGCCATCACACTGCGTCTCCCGCGGGGGCGAAAAGAGAAGGGTGGAGGGAGGCATCGGTTAAAGTGTGGCAGTGCATTTATTAGTTATTTAGTTAGTATTAGTAATTTGGTTAGTATTAGTTACAACTTTATAAAATAATAATAAAAATATTTATAAATTAATAATAATAAACACGATTGGTTATACTTGGATTTAATTTATATAAATTGTGACAATTTGTTTCGCCTTGCGAGGGCATTCTCAAACTGAACCTTATCGCCAAACAGTGTGTCCTTATATTGAATTTAGAAATCGTAATGGTGGTGGAGAAAGTATATAATACAAATTTTTGAGTTGTTAAATAAAACAATTTTATGGTTTTTCTTAGAACTAATCATGAGTAAACAAAAATTCCTAGTAATTCAGCTGTAAATTTAAATGTTACTTTCTATCATTATGAATTGAACCTCAAAAATTTCTAGAAAATTCAGTTGTAATGTTACTGTTTATTATTATGTATTGAATCTAAAAAATTCCTAGTAATTCAGCTGTAAATTTAAATGTTACTGTCTATCATTATGAATTGAATCTCAAAAATTCCTAGAAAATTCAGTTGTAGTGTTACTATTTATTATTATGCATTGAACCTCAAAAATTCCTAGAAATTCAGTTGTAAACTTACTTACCACTCACCATGTCACGTCACCTCGGAAACAATGTCGTGCATAAATATTTTTATTGTTATTTTATAAAGATATATAATAAACTAAAGTGAAAAATAAAGAGTGTGGTGTTTCAAATTTCAATTGTGGAAAAATTTAAGACCTCGTGAAATGTTTATTTAATATTTTACTTTGAATAGCTAAGTGCTTTAAATTCAATCTGAAGAAAATTGTATACATTTAAGTACCGATAAGGGACAAATATTTGGAAATTGAATCCGTTTTGTGTAAAGTTTTAATATTGCAAATAAATATTACAATTGAAACAGAAGTAATTGGACCCAAGGTGCCATTTCATTTTGATGTTAAACGGTGGTCCTTTGACCAGAACGCTAGTTTTCTGCTCCAAAGGAGTTCAGTTCAAGACAGAATGCGACCCGATTTCTTCTTCATAATTAAGAGATATTTGTGTTTCCTTTGAAGATTGTAAAAAAATTCTCTTGCGATTGATTTTAATCCTTGATACGTTAATAATTTCTTCAAAAACTTCATATTAAATAATTAATAAGAATGTGAACGTCTGTTTTCTAGAAGTTTTATTATATTTTATAGAATTGACATGTTTCACCTTGCTAAGGCATTATCAAATCTTTAAATTGAATTATTCCTAAGCATCTCATTCCCTAAACACCTCATTCGCATTATATTAGGTCCTTACATATGAAATTGGCGTTTTGCCGTACTGGCAACTTTGATCTCAAATATCTTCTCTTTGGTTAGGAATTCCAAATTCAAATTTATACAGATATTTACTCAAGTATTTGTGTTTTGAAAATTATAATTCATTTGTTTTTTCCTCAATTGTTTTTTTTCTTTGCCTCACTCAGTTTACAAAATGGAAAACTTGAAATATCGCGTTATTTACGAGTACGAGTTCCACCGTGGTACCAGTGCTGCAGAAACGGCTCGAAGGATTAATGATGTGTATGGCGACGGTGCCGCAAAAGAAAACACAGTGCGTTTTTGGTTCCAACGTTTTCGTTCTGGAAATTTCGACCTGCAGAACAAGCCCCGTGAAGGCTATTGTGGAAGCGGATCCATCGCAAACCACGTCCGAGTTAGCTGCAGGCTGCGGTGTTAGTGATAAAACTGTTTTAATCTACTTGAAGCAAATTGGGAAGGTGAAAAAGCTTGAAAGGTGGGTACCTCACGAATTGAGTGAAGCAAATCAACAAACGCGCGTTGACTGCTGCGTTGCATTACTCAACCGGCACAATAATGAAGGGATTTTGAATCGAATCATTACCTGTGATGAAAAGTGGATCCTGTATGATAATCGGAAGTGCTCATCGCAATGGATGAACCCTGCCGAACCAGTCAAACCATGCCCCAAGCAAAAATTGACTCCAAAAAAGTTACTTATGAGCGTTTGGTGGACTAGTGCTGGTGTCGTTCACTACAGCTTTCTTAAATCTGGCCAGACGATTACGGCAGATGTCTATTGTCAGCAACTGCAAACCATGATGGAAAAGCTAGCTGCTAAACAACCGAGGCTGGTTAATCGCTCTAGGCCACTGCTGCTTCATGATAACGCTAGACCACACACTGCACAACATACGGCTACCAAATTAGAAGAGCTTCAATTGGAATGTCTAAGACATCCACCGTACTCTCCGGACCTTGCCCCAACAGATTACTATTTTTTTCGAAATTTGGATAACTTCTTGCAAGGGAAAAAATTCAACTCCGATGGGGCAGTCCAAACCGACTTCAAAGATTTTATTGAGTCCCGTCCGAATGTTTTTTTTAGTAAAGGGATCGATGAACTACCTATGAGATGGCAAAAGTGCATAGATAGCCATGGTACATACTTTGATTAAATAAATATATTATATTTAAAAAAAATCAACTTAATGTTCCTCCCATACAAAACGCCAATTTCATATGTAAGGACCTAATATAATATCTTCTTCTTCTTCTTCTTCTTCCTCAGCCTATTCCCATCTACTCCTGGACAAAGGACTCCTTCATTCGCTTCCATGTCACTCTGTCATGTGCAGACTGCATCCAGGGTATTCCGATGTGTCTGTTCAGACCATTCTTCCACCGTAGTTGCGGTCGCCCTGCACTTATCTTTACCGTCCACGGTCTCCAAGTCAGCAGCCTTCTTGTCGACTTTTCATCTGTGCTTCTGGCTACATGACCTTTCCATTGCCATTTTAGAGTCGCTACCCGGTGGATGATGTCAGTGACCTTTGTTTTTTCTCTCACCGTATCATTTTCTGATTCTGTCTCTTAGGCTAATTCCTAACATTTTTAGGCTCTTTCCAATGCTCTTTGGGTCACTCGTAGTTTCTCGGCACTTTGTTTGGACAATGTAACAGTTTCAACACCATAAGTACCAACTGGCATAACGCAGGCTTCATAGGCTTTTCGTTTCAGGTTGATCGGTATTTTCCGGTTTTTAAGGATGTTACTCATGTTTCCGAAAGCTGCCCAGCTTAGTCCAATTTATATAATATAATTTCTAGAAAACATACGCTTTCATTTGTTTTAATTGAATCCTTGATGATAGTGAAAAAAAAAGTCTGTATGAATGAAATATGTTATTTAGAACCGGCGCCGGCGCCCCTGGAAACAACATAATGTCGTTTTGTATAAAAAATTGTATTTTGTGGGATATTTTTACGAAACAGTTTTTTGTTTGTTATTTTTTAAAATAAGTATTGTAATCAAGCACTGTCAACCGACAACAGCGATCAGCGCTAGTATACAATTTGTAAATATACGTATTTTATATTAACAATTCAGAGTATGGGAGAACAATATTAATAGTATTTTGTTATTATCATGTATTAACTGAAATACTTTAGAAACGGATAACGGATATCTCAATACGTTTATTAAGTGCATAAACGATAAAATACAATGATGGAAAATAATAGAACGTATCAATTTAATTTAAAATATTCTAACGTTATAAATGTCTAATAGAAAAATATTAATGTCACTTTAAGTATTATGAGAACCATTTAGATAACAGTTATTTTTGCATGTCTGAATGTTATATTTCCCCTCACTATGTTAGGATAACATTAAATATATTTGAAGCTAATACGACCTTTGCTATTATGTTATTAGAAATAATGATAGTATTTCTAGTATAATACACTAATATTATATTAGGTATCTGACGCAAAAGTCATTTGTAATGAATAATAAAGAATATATAAAATTCATATTATGAATAATAAAGAGGGTTCCTTATTTAACTTTAATCAATGAACAAACTAACATATATTCATCCCCACTCCTTAATGATATATAATTAGATTCAAAAAACTCTTGATTCTGTTGTTGTCTCAAGGAGATCATATGGAAGAACAAGTAGGTATATGAGAACTGACAGTAAGGTCAGAATATACGAAACCTGTGAAAAGCCTATACTGACATATAGCATTGAGACCAGAAGGGATACCACAAATGGCAATACAATAATGATGAATTTTTTTCTATAAAAATCCTTTTTTTTCTCTTTTGAGTTAATTTTTCTTGTCATGTTTCGAAAAGGTTACTTCTTCATCATTGAGAGAACGATAATTTGTTTTACGAACTATAGAGTTTATATCGTTCTCTCGATGATAACATGGGAAATGGCTAAGAAATAAAAATAAGAAGAATTAAAACATGATATAAACCATAATGTTTTATAACATGTTCATTTATATATGTTTAATATACTTATTTGATTACATTTTTTATTTTGATAAAAACGTCAGTTTTCTTAAATTTTCAGTATATTATATAAGAGTGACATGTTCCATCTTGCATCTTGCATATATCTTGTAATTTGTGATAATTGGGTTGATAGCCTTTCACATAACATAAATAAAGATTTTCTGCTTAATGTTTACCTCTAGTCTTAATAGATGGCGCTAGTGTAGATTGAACTAAAACATGTGAAATGTTTATCAACATGATAGCATATTTACAACTTTCAAATAATTGTAAGACGTGGTGTTCGTAGAAGGGCGGAATGAGGAATGTTGTATTACATAAAGCGATTGCTAAACCTAACCAATGACAGGTCATAAGTCATGTAAACGCTTCGACCACCATATTCTGTTTCCAAAGAATTTACATCTTCGTATCTATTGAGATACAATTGATTCTTAATGATAAATACTTTTTTTTTTAATATTATATGATTCAAACAATATTAAAGAATAAAGTTATTTTTTCAAATGTAATGTAAGCGTCTTGAAATCCCCTAGAGATTTGAATATTTCGGTTCTTACAAATGAAATTCTATAGTGTGATCCGTATCCAGTAGTAATAAATGTTGCCATGGAAACGGGGATGTTAACATAATGTCTGGTTTGCCCTCTAATCTCCCATTTAATGCCACCCTTGGCTCGCTGATACAGCGATACTCCGGAATATGCTCAGGCCTTTGTATAAAACAGGGTTGACCTAACATCAAGGTAACGAAACCTATATTAAACAATTTCTTGTTATAACGAGTCCCCTAATAGTCATGTCATAAAGGATGATGAAAATTTTGAGTGGGTAGCTTAAAGTTTTCATTTAACCGGTTGACTGCCGATCACGTACATATACGTGGAGTACCAATCACGTAGATAACCATCAAATTTGTATGTTATTTATATTCGTCAAATAATATTAGATTTCTTACTTCAGTATTATAAAAGTACATTTCTCTCTTTTCCATTGATATTAAATTTTAAACTGTTTTTTTTTTCAGTTTCAATAAATATGCATAGTATACGATGTTTTTTTAGAGGTTTGGTTTTTAAACTGGAAACAAATTGTTTTTACAGTTTGTCAATTTGACAGTTGACAGTTGATTTATAGTCTGTACGTTTTGCCATTTTACCCAGTTGCTCAATAAAGGTGTCGAAAATTGAACTTCACGATTGCGCTTCATTCGAGCTAGCCGTGGCGTTTATATGCCCGAAATCATGTTTAAACAATAAAAAACATACAATTATCTATTAAATAAAGCCAATATCATAGACATTAAAATTATTTTAAGGTGTTTTTTTTTTTTCATTTTTGAATTTGTGTACCTACCTCTAAAAAAACACCCTTTATATAACAATGTGTATAAGGGTGTTTTTTTTAGAGGTATACAAATTCAAAATGAAAAAAAAAAACACATTTAATAATGTCAATGTCTATGATATTGGATAGACAATTTTATCCTTTTATTGTTTAAATTTAATTGTATGGATGTGAGCGCCACGGCTAGTTCGAATGAAGCGCAATCGTGAAGTCCAACTTTTGACAACTTTATCAAGCAATTGAGTAAAATGGCAAAACGTATTGACTACAATCAACTGTTACCTATCAAATTGACAGTCTGTAGAAACAATGTTGCTAGTTTAAAAACCAAACCTCTAAAAAAAACACCCTATATTAAAACACTTTATTTCACTGAACACAGATATGTTTCTGTTTGAACATAACCTTGATCAATGTACATTGATAAAGTTTGTACATTGTTAATTGTTGTACATTATACGCATTTGCACATTGATAAAGGTTATGTTATAACCGAAACATGTCTGTGTTAAGTGAAATAAAGTGTTATAATACTATGTGTAATTATATTTATTCAAATATGAATCCACAACAGAAACTGAAGGCGAAGTAACTTGTTTGATGTTGGCAAAGCATTTTAAATTAAAAAAATTGTGAAATAATATTTTTTTATCTGATGGGATTTTCTTTCAAGGAACATGGGATCAATCGAAGCCTTATTTATTTTATCAAATTAATAAGTAAATACGTTAATTTACACCCTAGGTTCTCAAAGTGGGCGATAACTCTCCCTTGTGGGCGTTTGAGACTTTCAGGGGGGCAGTAGAAGACCCAGAAAAAATAGAGAGCGTGGGCAGATAAAAAAATATTGTCTAAAAAGCCAAAAAAAACACGCTAATCATTTCTTCCTTTTCTTCGTTCGTTATTCTACCATATATCGTTTTCAGATACATAAAATATTTAATAACATTTTTAAATTCAACTATGTGTTTCTACATATTCGAAATAACTTTTATGGGAGGGGGGCATTGAACGTTTATTTTTCTTGTTAAGGGGGCCGTGGCTCAGAAAAGATTGCAAACCTATGATTTACACGGAGATTATGGAAGTAGGTATCATATACATATTTTTAAATGTGTCTCAGTTATTACTTTAAATTGTAAATAGTTTAAAACAAAAGCAAGGAATCATAATAAAAAACAAAAACAAGGAATCATCAAAGGAGTCATAATAAAATGTTTATATAATTTAAAATTCACCTTCACCTTCATTCAAGTTAATATATTATAATTTAAAAGGAACGAATATCTTTTTTATAAATTTTATGTTTCGCCTTATAAAGTTTCAATATAAGGTAATCCTAGGTATGGAGTTTAACATATATATTTTAAGAAACAATTTATAAACATCACTCCTTACAACCTAAGTTTTCTGCAATATGTTTCAAAATATCGTATTGAACTCATCAACGACAATGTTGAATTGAATTGATCGTAAATTGTACCATTGGGGCGTATTTTTGAGAAACTTTGTAGTCAGATAAACGTACCACCTACGCTGGAAAACTTTCCAAGGCGAATGTAATTTTCCTCGCATTTTTTTTCTTATTGGAATAGTGGCACCCCTAGTCTAAGGCATTTTAGCATACTATTTGGTATTCATTACAATCTTTCTTTACTGTACTATAATCATAATATAATCCCCAAGAATAAATTGAGAGTTTTGTATTTTATGCCGTAGGATTTGGGGCTCGTAAATTATTGTGGATATCAAAATTGTAATTTGGGTGATGTAGAAGAGGGCAAATAATAATTATGAAGAGGGATGAATGTACTTTAAAGCTTTGAATTTTAACACAGTGAACTATCTCTACTATTTTAAACGTTTATGAAAATGCTTGGATTCTCGAACATTCGAGTTGAAATTTAAATTTTAAATATTTGAATTGTTCTACGAACCTTTCAAATTGGGTATTACTTATTTTAAATGTGGTATCTTTATGTAAGAAATCTAATCTTTGTCGTTACATTAAAACAATTGTGTAATCTAATCTTCTGATATTTTTATTTTTACGCAATAACTTCTCTTTGAAAATATCACTTATGATAGGCGTCATAACAAAATAATCTGTAAAAAGCTAGAACACATGAAGAAATAATTCGACGATTTTCATGGATGTAGAAGTGACAAGAGCTATGATTGGCATACCGACGATCCTGGGTTCGATTCCCTCCGATTGCAGTGTGATTGTCACCTTTTATTTGGTCTGGTGTAGAATTCAAGTGATAGTAAAATGATGATCTATAAGCTACATATTGCATGTCATAAGAATAAATATGATAGCTAAAATCAAATTGTATACGGTAATTTGGTTCATGCGACCTATTATGTACAAAAAAATACTTTGATTATGTGAATTTGACATGTGATTCGTATGAGAGACCGTAGATTGCCTAAGCGTATCATCTAAAAAGCGTTTCAAGGATTGTTTACGGGAGTTTTTTGGCGCTGTGCATCGTCTCTGATGATTGGGAATAGCTGGTGATCGGCTCAAGTAGCGAGGTGTCTGTTTTGGAGCGGATGCTGCTACGGAAGCAAGAAGAACCCTGAACAGAACGCGTGCTGCTGCCCTTCTTCGACCTTACATACAATATTTGTTGGAGAATGTGTGCCTCAGGATTTAGCCTGTTCTCATACAAGAGATTAAACTGCTGTTATATGAAGAAAATGGAGGGTAAGGGATCCTCGACTTCGAGACCCAAAAACGTCATCGGAGCAAAAAATCGAAGATATAAATATGGCACATAAAAATAAATCAAATTTCAGATGAATTAAGATACTTATGATATCCTCAAGGGGGCTTTGACAATGTTTTTAGTCACAAGAGCTGCATCTGACACCGGCAATCAGATAATAGTTGTTTATACTTTATGTGATATTTTGAAAAGGTGAGTTTTATAGTTAGATTTAAAATCTGTTGGATTATCAATGCATCTGAGGCGTGCATGGAGCATATTCCAGGCGGACGGACCTGCCACCGCGAAACCCCGATCTCCGAAATGTCAATTTGGCTCAACTAATATGCCTATTGCCGAGGAGTTTGCTGATCGAAGCGTAGATTGCCGCACGCTAAGTCTATCAGCAATATAAAGATCAGATATATTACACATTATTATTTGTGACCTCTTTTCTACGACATTTATCCTACTTTCATTCTTCTTCTCTCCAAGCTTCACATTATAACATAAGGGTAGTAAATCAAAATAATGTATATTCAAAACTCTACAGTCTATAAATTTCATAAAACAAAATATTGAATAATTGAGATTCTGACGTGTAAATAATTTTGATCAAGAGAGAGAGTCGACCCCTAGTGAAGAAACAGCTTTTAATACACCCTTGTTACGGAGTATAATGCGAGTAATGTTTAATTATGAGCCAAAGGTCTGCAGGTATAAAGTTTCAGCACATAGAAGTGCCGTTTGTGTCAGCTGATACCGAAACCATCCCTTAAGGTGCCCTTAATGAAATTTTGATTAAACTTTCATCCCTTAGATGTACAAATCTCTGGCCATTGGATTCTTATTTTAGCTAGGATAAACTTAAATAATTTTAATAAACGAGACGTTTTTTTGGAGAGTATAAATACATATATTACAGAATTCAATTTCTCGGATTGCGTGTCAACTTTTTTGAATAATGAATTTGTTCTCCTGAAATCTGAATTTTAACTCGAAAAATATTTTGGCGTCATTTTCTTTCGGAGTTATAAATCATTTAATATATTAAACTTACTTACCTAAGTGAATTTCGTATAATAAGAGTAAAAGAAAAGATGAAATTTGACTATGTATTTTATACAAGTTTTGTTAAAAATGAATTTATTGAACTTGGTTTTGAATGTATGACGATTTGTGATATAAGTGCGATGGGCGAGAAATTGGTGCAAGTTACCGAATTAACGTATCAGGAAGCATGTTTACAAGAGTTGGAAAAATGGAAAAATACATCGAAAGATTCATTTTAACAAAAATAATGTTGTTTTTTTAAATATCGTGGTAGAGGTTCATTGCAAATAGTGAACATTTAAAATAATGTATTTTTTTTATAAATGTATATTTAGTTTAAATTCTACTTGTGTTTGTGTCTTCAAAAATATGGCAAGAATATGGCCAGAAGATAGCAGCGAGTTGCCGAAACCGGTGAAGACACAAACATGGAATTCCACTACATGTTATATACAATTAAATTTTTTTTCAATATTTTTCGTTCCTTAAATAATATACTTTTTTTATATATAATATAATGTTGGTTAGTCTGTTATTTTCAATAAACATTTTTCATCTGGTACAATTTCTTATATACCCACGTCAAAATAACTCTGCGTTGATTATTGGTATAAAAATATAGCTCAGAGCCCGGCAATGTATCGAATATGCGACATTTACAATAAGTGTTTTAATAACATCGATGTGTTTCATCTTAATGAAAGTAATTTAAAAAAAAATGGTTGGAGTAACCCTTCGGGGCGAATGAAACTATATTACTCTACTTTTTTAACATTTTTATATTATTTTTCATCTTTAATGATTCATTATTATTAGTATTACTGTTATTCTCTTCGACTCTCTAAAATATTAGGTTACTATATTCTTCTTATATATTGATATACAAATGTCAGTTGCTATACTATATTTGTGGTAGCATCTAATTGGCCTTGTTTTGTTGTCTCTATGTGTTTGCATATGTATATTGAAATCGCTGTTTGTTACCTTCAATAAAAAAATATACAAATAATTTATAATAAATGTTATGATTTTATACTATACTTAAGATAGCTTTAATTAAGAAAATAAATAAATGTAAGTGATAGCATGCTCGGTGTATCTGAGTTTTAATTATAATATAACCTTTAATTATTTATCGAACATAAATTTATATAATAAGTATAACAATATACGTAGGAAATTGAAAATAGCTTTGATTAATCCACAAAACATTAAAAAATGTTTTTCTTTTAAATAAATTTTCGATTAAAAAATATTGTGGATTAAACAAACTTATTCAATTTCCTAAGTATATTACTATGGAATTCCACACTGTTAATGCCTTAGCGTTCAAAAAGTCGTTGAAAAAGTATAACTATTATATCATATTGATATTTGTGATTTTATTTTGTAAAATTCCATTATAAAATAAACGTGGACTTGATTGTTTTGTAGGTTTTTACAAGATTTTTATTCATATAAAAATATAAATATTATACTAGAGCCGTTTAAAACTGAGTCTTGAGGCCATAAATGTCAATAGAGATAAGGATGGGAAGCGCGCCGGGACCGTTTTTTCATGGATCGATATACGATACAATCGACTATAATGATTTTATAATGATCTGTACGTTATGATATGTACGATGAGTCAATAATGATTGGTCTTCACCAAATGCAATTGCAGTGCGTGTTTTTTGCTATAGATGTGTTTACAGCAATTAAATAAATATATTCGTGTGTCACCACTCGTTGCGCACTATGGATAGTTTGTTTTCTAACGTTGATTTGAAGAAATTACATGGCGATATTAGCCCTCAAACTCGAACAGTGATTCACAACGTATTCTTGTTTGTCAATGAATTGAAAAGTGATCCGAATAAAATGGTTTCTCTTAATTTCAACAAACCACGTGAAATGGCCGCGTTTATTTGTGGTGTGAGTAGAGCGACAGTGGACTTTTAAGGGCCACAATATGATCTACTTTGTTTCTTATACTTAACTTTCTCTCTGTGTTTATAGACATACGGTACACAATTTTTAAAATTTAACAATTTTTCGGTTTATACTGGTATTTAATTTAGTATCTTGTAGTCACAAATTTCATACGAATTTAAACTCACATAAAACCAGTAAATAAAGTTTAATATCAAAACTTTGTTAACTCGTTAAAGTTTATGAACAAGATACGATAATAAACGTTACTTATCGATATATTTATTTTATTGTTACGCCCATCCCTAAACCGCTCCATAAGGCCCGTAAGTGCAAGCGAGATAGACATAGGGAAATGATTTATGGCCCCAAGACTCAGATCATAGCGGCTACACTATAGTGACAAATTTGTTTTATCTTGTGAGGGCATTCTCTAACTGTCACGAGGACGAGTTACGAGAACATTCTCTGTAGTTTGAGAATACCTTCGCAAGGCGAAACAAATTTGACAATAAATTTATATTTATATAAAAATAAAAAATCTCTGTGAAACCAGAAAAAACAATTGGGTTTACTCTACTATTATATCGCTTAAAATATAAACGTAATGGAATCATGTATTTTTTAATGGACAGTTTTCATTAATGTATTTTGAAATACGTAACAATTTGAACATTGAAAGCCACAAGACATTTTAAACTAATTTTCTTAATGGGTAACACAAATAATCAACGCAACTCAGTACTTGGAAAAGTAAATATTTGATAAAGTGCTTTCAGATAGTAGTAAAACAAAGTCGTAAGGGATCCACAAGTTCCAAATAATTTAAAAGTGTCCGGGAAAGGTCAAAGGGTCTTTCCACTTGCGAGCGTTGCTTTACTATGTTCCCATTCTCAGCTTTTCAGGCGAGATTCAGCTTATGAAAGGGAACTTATTTGCATAATTCTAACGTCAAAGACAGCTTTTAACCAGTGGCCTAGCAATAATGTGATAACATTATGATTTTTTGTATTTAATTAACTCTAAATTCGTTCTTGTGTATGGAGTTCTATGTATGGAAGTAAATCTTGGAGCTAGAAAACAAAATATGAAAGTAGGATACATTCCTAAAAATGAGATCTCTGAGAATAATGTGTGGGGAAACGTTTTATGATAGAATACCGAAAGAAGAATTAAAAAATGTAAGACACATGATTGCAACATTAGTAAAATTAAAAAAAGATTCCTGAAATTATTTGGACATATGGAACGAACGGACAAGAGAATAATGGTTAAAATGTCGTATGCGAGTAGTGTGAGTGAAAAGAGAAAACGTAGGAGATCAAGGAAAACATAGCACGATTAATCAAATAAGAGTACTAAGACGGAAAAATCGGAGTGACCTTTCCAATTTTAGAATATTGATATTTTATAATTAACGATCTTTGGTTATTTGAGATACAAATCAGAAATCATTTTGTGAACATTTAAAATAAAATAAATTTAGAAACATTACATTTTTATTTAAGTTTTTATACTTAATGTATTTTTTATGTACTTTGTATACAACACACACTTCATTAAAAATTAAAAATTAAAAAGGTCCTTCATTAGTGATATATAAATATTACAAATATTAAATTGACTAATTATATGTCAAAACTGACCAAATATTCGTAATTTGCAATCTAAAATTGTGAAATACTCCATTTCCAATATAAATCATTCATAATATTTATGTAAGAGATGAAATATGTGAAACCGTAATAGCAAGTTTTAAGTTCGTAATACTTAAGACGTATGAAACGGCAACCGACCGGTGTTACTGTAGGTAAATGAAGTATCTTCTTCTCTACTAGACATTTTCTATTTATTTAGGGTCGGGTCTCCTAATTAAATATCGCCAGACCTCGCGGTCTCAGGTGTATTTGCACTGTTCATATAAGGATTGTTTTTATCTATTTCGTTGGATGGTTTTTCGGCCGGTTGTCACCTGACGCCAAAATAAATATTAGTTAAAAATATCCCTGAAAAGAAACTCCATTCGAAATAAATACGCATGCTACGATGGTCGGAAGGAACAACATATTAAAAAACAAGTTGTTCAACGAATATATGAAGGGAAGTTTGAAGGTTGCACACATGAGCTGTGTCTAGGAAAGCATTTTTCAAATTGTTCTCCGGAGCTATTTACAATCCAGGAATACTGAGAGAACTAAATCTATACGTTCCACACAGCTATATCAGAGCGAGGGAGCATATCTTATTTTATGCCCCAAATTACCGCACAGAGGTGCTTCGAAGTTCTCTTGTACTGAAGGCGATTCGTCTTCTAAACCATGTGGCAAAGGAATAAACCTCCTCGGAGACAAACTCATGAATACCCTTATGATAAGAGCAACAAACAGTTAATATAATAAATGTATATGTCCTTTGATGTTTTTTTTTTCACCCTTTACTTCGATCTGGCTCACGCTGTAATGTGATGTAAAAAGCTATTCATAAAAAAATTAACTGAATCAAGGATTCGATATCGATTTGGTCACTTTATAAGATCTCACGATAATAATAATAAATAATAATAATATGCTAACTTTTAAAGCGCCGTTTTTGTGATGTAATCACCTCAAGGGCGCATAAATGTAGTGCAAATTCTAAACTACCTGGTTAACGAATATCCAGGAACATATGAAGACATTAGGCCTTAAGGTTCCCAAAAGCAAACCACCTGGCACCGAATGATAAAAAAAGTCCAACCAGTAACTGAATAAGGTACGGAAAAGCATTGGTAATGAACTTACTAACCAATTTGACGTCGTCTCCCGAAGGGCTAAGCAGAAAGAGTGGGCCGCCAAACTGTTCATTCCTGACAAACTTCTCTCGCTACCTCAACATTCATGGATAGTGTCAAGCCTCTCCGACTCCTCACGGAGTCGACATTCAATATTTGATTTATCTGATCGTGCCACGTCTTTCTCGGTTTTTCTATATTTCTATTTTTTTTTGTTAATGATATTTTTACATATTTCGCTAAATATTCTTCTTCTTCTTCGCAGACAATTGTTCTCCACTGCTGAAATTGTTCTCCAAATTTTTTTATTTTGGGTATTTTCCATCTGTTGCCACCTAAGATGCGTCCACCTTTTTGTGGTCTACCTATGCCTCATTTGTTGTTCCAAGAATAGAAAAAATACTTCAAATATCATTTTAAAACAATTTTGGATACGCCACAGAAAAAAGCATTAGTTTTTAATGGAAACCACGAATCAAGAAGCTCCAACCCTTCACGGAGCTTCCCGAGTTTGCTTATTTTAAAAGCTTTTTGGTTCTCTATGCAAATATATATAAAAAAAACATCGCACAAAATGGAAACAGTTTTTAGAATTTTTTCTCCGCATTTCCGTTAAATGAGCAATTCATTCAGATCTTCGCTTCTTTTCATGCAAATTTGACAGAATTTATTGAAATATTTTCAGCCATTCAAAAGACGATACTTGTCTGAAACGGCCGCTTTGGTATTCCCGTAGGGGCAGACTTTTACCTGTTCACGTTAAATATTCCCGCAGTTATCGTATAGAGGCGCCTTCGAAACTTATTTGCTTTGCTATGAAATTGTTATTTATGCCGACTAAATTTCTTCCGATTGGATCGTTCCGTTAGACATTTCTGAGGAAATTGCTTATAAGGTAGAACATTTACTGCTACCGGTTATATCAGAGAATATGTATTTTTAAATCCTTTCAAATATACCCATCAGATAAAAACACGAAGTACCTGTTTCCTCGTTACATCCGAGATCTCGCTATTTCCGTGATCGTCGAGTTCGACTGTATTTTTAACTATAGCACTCAAATTAGCAGATCTACATAAATTCACTTAAGTTATTTGATTAGGTATAGAAAATTAATTGATTAACTGAAGTATTTCTAAAAACGTTAGTTTGTCAGATTTCTATATATTTAGATATATTATCATATATATAATACATCCTATGTTATATAAAACAGACTTTTAGGAAGGCTTACACAGTGTCTAATGTATAATGTTTTGGCTGATATAGCTTGTTTTTTTAATACCAACACTAATGACGACTTTTATTATGAAATAAAACACTGTTTTTTCCACTTTTGAGTTCATTTTTCTCGACATGTTTCGAAGGCTTTACCTACACCTTCATCATCGGGAAAAGATATAAAAATTTATTTTATATCGTTCTCCGGTTGATGAAGATATAAAACCTTCAAAACATGTCTAGAAAAATAAACTCAAAATTGGAAAAAACAGTGTTTTAATTAAATTTTCATAAAAAGCACTTACTTTATGGTAAAACATTTTTAAAATATAAAATAAATAAAAAAAACTTTGTATTTAACCACGGTATGTGGTTACGGTATGCGGTGGTACATACCATGGTTAAATACAAAGTTTTTATTTTGTTTTAATTCATAAAAAAATCGTCATAATGAAATTCCACAGTGTTAACGCCTTAAGTTTATCTAAAATTTACAACACAGGTTTAAATCTATGGTATTAGAATTTATTTTACAATCTACAATATGAGTAGAAAACAGTTTATTATTATGAATAATGAATCTGGTCATGTCCATGCTTGAACCCTAGTCCCCTGAATCAGGAGCCGGGCGTTCTGGTGGTCTTCTAGAGAACCACCCGATTGGAGTTGGGCGAAACAGACTGTTACGAGCAAAAGGCGTAGATTCGGGAGCTTGGAATGAAATCATCGATGGTGCTTAAATTCTTCAAGAGTTGTATGGCCATAGGAATCGTGATATTATTATCTTGACTCTCTACTCAAGAACATGGTGGTATTTTAGTAATCGACTAATTTAAGCATAAGGATTTTACCTTGACCTTTTTAGAGTTTTTTTTTACATTCAAACTGCTTGTCTACAATTTTATGTAATATGATAAAGATTTTACACATATATTTGATATAAAAACATTCATATTTGAGAGATTAGATTCTTGAATTTAAGAAATGCGTCTTCTTCTTATTCTTCCTAATTGTAGATCTATGTGGTCTGTTCTCCAGAGTGTTGCCCCTCTTGTGAGGTAGATTCCTAGCTGTCCTTCCATATTTTAGGATGTCTTCCAAGAAGACGAGTCCCATGAGGCTGATTATGCAATGCAATATAGGGGAGTCTGGTGGAAATGTCAAAGATAAGAAATGTGTGTGCAGTGTATTTATGACATTATCAAATGTCTTACAGATGGACTAGAAGAAAAGTGAGACGAAAACCTCTTGAATATATAAGAAGCAGGGGGAAACCCCCCCCCCCCCTCATGTAGGTCTGATGATACGAGGAATATTGCTGGTAGTTGGATAGTTAAGGCTCAAAATAGGAGTGCGCTGAAAAGTATGGGAGAGGCCTGTGTCCAGCATAAGACGACATTGGCCGTATAAATAAACCTTTTCGATAGTTATACGAGAATATTTCATATACTGAAACGTTTTTCTAAAATTCAATATAAAATAAAAATATTTCTCTCGGCAAAATAACGAAATTTTTGCCGAACACTGGAATAAAATTTATTTAAAAAATGCAACAGGCCAAACGAATTTACCGGTTTTTCAGAGGGTGCAACAGTTTATATGTGATAAAATCTGAAACGTTTAACGTGCAAAACGTAAGAGCTTTCACGTTTTTAGAGATTTTCATCTAGCGCAAATACAAAAGCTGCGCTACAGTGAACTTTTTTTAAGTTGAATTTTTTTTACTGCTATGGCGTGTTTGTTAACTGTTTTAATATTATTTATTATGAATATTATGTTTACTCAAATTGCGCTTACGACTGTTTACACGTATAACTCGTATTTTATTGGTAATTAAATATAATTTAAACATGGGCAACAAGTAAACGACATATTTTCATAAATAAACCAAATTTTCAATCTCAGTTGGGCAAAATAAATTATTTTGATGTTTTCTAAAGTGTAACTATATAAAATAGATTTTAAGCCGTAGAAAGAAAACCATTGATCAGGAAATAGGAGTTGAATATTGAATCAAAGAAAAACTAACTAACCATCTCACCATTTCCCCAGAGGGGTATGCATAGAGGATGGATCGCCACAATGCTCTGTATTGGCATACCTCTCGGGATTCCTCTACATTTATACATCGTACCATGATTATTCCGACTTCGAATGTGGCCGCCTTCTAGTAATTGATTAATTTGGTCATGCCATGTTTTCCTCGGTCGTCCTCGGCTTCTTTTTCCACTCACGCTGCTTGTGTACAATTTTTTAACCATTCTACTCTCATCTTTTTTAATTTTATCCACGATGCAGTCATCTGCCTTACATTTCTTTCTTATTTCATCGTTCGGTATTCTATCATACAACGTTTTCCTGTCCATTATTCTTAGTGATCTCATTTCTCAAAGAAAGTCAACCGATTTTCCCCATTTTTGGTTTCGGGATAATTATAATACCATATTCAAGCACTTTAAATACGGGTGTGGTCTGGAACGTAGAACGCTTAGCATCTGATATTGAGTTAGGTGATGGGTATAAACGAAAAGTTAAGTAAGAGTTACAATTTAGTAACAATTTTAAATATATTGAACTATATTTTGTATCCTAACTATTAATAAGAAGATTTTTTGTAATTCTAAAATATTTTAGTTACATTTTGTAATTTAGATTTTTATATCTGGATGATTTTATTAAGAAATCAAATCAAATCAAATTAAATCAGTTTATTAACTCAAAAGACATTACAAACAGCAAAATGTTTAAGGCATCTACAATATTTAGTATAGGTAAAATATTATAAAAATACAACATAATACCAGGAACGCATTAGAGATGGTTCAACATTAGGAAGACAAGATACTTTCTATAGTCAAGAGTATTTGTCTCCTGAACGTACCTTCACTAATATGAAAGTTGTCGATCTCCGAGGAGACCGCCTTCAGCAGACTAATTGCTCTTCCCACCGGTGTCACCAGAGGCAGATTGGTTCTGGTGGCCGGTAGGTAAAACAATCTGTGCTGTCGCTGTCGGAGAAATCTATCAGGGACAAAAAGTACAACACCCTCTAGCACGGCCGAGTTCTCGAAATATCCCCTGTTTAATTAAAAGAAATGGGTAATGAGATGCCCATCTCTTCGAATCTGTAAAGAATTGGTTCCGATCATTCCTAAAAGAAATTCCGTGGAATAGAGCCACGGATAACTACCATACTCCCTCATGTAGAGATACCTCAGATTTTTTTCTGAACCCTCTCCAGCATAACGGAATATCTCACCTCGTGAGGACTCCATATAATGAGAAATAATTGACTCGTGTCTATGATTTTTATAATTTATAAAAATATGTTAACAAAAAATATACGATTACAAAATGGCTTAATTCTACAACTTTTTAAATTTTAAAATATTTTTTTAATGATGGTGAGCGGCTTTCTGCAACTTAGATGTCTAGAGTATGACCTGAAGGTGCTACGACTGAACAACCAGGACCGTGAAACTTGGAGTAGTAATATTAGAAGACCCGACTCCAAACAAGGGGAACCCCAGACAAGGAGAGCTAGGAGAAAGAAGAAGAAGGTATTTATTGTATTTTAAGCATTTACAACAAACGATATAATTGAAATCAAATATTTTTTTTGCGTTTTATTGGCAGAATAAAAAAGAAATTTCTAACAAATATATTTTTTAAAACGCTACAAAAATATTGAAATATATATACGTAATACGAAGACAAATATTGTACTAGTGAAATATGGTATATTTCAGCGAAAACGTGTTTTCGCTAAAGTTCAGACAAAGGATTTGGCGGAAAGTTGGAAAACTTGTTGATCGGGCGGGGAGCGAACCGGGCCATTTATTATAAGGGTTGTTTTTTCGTTTGTATTATAAAGTGTAAGAAAAAACTCTGGAAAACAACCCGAATGTACCATTTTTTTACATTACCATATTTTTTTATATTAATAAAAAAACTAGCAAACATGCCGTACATATTTAAATTTATAATATGAACAAATCGTTAGAAAATTAAAAGAGATATAGTTTTTTTTTCAGTGTGTGTCATCATAAGCTTTTTACTTATTTGATTCGCCCTCTTTTAATAAAGTTTACAATTTGGTATAAATTATAATTGAACTGTTTCAACTTTGATAAGTATATTATCCCTTAATCGTTTAAGGTTTATGAATATAACAAAGAGAAGCTGAATTTCAGCGTTGCGTCGCTATGCAAAACCGGTAGAATTATTCATGAACCAAACGTATGTATGGGAAACATACTTCTAGAAAGCTGGGTAAGTATATGCTATATTAGACCAACCTTATTGATAGAAGGTTCCGTGTAGACGTCACAACACCAGCACTTCAAACTACCGAATGAGGGATCAGTTTGCTACGGAGCGTAGCGCGCCCTCTACCCCAGCCTATATACTGCTGTCCTCTTCCCACGTCACAGGCGCCGGCCAATCAGACAGCAGTAAAGTAGCGCCAAGCCACATTTTGACCAACCACAATACAGCATGAGACAACGATACATTTCCCCGGATGGAAAATTCAAGTAATACGTGTGCAGGAAAAGGACGCATGACTTCAGGTGAAAATTTTCGTTCTACGTAAAACGGCCGTCGCAGTGTGACGCGTTACAGAAGCGCGGTGCAGTCAGATCAGCTGAAACACCCGATCTCATATTGTGTTTGGTATAAAATAAGTATTTATGAGTAAGCGTCTGAATTATTTTTGATGAGAGAACATTGTAGAAATGTCAAGTTGTACTTTTGAGGAAAGGATTTCAAACTAGGGCAACGTTGAATATATTGCGTTGGGCGAGGTCGGCTTTTAACTTTCAACTTAGAAAATGATATTATGCGAACATTTGAAACATGAAATCACATTACAAACAAAAGTTAACTCAATTAATAATTAATGACCACTCCCTGAAAAATCCAGATTCTTTTAACAGAGTCAAAATATATATTAGATAATCCATTGTTTTGGCCGAAACACTACGATACTTCAACATTATAAAATGTTTAAATTAAAAACACTGTTATTACGTATCACAATTTATATTTTAAAAACGAGTTTGTTTGTACTGTTATTTTATTTGCTTGTAACGTTGTATTTATTTATTTATTTATTTTGTTGTTGACGGAATTAATTCCAATACATTATTCATAATACAGATAAGTTACTTAAATCTAGGAACATTTTAAAACAGTAACAGTAAACAATTAGCCTAGGACAAGTTAGGAGGATGATCAGGAAGAGAGTAAAGAAGAAAGATGAATAGATATGTATACTAGAGATGAGCAACAAGAACACGACTGCAATTAGCTAACGACATATTTGATTATATTGTGGAAGGATTACAAGGTACAAGTAGTCTCAGTGACAAACAAATAGTAAAAGCTGCATCTGGTTTAGACAATTTAAGGGTTTGATGGAGGTCGATATTTTTTAAGTTTAGACAAAAAATAATTTAGATTTAATCCAAAAAAAATCTAAGTCTTGACAACAGTTTACAAGTCTAGTCATTCTAGGTATAGGTGCATTATATCCGTAGTTTGTTTTATGGAGATTTTCGTGAAAAAGTTTAATTTGCCTTAGATTCCGGGTGGGTACATTGAATTTTATATTTTCGAGAAGACAGGGTGCATCAAAGTGTGAATGTAATGTCTCCAAATAACTATAATAATCACAGTAATGATTTTTGCTCCCTGTATAAATTAAGTATTATTTGTTGAATTGTTAGTTGGTTGTAACACCTAATGATGCCGACACAGTTTGGCGAAACAGCTACCGCGACGAATTCAATTTAGTAAGTCGTGATACGTTAAAAAAGAGTTAAATTTAACATTATTTATGATAAGTGTTGGTTCTCAGCGTTTACACTTATGTCACCTACTGTCTGAGTTCAGGTTCCAACCCTTATGTATGGAAGCGAAGCATGAAACTGGCAGAAAAATGAGAGCAAAATAAATGCAGTCTTGAGACGTACGTTTAGTAAAACGATGTATCATAGAATTTCATATACTCATATTAGGAAGGAATGTAGAGCGGAAGAAAGTATTATATTATGAACATAATTATGAAAAGATCTTTGCATTGGTTTGGACATACAGAACGCATGGATGAAGAAGGAATGGTCAATAAAGTGTACGGAATGCTGTAAATGGATTTCGGAGTTGACGAATACCGAGGAAAACATGGCATGACCAAATGAATCAAATATTGAAGGTCGGCCATGTTAAATGTCTGAAGAATCGACGTACGTGTATGCTGTATAAATATGGAGTAAGCTAGAGAGTTGTGTCAGGATAAAGAAGTATTCTATTCTCTCTGCCGTTTCTTTATCCTACTTTTATCCTTCTTTTTCCGGTTCTAAGCATCCATAAGAATAAAAATATAAATAACGTTGATGAAATAAAACCACGTATTTTAACTCTTTTCAACGTTTTTTTAATATTTTTAATTGAAATTTCTTGGTAGAAGTTAATTTTAAACAATGAAAACAAAAAAATATTACTGAAATTTTTCTTTATTATCATATATTTAGTGTGCTATCACATGTGTTTATCGGCGACCAGTTTCGGCAGATTGCTACCATCTTCTGGTGGCAGAAGATGGCAGCAAGCTGCCGAAACCGCTCGACGATAAACACAAGTGGAAGCACACTAAATATATAATAATAAGGAAATTTTGTGTAATTTTTTTTTTTGTTTTCATTATTTCTACTTTTGCCTTTATTTCGACAGACTGGACCAGTCTGTCGATGCCAGCGAGCCTGGCGAAACCGGTCGCTGTCGAAATAAAGACAAAAGTAGAAGGAGTTAAAAACATCGTTTTATTTAATTATTATTTAACAATAGATAACATATTTTGACATATCTAATCACTTCTGAACAAATTACTATTTTATAAGCACGTAGTAAGGTACTCGAATTTTTCTTTGAGCTCTTTATCAGCATTAAAGAATTTTATATCGCACTCATCCCAAGAATATACAAGCACCAACATATAAGTAGTCTTATCACAGAGATTACTTTACTTTTGATAAGGATACATTTTAATTTAGTTGGTAAATATTTCCCGTTCTTGGTTAACCGGCTGAATTTTACAGGCGTTGCATTAGTCTATTTTTGTTACAACCAATTAAACTTAAGTTTTGTGTTAAAAATAACAAAATGTCAGACGAATCGTCATCCGAAAGTGATGTGGATAATTTAGAAGAAGAACCACTAGTAAAGAGTGAATCTGGTGATATAGCTGTGAGCGGAAATACTGATAAAAAACCGGATCCCAATCAAAATGTTCTGATTAACGATATAGACAACTCAAAGAAACGCGTTGAATCGTTTGGGAAAACCAAACTTGATGATGTTAAAATACGTCAATCAGTTTCATCCTATGTGCCCGTTATTCCAGATTCGCCGTCAGATTTGGTGTTTTTAAACAGGAATTCTACAACTAGAAGCCCAGCTAGGAGAAACACTGATATCTTGGATAGTGCTGAAGTTAAAGATTTGTCATGGGCTCAAAGGTATAATCTTCTTCCGTTATTTTTTGTGTCTTTTGTGTCTTTTTGTATCTTTTGTGTCTTTGGTTGTCTTTTGTGTCTTTTTGTGTCTTTTGTGCCTTTTTGTGTTTTGTCTTGCTAGTGAATTTGTGCATTTAGGTAGCATGTTCACAGCGGATGACCGAACAGATAGTGACGTCGAAAGAAGGGTTGGTGCGGGTAACAATGTGAATGGAGCATTAAAAATAGTTATTGGAAACAAAAAATTATCTAGAAAGCGAAAATGGCCGTTCACAATGGATTTCTGTTCCCAATCTTTATGTACGGAAGCGAAGCATGGAACTGGCAGAAGAAGGGTGAGAGTAGAATAAATGTGGTAGAGATGAGGTCTCCAGAATGATGTACGATAGAATTTCAAATGCTGATTTAAGAAAGTAATGTAGACCGGAAGAAGGTATTATGAACAAAATTACAAAATGATCGCTTCCTTGGTTCGGACACATGGAGCGCATGGATGAAGAAAGAATGGTTAATTAAGTATACGTTAACGATGTAAATGGAGTCCGGAGTCGAGGTAGACCGAGGTAAACATGGCATGACCAAATTAATCAAATTTTAAAGTTTGGTCATGTTAGAAGTCGGAAATATCGACGTGCGTATATGCCTCGTTGTATGAATATGGAGGAATCTAGAGAAGTATGTTAGGATAGAATAGTTTGGCGGTCCATTCTCTCTGCCTAACCCTGGGGGGAAACGGCGTGATGGTTTGTTGTTGTTGTTAAAAATAAATATCTGTTGTTGTTCTTAAAAATAATTGTAGTGTTAATCATATATTAAAATAATCTAAAAACTCATAGTAGGCCAGAAAAGAGATGTGTTAAATCAATTATAAAATAATAATAATAACCAGATTTTAAGCTCCAGGTTCATGGCATTTTAAAAATATTTTTCCATTATATATATTTTTATTATTTTTGATGATTTTTATTTTAAATGCACCGATTTGTAAAATCAATTACTCCAAGGGTGCACTAGAAAAAAAATTTGGACAGTGCAGTCTTCAGAAGTTTCGTAAATTTAACGTCAATATCTTCATACTTAATACATATTCGTGTAACATGGAGGCTATTCCATTGGCATACAATTCTAATTTAAAAATACTCACCCTACCTCAAAACAAAACTCCACTCTATTCAAAATATAAATTATGATTCTGTACTATTTTATTGAGTGTTATTATACGTGTTGTGAAATAAGAACATTTAAAAAAATATATTTAAATTAAAATTTACTGAACAAAATTACATATTTTATAATGACCTTCGTCTAGGCAATAAATGAAACGATTTATTTTCTTCTAACCGGAACAAACAACTCATTTTTTGGGAAGTACTCTACATGTTTGTACTGAATCTAGTCAATATATTGGCTGGACCTGAAAGTAACAAACAATAATTGCATTAGGGGAAGAATTGTTTGAAAAATGACGTTCTATTGTTATCTTAAATCTGTTGGGTTTTCGATATACCTTAGTTCTATAAGAAAATTGTCCCAGGCCGTAAAGTTATTAGCTAGAGTTATTAGAATCCCCAATTGCCGAAAAGTGATTTCCTGGGAAATATACTGTGGAGGTTTTCCGTTGCCTTCGCCATTATAATCCTACTATAATTATGAATTTAAATTACATTTATCTAAAATTGTTCTAAATTACATTTTCCTTACAAAAAATTGTGTTTTGAATAGTCATAACTAACTAACTAACTAACTAACCATCACACCGTTTTTTTCTGAAATGGTAGGCAGAAAGAATGGGTTGCCACAAATTTATTTTCTGGCATATATCTCTCGCTTCCTCAACATTCATACATCGTGTCATGCACGCGCGACGATTTCTCTGATTCCTCACGTGTCCGACATTCAATATTTGATTTATTTGATGGTGCCACGATTTTCTCTGTCTTCTTCTTTTTCTAGTACCATTTACATCGTTAACATATCATTTTTTACCATTCTTTCTTCATTCTTTTTTTCCATGTGTCCAAACCATCTTAATAATCCTTTCATTATTTTGTTCATAACACCATCATTAGCAATGCATTCACTTATTATATTTTCATTCCACACGCTATCATACACAGAGTATCATACATTCGTCTAAAAGATCTCATTTCTACGGCATGTATTCTTATTTCAACCTGCTTTTGCCAGTTCCATGTTTCGCTTCCATACACAATGGTCGGTACAAAAACACCATTGTGCACTGCCATTTTAGCATAGTCTTATGACTATGCTAAAATGATGATTATTTAAATACTGAAAATAAAACTGAAGAAGGTCTTATGTGTAAATATTGTGTCTGTGACACATGTCACGGATCGTTGACTCTGTGAACAATTTGGTGCATAAAATTATCTTTCTTCCAAGATATTTATTTTGCTTTCAGGTATATCCACATTATCATGTGTGTGTTATCTTTTGATTACAGAGTTGGCAGAATATATATTCTTTGTTCATTTATTTTACAAAATAAATAATATACTTTTTTTTGTAATACGATAATTGTGTATTATTTGTAATACATACATCAATAATGATAAATTTAGGAAATGACTGATTAACTGATTAATTACGATTAAGATTTTTAAAATGCGTAATATTTTTAAATATAGTTTGAAAATTACGTATTTTCAGTGTTATCTATTATATATTTTTGAATTCAATGTAATTTATAATTAAAATTTAATAAAAAAGATTTTATACTACGTTTAATGGACAAATTGAGTATTATAATATTATAATATTGTACAATTTACACATTCATAAGTAAAGTGAAAACTGTAATAACTTTATACATGTAAATAGTACATTATTTAATAATGTATTAATTAACAATGCACAATGGTGTTCTTCTACCGACCCTTATGTATGTAAGCGAAGCATGGAACTGGAAAAAGAAGGATCAAAGTAGAATAAATGCAGTAGAAATAAGATCTCTTAGACGAATATGTGGATACTCTATGTATGATAGAGTGTCGAATGAAAACATATGAAGTGAATGCGGTGCGAATTTGCGTTTGGACATATGAAAAGAATGAATGAAGAAAGAGTGGCTAAAAATATATATTAAAGATGTAAATGAAACCAGAAATAGAAGAAGACCGAGGAAAACGTGGCACGATCAAATAAATCAAATATTGAATGTCGGCCATTTGAGGAGAGAAATCGACGCGCGTTCATGACACGATGTACCATATGCATGTTGAGGAAGCGAGAGAAATATGTCAGTGGCAGTTTATTATTTCTGCCTACCCCTTCGGGGAAACGGCGCGATGGTTAGTTTGTTTGTTAGTTTTTAATTAATTGACGTTAAGGCTATGTGGAAATCCATCGTTTATTTGGTACGAATTTTTTTTACACTGATGAAGGGAAGTTTGTGTCCCGAAAAATGTTTGTAAAAAAAACAAAAAAGTGTTGTAGTAATACAATGTTTCCAAAAGGTTATTCAAATGAAAATTTTATACACTTTAATAAAGTGTATCCATTATTTCAAATTCTCCAAATTAAAAGTATGTAAATAACCTTATAACAAATATACTCTAGATAAATTCTAGGCATTAACACTGGAATTCCATAATGATTTTTTTTATATAAATACAAACACTGTTTTCCACTTTTGGGTTTATTTTCCTCGACAGTTTATATTGTTTTCTCGGTTATAAAGGTGAAAACCTTCGAAACCGGTTGAGAAAAATAAACTCTAAAATGGAAAAAACAGTATTTAACTAACTAACTAACTAACTAACCATCACGCCGTCTCCCCGAAGGGGTAGGCAGAAAGAATGGACTGCCACACCTTTCTTTCCTGACATATTTCTCTCGCTTCCTCAACATTCATACATCGAGTCATGCACGCGCGTCGATTTCTCTGACTCCTCACATGGCCGACATTCAATATTTGATTTATTTGATCGTGCCACGTTTTCCTTGGTCTTCCTCTATTTCTGGTACCATTTACATCATTAACATATAATTTTAATTTATAAAAAAACAAATGTATTAGTTTGTAGCATGGATAATTTATTCAATTGGGTAACTTACCAAAAAAAGTCATCTTCTTCTTCTATGACCCTACAGCCCATATCGATATTTGGCCTCCGTCAATCTTCGCCTCCAGCTCATCCTGTTCTCCACTACGACGCTCCAATTCTGTATTTACAGAAGCTGGATTGCGTCTCTCCCAGCTTCGTCCTCATATCGTAGCCTTGGCCTACAGACTAAAACATATTTATTTTTATTTTGGACTTGTTAAATATGTCAATAATATCTCATAATTGTTGCCTAAATTGTATTGTGTTGTGTCTCTATAATTGTTGCCATGTTCTGTTTATGGTTATCTGGAGTATTATACAGTATTGGAGTTGTACCAATCAAAAATACACAATAATTAATATTTACGATTCCATCATCTTTCTAGAAGTTTATTTATATTTCATGAGATTGGTCATGAGAATAACTTCTCAACAGAGGGAAACATGTCATATGGTATTAAACACTCTATAATTATTATGAATTAAATCGTTATTTTTTTCTATTATTGAAGTTGTATTATATTTAATCAGCATGACATGTTTCCCCTTGCAAATGCATTATGCAATGTCTTCTTAGCAAGGGAAACATTTCATTCCCGTAAAATGTAATATTTTTTTTTCTTTTTGTATATACAACACTTTTATTAAAAATAAAATTATATAGACATGTTTCGGACAAACCGTCCTTCTTCAGTAAAGATACATATTTATAAAAATGTTGATGTTTACATGATCTGACAGATGTTATTATAATAAAAGTGTTGTACAAAGTGTATAAAAAAGAAAAAAAAAAAAGCAACCATCATAACAACACAAAGTATGGCGTATATAAAAGAAATATAATAATATTACTAAAAAACATTAAATGGCATTGTACTTCCCGTAAATTGTGGTATCTCATTCAGGGACAAAAGTGAAACATTTGAACATCATGCTAAGAAAATATCTAATAATAAGAAAATACAATGTGATCTGTAAAAATTATCAATGATTTATTGAGGAGTTTTACTCCATTCCCCAAGGAACAATAAATTTATGATATTCTATATGGAAAATGAGAAAAACAGTCTCTCATTCACGATACAGTTTTTTTTAAATATCGAAGTTGTTTTCGTGAAATGTAACGTATGAGAAAATAATTGGGTTGAAAATGTCATACCGCTCGTTAGAAAGAGGAATTTCCATCTGAAAACACATTTATCATTTATGTTTTGACCCGCGAGGGGTTGTGTTTTTCACACTTTTCCGAATATAAAGGGCAAAAATTGACTTTCTTCTCGCCCATATTTATTCTACGGTAAAAATTCGGGTTTGTTTATTAAACGAGTTCGTTTATTGATATTTATTGTTTTTCTAAAGGCAATTTTTAAAAATATTGCTTGAATGTTGGAATGCTTTTTAAAAGTGTTATTTAATATTTGACATAATATTGACTGATATTTAATATATGATTGATTTTTCCTCGGTCTTTCTCTATCCTTTGTTCCATTTACATCGTTAACATATTCTTTCGTGATTCATTCTTTCCATGAGTCTAAACCATATTAATGACCCTTGCATTATTTTGTTCAAACACTTTCATTCGCACTTCAATTACTTGATATAAATGCATTTGAAGTTATCATTTTAATTACGTTTTATACAACAGGTCATTTGAACTTATTAATGATATTTCTAACGAAATAACGTTTTCAAATTTTTTATTATTTGCTGATGACATAAAAGTTTTCTCTGAAATAGAGAATCCCTCAGATTGCTTAAAGCTTCAGTGTGACATTCAGAGCATAACCCAATGGAGTAAACGTAACAAATTATTCTTCAACGTCTCCAAGTGCTTTGTTATGTCATACACACGGGCATCGAAAACATTATGCTTTCGCTATCTTATGGATGGGGTACAGCTTGAAAGAGCTACATCCAGAGATCTCGGTGTTATGTTCGATGCTCAATTATCGTTCAATCTTCACATAGTTGCTCTATGTAATAGTTCCATTAAAATGCTTGGATTTGTTTTTAGGAATGCCAAGATATTTTCGAACACACAGGTACTTCGGGTGTTGTATAATTCCCTGGTAAGAAGTCGGCTGGAATATAGTTCCGTTATTTGGTCACCGCCTGGGATCCGATATTCTCTGATGGTGGAGCGAGTGCAGAAAAAATTTCTGCGCTTTCTTTACCTCAGGGAGCGCGGTTATTACCCGTGGCTCTTTCCGACTGAATTCTTGCTAGGTATGCTAAGCTACCAATCATTGGAGAGAAGGAGGAACATTCACTTGGGAGTTCACTTCTTTCAGCTGATTGGCGGCCGTATACAGAACTCGGATGTCCTGAGTGATGTAGGTCTATTTGTCCCTGATAATTACCTTCGTCAAAGACAGCACAGATTGTTTTATTTGCCATGCTGCAGAACCAACCTGCCAATGGTTATGCCTGTGGGTAGGGCAATCTTATTGCTTAATCGGATCACCTCGGAGGTCGACATATTTCGTGATAGTGTGAGTTGCCTCAGGGATGCAATATCAATGTTATGATTATTTATAATTCTTAATTTTTTTTTTTTTTTAATATTTTTATGCTTCTCTTTTAAATCCTTATAATGTAATTGCAAACGATCTGGAAATATTTCTGTAATGTTTGTAATTTTTATTAAAATAAATTAAATGAAATAAAAAAAATGAAATAAATGTATTTGTTTTAAGCTATTATATTGATTCTCGTGACATGTGATAGTTGGCTAATCTATCGCCATTTTATTGTTACGTGAATTCTACACCAGAGCTTTAGATGACCTTTTAACAGTGTCATAATCACAATGCCATCGTCGGGAAGTGAACCCGGAACCTTCGGTGTGGCAAATCATACCTCGCATATCTTGCCACTTTACCACGAAGGTCGTCATGATTTATCATAATTATAAAGATTAAAATAAATAAGTCAAAAAAATATTCAAATAATCGTATGTAAATTAAACAATTGCTTCTGTTAAAATTTAAATCACTACTATAATATTACAATTTCTTTTTATTTACTGAGAGTGTCGCGACAGCTGTTTCGCCAACCGATGATGGCATCATCAGGTGTTACAATAAACTGTAACACCGAAAGTTTATTGTTACACCTGATGATACCAATATCGGTTGGCGAAACAGCTGTCGCGATACTCTCAGTGAATTAAAAGAAATTGTGATATTACGAGTGATGAGTTCGTGTATTTAGGTAGTATATTGACAAGAGATGGGCGAGTGGAGAGGGATATTGAAAGAAGGGTTGGGGCAGGCAACAAAGTGAATGGTGGACTTAAAGTTGTCATCGCAAACAAAAACCTATCCAAAAAATCTAGAATGGCGGTGCAGAATGGTGTTCTTCTACCGACCCTTATGTATGGAAGCGAAGCATGGAATTGGCAAAAGAAGGATGAAAGTAGAATAAATGCGGTAGAAATGAGATCTCTTAGACAAATATGTGGATACTGTGTATGATAGAGTGTCGAATGAAAATGTAAGAAGTGAATGCTGTGCGAATGATGGTGTTATGAACAAAATAATGAAAGGAAAATAAATAAAGATGGTTTGGACACATGGAAAGAATGAATGAAAAAAGAATGGTAAAAAAATTATATGTTAACGATGTAAATGGTACCAGAAATAGAGGAAGACCGAGGAAAAAACGTGGCACAAACAAATAAATCAAATATTGAATGTCGGCCATGCGAGGAGTCAGAGAAATCGACGCGCGTGCATGACACGATGTATAAATGTTGAAGAAGCGAGAGAAATATGTCAGGAAAGAAAAGTGTGGCAGGCGTGATGGTTATTTGGTTAGTTAGTTAAATATTACGAGTATAGCAGTGTTTTAAATTTTAACAGTAATAATGTTGAAGTATCATAGTGTTTCGGCCAAAACAATGGACTATTGAAACAATTGCGTTAAAGTTTGAATGATTCTAAATTTGAAGATTCCATGTTATTATAATAAAATAGTTATTTAACGTTTTGTTTTGTTTCATATTCAGATGTTTGGCGAACGGGTCGAGCCCAGAAGCAACATGCAAAGACCTGAAACTATCGGTTTGTCATCTAGCTGCTTTCTTCGGGGACACGGGAATACTGAACGAGATACTCAAGCTCAAACCACAGCTCTACAAGAGATCCGACATGGCTGGAAGGACTCCCATTCACTTTGCAACATGGGAAGGGAATCTTGAATGCATTGCGATCCTTTTGGGTCTCAAATCTGGTGATTTGACTCCAGACAGGATGGGAAGGAAAGAAAGGAAAGAAAGAGATAAAGAAAGGGTAACAGAGATCGTAATTGAAGAGGAAAGATTAAAGATTTTAAATTCTACACATGGAGAAAAGATAGAAGTATATAAAGATCTTTGTGACTCAAGTCACAGCTGTTCTAGCGTAACGAAGATTGTAAGTATGCGTTATACATTGTATTTTTTAAATTAATGCGATTAATGCGTGGCGATGAGGTTCGCAACCCATCACACTGCGTCTCTCGCGGAGGCGAAAAGAGAAGGATGGAGTGCCGCATCGATTAAAGTGTTGCAGTTCATTCTTTATTCCTATCCTTTCGGGGAGACGGCGTGATGGTTAGTTAGTTAGTTAGTTTTTTTTTAATTAATACCAATGAATACGTCTGTTTGCTAGAAATTGTTTTATATTTTATGTGAATGACATGTTTCGCCAAAGGCATAATCAAATGTAATAACACAAAAATATATAATAAAAATTCTTGAAAATTGACGTTTTTATTCGTATTCATTATTTAATATGGAGTTTTACATCATTGTTAAAAAAAGCTATTTTTTTAATTTAAAGAGACTTCCAGGCAATAGAACATCATGAACAAGCCCTCAGAAACGGGTTTAGTTTTTTCTCACCAATGCATATGACCCAAATTACCGTTTTAAAATAATAAATAATCTTCACACTTATCTTCTTCTTCTTCTTCCTTGCTGTGCACCCATGTGGTCTGTTCTGCAGAGGGTTGTTTCTCCTGTGATGTGGATTTCCAGTAGTCAGTCCTGTCCCAGCCTTGCACTTATGATGTCCTGAAACATTAAATTTTATAAATATTAACTTAACTTAGAGAGTTACAGAACGAATGGCATAACCATGAAGAAGACAAATATAAGCATTTGACATTTAATAATGCCTTAGAAAGGCGAAACATGTCATTCCCATAAAATATAATAAAACTTATAGAAAACTGACGTTTTTATTCGTATTAATTAGAAACATAAGCTTTAGTTCATCGATTATTTTGGCTGAAATACTAATATTTAAAAAAAATTACTATGAAATTTTGAAACACTGATATAATACGTTTAACTGATATTATTTATTAAGAGATAATCGCAACAGCTGTTTCGCCAACCCATATTATCATCATCCGGTTTTTAAACGACTTAGATGTTTGTAACACTGGATAATAATTTATTTATTTTGTTGTATCTGTATCAAAATTATGCTATTTGAAACATCCAATGATGCCAACATACGTAGTATAACAGCGTTTCAAAATAAAAACATTCAATTTATTCATACGTATGAAAACGTCAGTTTTCGATAAATTTTATCATAATTTATCAGACATGTTTCGCCTGTCTAAGGCTAGTGGTAGAATTTTCTCTTCACGTGAGGATCCTGACAATTAGCCACGGATGGTGGAGTTTCCTCCAGCCATCCCCTCTTCATCCACTTATACAGAGCTTACAGGTGTTTTACCTCACGCGAGTTGGGCTTCATGATCGTCTAGAAATAATACTGTATGACCCTTTGTTATGACCGCTGTAATCCAAGTCCTTCTATTGGAGAATACTGATAATCTTATTCTAAAGCTAACCTTCCTTAACCCTTCCAAATATTCCAAACTATCCTGATGAACTCTTGTGTAATCACTCTATACGTCTCTCAATATTCCTAGACTTAACTTATCCAAATAACCTTAACGTATCTAAGTTTATAAAATATAAATCCAAATACTATTTCTCAAAAATGTGCGAGCCCTGGAAATACACATTCACATAATATGAACAAGCCTGAAAAAAGATTGTACAGTTATTTAAATCTGTGTGTAATGAAATTATAATGCAGCTTATAACAGATTCCTGAAAGGAACATGGCAATTTAGTGTCTATTTTAATACAACATTTTGAATGTATACAAATTCTTGTAGACAAATACTGGATTTTACCCATTGCGGATAAATGATTTTTTTATAAAGATTTTATAAGGATTAATCTTAATAGATGACGCTAGTGTAGAGTGAACTAAAAATTAATGTGAAGATAAGTGCAGAATTCTAGCATACGAGTATATACATCTTCCAAAAAATTGTTAGACGTGGTGTTCGTAAGAAGCGCGGAATGGGGAATGTTGTTAAACATAAAGCGATCGCTCAACCCAACCAATGACACGTTATAAGTCCTGTAAGCGCCTCGGCCACCATATCTGTTCCCAGAAAACAATTTACATCTTCGTCTCTATTGAGATACAATTAATCTATTTTAATATATTAAGTAGATAAGGGATTGAGGAAATTTGTTAGTACGCGTGGAACCAGTCCTTGCGGCAGACTGATGAATTTTCCCCTCTGCGCCACAGCAGAATCGTCTGATGACCAGACGATTAACTTCCCAACCCTTTACCAGTGGGCCTGGGGTTTCAAACCCATCCTGGCCATTTCGACTATCAGGAGCTTTCCGAGGATGATCCGTTGTCGTCAGCCAACCTGAATTAGCAAACTCCTTTGTATTTTTAAATAATGATTTAATATTACCTTGTTTCAGCTAGAAGTGGTGTCTATTGGTTGCACGCCATTTCATATTGCTTGTGCTCGCATGCAGAGAGACAGCGCTCTGGCATTACTCGCGTGTGGGGCTGATATAACTAAAACCGATGCAGTTGGAAGAACACCGCTCGATGTATGCGGGCTCGTCATCAAGGAGGCTGGGATGATACCTCAGACTAAATCCAGCAGGTATTAAACAATATAAGCAACACATATAATTCATGGTCGACCAATTTAAATACCTTGACAATATTATTACTAAAGCGCTTGACCTGGATATTGAAATAAAATGCAGAATTGGATTTCCACGAACTGCATTCAATAAATTGAATACCTTTTTTTTGCAACGATAATCATAACCTGAAACTCCGATAAAGAATGATTAAATGATATATGTTATATAGTATATTCCACTATATGGCTGTGAAACTTGGTCTCTGAAAGTGAATGTAATGAACCGTATACCGTGTGCTCTCCACTGTTGGACATAGGGCTTCCAGTGGTGGTACTTCCATAGAAGCCCAGAAGCCCGGCTTGCGTAAGAAATTTTGAATCAAAACCTCTTCTGGCTTACAGAGGTTTAGCTCTTGTGGCTAATCCTCTTTGATGGGAACATTGTTGGAAGGTGATTTGGTGGGTTATTGGTTTATGCGGGTGCATGATTACTTAGATTCGGGGGTTTTGATTCAAAATTTCATATGCAAGCCGGGCTTCTGGACTTCTATGGGAGAACCGCCACTGAAGGCTTCCCTATACATCTCCACACACTTGCATCTTGTACCTTATGCACCCAGTCACCAGCAATTTTCACTTCTTCTATCTTCACTACCACTACTTTTCTAGTGCATCTTTGGTGTCCCAGTCTGGCAACATGTTCCGCAAATGACCATTTGAGCTAAGCCATTTTTTCGATGATATCTTCTACCTTCTACGTATCCCAGTGTTTCTTATCCAGTCTGAGAGTTTCAAAAGCAGCATGGATTTTTCGTTTTTTTTTCTGTAATACATAGAGTTTATTTGATGAGTGTAAGCGTTTTTGATCCATATATCAAATAATTTTGGTATTGTGGATATGTAATGTGTGTATTTTTAAACTATAATTCATACAAACATATATTTTAACAAATGTATACTATTTTCTATCAAGTGTCAATTGTGAAAATTATTTATTTTTAGATAAACTTAAGGCGTTAACACCGTGGAATTCCTTGGAATTATTTCCACTTTTGATTTTGTTTTTTACCTTCATCATCGGGAGGACGATATAAACTTACCAAAATTATTACAAACTGAGTGCAAGAACTTAAAATTATATATAACATGTGTTAGTTAACTCGGCTAGTACTATGGAGATAACAATAGACATATCAATGGGTTAAATTTTGAAAGGATTTTTAGATGGAAATATTGAGTTTAGGGTGTTTTATTGCTATTGATTAAGTAAGGGGACAGTTTATATTTTAAGACAAAACAAATGGACATTAAGACAAGTTGAAAAAATAATACTTTTGCCCAATAGAATTTTTAACAAAAGATCTTAATTATTGAAAATTCTCGGTGATGAAGGTGAAAGCCTTCGAAACATGTCGAGAAAAATAAACTCAAAAGTGGGAAAAATAGTATTTTAATTTATAAAAAAAAATTATATATATTTTTGACGTCACACGTTTGAAAAGTTTATTTAAGTGAAATATTTCATTTCTTAATTTAAAAATTAAGTTTTTTTTTTGGTTTTCAGCTTCGTGAGGATCATTGAAGGCGTAATACGATATGGAAAGAACAGAAATGTGGACAGAAATCTGTGGTTATCTAACCAAAACGGTACAACTCCTTTGCACATGGCTGTACTCCTGGACAGCAAGAAGGCTACGAAATTGCTTTTGGACATTAGAGCTGTACCCGGACTCGTTGATGAAGATGGACAAACACCTCTTCATCTGGCGATTTTATTGAGAAGAACAGATATTCTGAAAACCATAGCCAACTCCCCTATAGTGAGGTTGGAAAATCATATCGATAAACTGAATATTGATCAATATACGCCTTTGCAACTCGCCATATTGGAGCAATGGCTCGATGGGGTGTCAATACTTTTAGAAGCCAACGCAAGTATTACAATTCAGTCTAACAGCGACAAGAATACGGCATTGCATTTAGCTGCGCAAGTAGGAAATTTAGACATTGCTGATAAGTTGATAGCGAATTTATCTGGGAAACTACAGTGGATTGATTGTAAGAACGCCCTGGATGAGACACCGTTGTTTGTAGCGATCAAAAACGGGAATGCTAGCTGTGTCAGATGCTTCCTACACGAGGGAGCTTCGTACCAAATTGATTTAGGGGGATACACAGTATTGCACAAAGCGATTGAAACTCCAAATGGTTTCGTATTGGGGGCGCTTCTTGAGGTCGAAAAAATATCAAGTTTACTGAATATTGCCGATATGGAAAACGGAATGACACCTTTGCATTGGGCAGCGCTAAAAGACAGACCGCACTACACTCAAAGATTATTAGATAAAGGTGCAGATAAGAACGTAAAAACTGCTCACGGATACAATCCATTGCACATAGCAGCAAAAGAAGGAAATTCGGAAGTGATTAAAGTACTTCTTAATAACGATAAAGATCGCTTGCTTGTAAATTCGCTTGATAATAAAGAATGGCTACCGTTTTATAGGGCTGCATACCACTGTCAAAGAGACAGCATTGAACTATTTCTTGAAAATGGAGCGAATCTATCCGAAGCTGTGCCTATGGACAGCGGAAAGAAAAACTTAATTATCAGCATCATTAAAAACAACATGCCGAGATCGGCTGAGTACCTCAATTCGATATTTAATAAGCGCGTAACGGTCAACAAGTTCAGTTTGGACCAACCAGAATGCGAAGTAACATTTGATTACTCAATCATAATGCCAGATGAAAACATTGACGAAATATCTCAGATGGGTACCATGTCCGCCTTGTTCAGGACAGGGACAAACTTTGAAATAAAGAAACTAATTCTCCACCCGTTCATAGAGAGTTACCTCTATCTAAAATGGAATATTTTAAGGTGGTTTTTCTTCGTTATTCTTGGCTTTTATCTATTCTACGTTCTGTTGCTAACTGATGTTATAATACACATGCACGAAGAGACATACCAGCAACTGACTTCGCAACTGTTTTTGAGGATTAAACAAGCTATTTTAATCGGGGCGATATTTATTATACTCTTTCTGGTAAGTTTATTATATTTCTTCTAAATTTACAATACAAAAATGATATCAATGAGAAAAATGTGCGGGAAAATGATAAACCATACGAGTATGATAGAATACGGAACGACGAAATTAGGAAGAAGTGTAAGGCAGATGATTGCATCATAAGTAAAATTAAAAAAGGATCCCTGAGATGGTTTGGACATATGGAATGAATGGACGAGAGAAGAATGGTAAAAATGTTATTTACAAGCTGTATGAGTAGAAAGAGAGCCGTGTAACCCAAGGAAAGCATGACATTACCAAATTAATCAAATACTGAAAGGCGGCTACATTCGAAGTCGGAAAAATCGACTAACATGCACGTTACGATGTATGAATGTAGAGGAATCAAGAGAGGTATATCAGATCAGAGCCGTATGGCGGTCCATCTTCTCAGCTTACTCATCCGGGAAAACGGCTTGATGGTTTGCTAGTTTTTTTTATTTTACATTCCATTTATGTTGTATATTCAGACTTGAATAAATATTACACAAGTCCTTTACATAACACTTTATTTCACATTTTTTACAATGATGAAAAATGAGAACCGTCTGTAACATGTCATTGTCAAACAGTGATATAAATCTATGTAATATTTATCCAAGGGTATATAAGAGCTTCCTAAGCTTTAAGAAAATTGTATCTAGTTAAAACAAAAGATAAGAATCAAAATTCCATTTTCTTCCGAGATAATACCCGAGAAACAATTTTAAGTTAGAAATTGTTTCTAGATCAAGTTCCCAGCATTATCTTGAACACGTAATCTCACCCGCAGTGATATACAATAATATAAATAAAACATCCCCAAAAGAGGTGGAAAACATTTTCAATAGTTCAGATGTATAGGCTGGTGCCATTCAGTGAAGCGCTTTAAAAATAGCACATACTTAGCTCCCCTCTATCGTTTCTTTGAGTATTTAATGCAAATTGCTGTTTTTTACCCGAAATAAATAAATAAATTAGCATAACAAAAACTACTGATGTCACTCTTTAAGCCGATTCCACTCTGACATTAAAATTTTACAAACTGTTAAATTAAAAAACTTTGTTTTATGTATAACAATTGTATTTTTATAACTAACTCAACTCCAACAAGAACTTCAAAATGATATCAAAGAAATTGTTCAAATTGACATAGGAACAAATACACATAAAGGTTAGAAAAATCATGAAAATTTGACATTTGATATATTATTGTAACACTTGATGATGTCAACATAGGTTGACGAAACAACTGTCACGTAAAATAAAAATACAATTGTGATACATAAAATAAAGTTTTTTTAATTTAACAATTTAATGTTAAAATATCATAGTGTTTCGGCCAAAACGGCGTTATTATGATGAGTTGGTACTAATATTAAACTTTAAAGTGGGGTTATAAATATAAATGATTTGTTTCATATTTGTATTTAAAAAAAAATTCAATCCTCAAAATAAATGTTTCCTACGAAAGTACATTATTGATTTATTATTAATTTGAAGTATAAAAAATGAGTCGTGGTTCATTCTTATTATTTGTTGAATTATTTTTAATGCTTTGATATTTTTCAGGAAATTCCTTTCATACGACTAAAACGATGGAAATACTTCGCGAGATTGGAGGGATGGATAAAACTGAGTTCTGTGATCATGGCCTCGTTGATCGTGCTTATAGACATCATCCCCTATGGCCATAGCGTGTCCAGACTTGTGGTGGCCATCGCCCTCCTCTTCTCCTGGATGGAGATCACGATCCTTCTATCCCGCTTTCCAGAATTCGGATACTACTTTCAGATGTTCGCCACCGTTGCTGTCCGAGTTGTTAAGGTGATAATCAATAACTAGTTAAATCCATAAAATCCGATAAGAAATTAAAACTATCAGAAAAATGTGAGATAAAACAGTACGAAAGAATCACAAAACTACGATTATGGTTTACTCTCGTAAAAAAACACTTAATTTTTGGTACATCGTCATCAAAAAAAAAAAATTAAACTGCTTTCTCCCTTTTTTTTATTATTTTATTTTATTTTTTATTTGATGTTGTATACGGGAAATATTCCATTACATTTTTTTTATACAGACAATTAACTTGTCTAAGAACATTTTTTTGTAATGAACCAACCGGTTTTACTACGCTGGAGCTGAGCTTCGTCAGAGTTACAGAAACTTTCTAATTGATAGTCAAAAATGTGTTCAAGTGGACGTTTTGGAAAAAGAGTATTTTAGACTTTTTTCATAGCAAATTTTAATTTAAATTCGATGATGATTTAAGAAAAGAATACAGGACGGAAAAAAGCGTCATGAGTCAAATAATTAGATAAAATTACTTACACCAGATGCTCGTTTTCTTCCAGTCTGGGCTTATTGCTCAAATCAATCATAATATTATCCATTAAACGCTGTCAAGGCTTTCCGAGAAGTACTCGGGTTGATCTTGACGCTTATCATCTTGATTATTTTGGCCTCTCCGTCTTGGCATAAGTGATCAATCCATGCCATGCCACCGGTTTTTGCAGATTTCCAATATACCTGGGATGCTGCTGTCGTTATGAGGGTCTCTTGATTGCTTATAGTCCTACAAGTTACCGTTGCAAGACGAGGATTAGGTTCTAAGATCTTTTGGACGATCGTATTATAAAACAAGTAGATTTTATGTTGTTCGAAATTGCACCACTATGTGTCACAACCGGCTTAATGATGGTGTAATCGTTGAATTTTTTATGTTTATGGACAGTAGTTTCAGATGATACACTTTATATAAATAAATACTCAAATTAGAGTGACGAAAGTATTATTAGAAGCACAATAATGGGATTGAAGACTCACTTCTCCACGACTGTCAATTATAAACTGACAAATGACAAGGAAATCAAAATGGCGGCCAAACAAAATCGGTGTGAAGGTAAAACGCACTATGAATAAATCAATAATTTTATTTATATTTTCAGGTATTCGCACTATTCGGCTGCTTTGTGATCGTTGGTTTCGCCCTAATTTTCTGGATTTTAATGCGATCAAATTCCTCGTTTATAAGCCCTTGGGATTCGCTTATCAAAACAGTTGTGATGATGACTTCAGAGTTCGACTACGGATCGATGATGGAAGATGACGATAAGATTGACCAGGTGGTGGTCCAGCTCTTCTTCATTATATTCCTCGTGTGCGTACCAATTGTTCTGATGAATCTCTTGCTGGCACTGGCTGTGAGTGACGTGAAGGACTTGGAAATCGAAGGGAAGATTGAACGTTTAATCGAACAAGTGGAATTTCTAGCTAATCTCGAAGTATTGGCTAAGAACATATTTTACCGGAGGATCAAATTCACCAAAAAGTGGAAAGTCGAGAGAAAAATATCCGTATTTCCCGGCAGACCTTTTTGGGATCCAGAAAATAGATTTTCTAGAAGTATCATCGAATCGTTGTGCGAGAATTTAAATACAAGGAAAGAAAACGAAGAAAAGGATTCTCATATCAAGGAATTGTTGAACAAACTGGATGAGAGTAATAAATTTATACAAAAACAAGAAATAATCAATCACAAACGACATATGGAACTAGTCAATGCTCTGAAAGAACTATCAGAAATTATGAAAACTGTCAAATCAGAAGAAAGAATAAGAAGTCTTTGGCAAAAGATTTTGAATAAGTAAAGTACCAAGCTGGATGCATATGATCTGTTGCTTGTACACTATTGTTTATGTAAGAAGTTATTGCCCTAATATATTACCTAATTCGTTGAATTTTCTTTATTATTCTTCTCCAGTGTGGACCCCTTGCCGATTTATTATATTTTGTGTAGACCCCCTGCATTCTTTATATATTTTTTTACAAATTCATCTATTACTATGAAATTTGATTTTGAAGCTGACACAGAGATCAAGGCTCAAAAAGTGTACATACAGCTGTTCCGATTTTCCCAAATAGCAATAACAAAAAAAGGTCGACAGAATTCGTTGTCGACCTTTTTTATTTTTTGTTCTTTTGTGAAAATTAGAACAGGAGCACAACATTACAATTTTGGAGAAAGTCGCGGTGACTGGTCCGATTTTCACAAATGAGCAAAAAAAAAGGTCAACACCGAGCATCGTTTTTTTCCCGGATTTTTTTTTTCTAAAAAGAAACCTAATGCAAATCCATCATTTTTACATAAGATAAAAACACAAACAAATCAATGCTCAAATTGGAGAGATGAGCCTGATGCTATGATATAAAAATTTCAAAGTTGATCGTGTCATGCACGCGCGTCGACTCCTCACATGGCCGACATTCAATATTTGATTTATTTGATGGTGCCACAAATTAAAATTGTCGATTTAGAAAATTGCATTAAGTCGGGAACACATGAACAAATACGACCCTATCAAGGCTGATTTCTCTCCTTCTTCTTCGTCTTATTCTTAGTGTAGGCTTAGTGGCCTGTTTCTTAAGAGGAATTGGCCTCCTGCGTAGTCGACTCCCAGCTGTCGATCCATCTCTTTGGTGGTCTACGCGGGGGTTGTCTACCATGGGGCTGGCCGTGTAACACAACGAAGGGGAGTCTGGATGGATGCAATCTCCTCACGTGTGCATACCAGTATCTTCTCCTTTGTCTTCCTCACGTAACGACATCCTCGACCTCGCATATCTCCTTATCCGCGTATTTCTTATCCTCGCTTGCAGTGTCTTGCCAGATATATTTATGAGCGTCTTCATTTCTGACACTCTGAGTCTTTGCTACTGACAAGATCATATTGAATTTTGATCATATTGATTTCTCTCCAATACTTGTAATATTGTCCTTTTGAACTTTGTTTTAATATGGAATTAATTGAATTTATTTTAATTGAATTATGAATACCAGTTAATTCGAACTTAATGTGTTCTCAAAATAGAATCAGGAATTTATGTTAAGCCGAAAAGTTCTCTTGTTCTGTGCGCCCTAAGGGAATTGAATTATTACCGCTAAAATTATGCACGTTTCGACACGTAATTTACGTGGTAGGTTACGTTTATTTACCGTGCTCATATCAACACTCTGGAGACCAAGGAATTCGTGACATTCATGAACCGAAATGAAACAAACGTAGGTGTTTGGATACTCTTTATTACGTGAAGAAATTTATGACGCATTTGCGGTTTAGGTGTTCTGAAAGGTGTGATTATGATGTCTCAGTATTAAATTTACGCATTTAAATTTACAAAATATTCTATGGAAAATATAAGATTCAACCAGATACACTTACACATGTAAAGAAAAGAAGCTTTTCCCTATTTGTTGAACAATGGTATAAAATATGTATTTTTATTTTTTTATATACTTAGTATATACAACACTTTTAAAATTACATATCAGACATGTTTCGGACAACCATTCCTTCTTCAGTGATACAAATTAAAAAGATACATATTTAAAATATTATAAAATTGTTTTAACGAACTAACTAACTAACCATCACGCAGTCTCCCCGGAGGGGTAGGCAGAAAGAATGGAACGCTACACTGTTCTCTCTTGACATACTTCTCCCGCTTTCTCTACATTCATACATCTTGTCATGCACGCACGTCGATTTCTCCGACTCCTCACGTGACCGACATTTAATATTTGATAGATTTGATCGTGCCACGTTTTCCTCGGCCTTTATATATGTTTATTTAATATTTAAAAAATAAAAAACAATATGGGAGCTATTTAAGATGAATGTACGAAAATAATAAGAGTATTAAAAACTGAAAGTATTGAGTGAGTGTGAACCCATCCTATCTTATTGTATACTTTAAACCAATGATATTCAATCTTTTTTTTGTTCGGGCCACATACGAGTACATATAGGTATTTGTAAAGGTCGCATCACTATACTGGAATGACGAAAAAAAAAATCATAACCCCCCCCCCCTTTTTTTAGAAAACATTTTTGAAATTTAAACATTTATAAACAGAATAATAATAGTACATATCGCTTATCAGCATACTGTTCGTCAAAAATTACAATAGTAAAAAAACTCAAAAGTTACGTTTCCAACGTTTATTTCAAAATTAGTGTTAATTTTTGACATTGAGATAAATTTTCGACTTTGGAGCTCTAGAACATTTATGTGTTACCACAAGCAAAATTATTTGCGTCTGTCAAATATTTGTTTTTTTGGGAATAAATCTAGCGTGTGCAATAGCAACACTTTTATACCAAATCTAATGTGGACTAAAATGACAATCCTCTTCGGTTTTCACTATCTGTGAGTCAAAGCCGAAACGAATCTCAAGATATACAAAATTTAGAAGGCCAGATTTTTTAAAATCATGTTCCTGATAATAAATGTGTTTAGGACCGCACATGAAAGCTTGGCGGGCCATAGATTGAGTACGGTTGCTTTAAATTATCAGTACCTACTCGTGTTTAGATAAATATATAAGTATCGACCAGTATACATAGATGAAATGGATACATTTAATTGTTAGCACGTGATGAATGAGTAAACAAAATATTTGGTACATGATTAACATAATGCGATCGTGAATCGGAGCACAGAAAAACTATTATGAAAGAGCGCATTAGACAGTCATCCTTCAGTTTCTAAACAACTCTGTAATCGCAATACATCCTTATAGACAATACGTGATACATTAGACTAAATGTGGCCAAATTGACTGTCTGTGAGAAAAAATCCGTAACAATACGTTTGGTAGATAATAGAGTCAAATAATATAAACCTAAAACTGAGAATACTCCTCATCAAGACCTATGTATGGAGTGTCTTGATGTACGGCTGCGAGACATGGTGCCTATCCGAAAGGGATAAGCGGAGACTAGAGGCTTTTGAGATGTGGTCCTATAGAAGACTCCTTGGAATTTCCTGGAGAGACCACATCACGAATGAGGAAGTTCTTCAAGGAATCGAAGGAGGAAGGCACCTGCTCAGACCTTGTCCGAAAGGCGTGCAAGATGGATCGGCCATGTAATACGTCAAGAAGGTCTCTTGCATGCCATAATGGAGGGTATGATCGAGGGGACAAACTCTAGGGGACGCCCACGCCGAGAGTACCTGGAGGACCTGTTGGTGGACGTACGCTGCTCATCATAAGACAGGGAAAAATGGAAGAGAATAATGGAGGAAATTGCTGCAAACCAATCCCAGGATTGAAACCAGAGAAGAAGAGAAGAAGAAGACTTTAAAACAATAGAATCGTTAAGGATGCATCTTCTAAATCTTCAATAAATGAAGATTGAAGTAAAAGTCCAGTCGTCAATTGGCATATCAATAATATTCAAAACTAACTGCATAACTAATTGTCACGCCGTTTTGCCGAAGAGGTATCGTAAAGAATGGAATACCACACTGCTCTTTCCTGACATACTTTTCTAGCTTTCTTAACATTCATACATCATTTATTTGATCGTGCCACGTTTTACTCAGTCTTTCTATATTTCTAGTTCTTTTTACGTCGTTTACATATACTTTTTGTACCATTCTTTCTTCATTAATTATTTCCATTTGTCAAAAGCATCTTAATGACCCTTTCATCATTTTATTCATAACACTATCATTCGCACTACATTCACTTATTGTATTAGGTTTGCATTTTATACTCATATACAGATTTGGCATATATTCATCTAAAAGATCTGCATTTGTACTACTATTACCATTCTTTTGCCAGTCCCATTTTTTGCTACCTCCATACATAAGTGTCGGTACAAAAACACCATTATGCACTGCCATCTTAGCTTTTTTGGAATTTTGTCTTTATATATATTTTTGTTGAAAATTCAATTTATGACGTAATTTAAACAATTTGAAAAATGAAAAATAACAATTATATTTTACTATCATCTTCGCCTTCTTCCTTATTTCCATGTGGTCTGTTCTGTGTGGTTGCTCTTCCAGTAAGTTGGATTCCCAGCTGTCCATCCATCGTTTAGGAGGTCTTCTAAGAGAACTTATTTCTTGAGGATGATAATGTAGTGCATTATAGAAGATAATAAAAATAAAATAAAAATCGTAAAAAAAATCTTTTTCAAATGTATATTTAGTTAAAATCCATTAATGTTTGTGTCTTCGACCGGTTTTGGCAGCGTGCTTCTTCTGGTGATTCACAGTACATCTGGTGATTTTTAACAAAAATTTTTTTCATTATTCACAATGAAATTCTCCCATGATATTTCAAATAACCAAATTAATTTAATTTTTCTTTGGATTTGACCGTACCAGTCTTTCCTTCGCTCTCTACTCCATAATGCAATATTCTCAGCCTTACATGAGGGTATTATTTGCAAACCCGGCAAACTCCACCAACAATCAAAAGTGAGATATGAATTGGCTCTTATTCATAATACATTTATTTGCACACAATTTTTATTCATTTTCAGTTTCAAATTCGGCTTCATTCTGAAGAATTTTGCTATTAAAATATAGGGTTTGTTGCAAACATGGCAACCTCCACTTGAGTGTTGCAAAGCTGGCAAACTCCAAAATGAAATTCATTATTTTACTTAAATTATCAACATAATGATGATTATTTCATGGCTGATTACTTTTAAAATACTAACTGGTTGAGATGAAAAAAATAAATATCGTAAAAAAGCGCATTTTATTAGCGTACCAGTTTTTTGCGATTTACTCAAAACATCTAATGATGGAGTTTGCCAGGTTTGCAACTAATACCCTCACATGTCTCTCTTATTCTGATATTGTTGTTTTGTTTTTATTGTAAATTAAAGTTCTGTTTTAATTCAATTTAAACATGAATCTACAACGCAAGGAAAAGGTTAATGTATAACATTAAATATTCCATTGGTTGGATTCAATTGGCTGGACAACATCATCCCAGGACAGCCCACCATCACAAACAGGTCATACGACCTAAACTAAGAGGAAGAAAAATATTAAATACGAGTATTTTGATTATATTCTGTATTGTTTGTAATTCAAATCTTATTGTATTTGTTCAAATACAATACAAACCAAATTGTATATAGCCATCGGTTCGAACGACTTGATGTATAAAAAAAATCTAAATAGTGGTGAATTCACATTTAAATTTGTAAAGGACACGGAAATGTTGAACGGATTAATATCCTAGTACACCAATTCGGGGTGTAAATATAAACTTTGTTACTAAGAATCTGGAAATCCAAATGTAATCAATTTCTCGCAAAAGGTCATTTGGTTTTCTTCGCTTTGCTACCCTTTCACAAGATCCTTGCCCTTTAAAGTTTGACGTCCTCTTTAAAGGACACTGAATCTCATCTCAGCTTTGATAAATTTTAATGAACTTAATGGCCCAGCAACGAAACTTGTATTTACTTTTAAAGTATTTTTATAAAGAGTGTAACTACAAGCTGAGAAACTTTAAACATGAATCCATTTTAACGTCAGTTCTGACTTGCTTAGACAGGAAAGAATGGGGGAAAGATTTGTTATTTTCGAACAGTTGAATTAAAAACAGAACAAAATAGGATCTTTCTTAAAATAAAACAATAAAACTCTTTTTATACAAAGTTCATTTATTTAATAGTAAGATATTTGAGAAGTCATAATACATTATTAGATTATACAAAGAAGAGTTCACTATTAAGGATTGAACCAGTCTTCATTTCATGCATTTATCTCCTAGACAATCATATTAGAGAATATTCAACACATATCTTGGAATCTGGAGCATATTCATGCTTTTGTCCCAAAATAACTATGTTTTAATTCTGTTCATAAAATTTTGATATTGTCTCTGATTCAGTTCTTCACATACGTATATATGTTTTGATTAATGTTTGAGATTCTTAGATGTTAGTTCTATAAGGTTTGAAGTTTGTAATTTAAAAAGACAGATGTTAAATTAAACACAAGTTATAATTCAAGAAAAAAGAAGCGTATTGAATAGTTCTACACAGTCGTGACTTTATCACAAGAATAATCATAAATATTCATTCCTAATAAGTTATTACATATTGGCAAAAGGGGCAGCTTTTTTTGGATTCAATTAGTACAGAGAGTATCTGGCGATTGGCGATGAGTAGCCGAGGGGAGCGGCCAATCTGGAGACAGGGGCGGAATAAGCCAAAGGAGAAGAGTATGACAATGGAGATGAGTATGCTACTGGGGATGAGTATGCTACTGGAGATGAGTATGCAACTGGAGATGAGTATGCTGCTGGGGATGAGTATGCTACTGGGGATGAGTAAGCTACGGGTGCGGATAAACGGGGAGCTACAGCTAAGGGAGCGGCGGCTGAGTAGGCAACCGGGCCGGAAGCAGAGTAAGAAATTTGTCCCGGGGCTGAATAGGCAAGAGGAGAAGCCAGGCGGGAGTACGCGAGGGGAGACGCAGAATAGGCCAAAGATGCAGCTAAAGGAGCGGCCAATCTAGCACCGACCACAGGGGCGATAGGAGCGACAGCCCTAGCAACTGCAGGAGCTGCGACAACCGGAGCAGACCTTGCATCAACAATGGTTGGTCCATTAGCAATGACGGGTCCAACAGGAGCGACAGGCGCCACGGGAGCGACAGAGTGCACTAATCCTTCCTTCCTGACCACAGCGTTGAATCCGTTAATAGGATCAGCAACATAGTCCACGATCCTTCTAGATCCATCGGCTTCAATGAGGGAATATTGTCCTTGAACGACATCTCCGTCTCTCGTCTCCTGGTGGGTCTTAGAGTCACCGGTCAGGGAGTCCTGCACGTCGTATCCGTAGGAATATTGAGGATGAGGATCATACTCCGAATCAACGGCCTTCACGATTGGTGCGACGGGGGCCAAGACTCCAGCCTGAGCAGCTACTGCGCACGCAGCCAGAACGAAAAACACCTGAAAAGAAAAAACATTATTTTTGTTTCATTATTATTTTGTTGGATTGCTCTTTAGATCATTACAGCGCGAGCCATATCGAAGTATAAGGGTCAAGTTATCAAATTGATTCTCATGACATGTGATAGGTAGCTATTCTATCACCATTTTATTGTCACGTGAATTCTACACCAAAGATAGTGTGACAATCACATTGCCATCGCCGGAAATCGAACACGGGACATGGACGGTATGGAAAATACGAGTACATTTAATTTAATAGACTTATTGAACGCTAAGGCATTGACACTGTGGAATTCCATAGTAATTAATAATTAGGAAATTGAAAATAACTTTGTTTTATCCACAAAATATTTTTAAAAAAATTTAAAATACACGACATGTTTCGGAAAATACCTCCATCTTCAGGTGTAAAAATATAATAAAAACTAAACAATGAAAGTATAATATAAAAACGCATTTAAAATTCGATTCATTAATTTAAATTTAAAAATTAACCTGGGCTATTTGTTATAAGTACTATTTTTTTTATCAGTAAGAACTAAAAAGTTTTAAATTTTAGAATTATTGTATCGAATTTTAAATGCGTTTTTATATTAGTCTTTCTTTGTTTAGTTTTTATTATATTTTTACACCTGAAGATGAAGGTGTCCTCCGAAACAAGGCGTGTTTTTTCATATTTTTTAAAAATTTGGGGATTATACAAAGCTATTTTCAATTTCCTAAGTATAATATTGTATAATAAATGTGAACAACGATAAATTATTTAAATGTTTAATTTTTTACACGTTAACGAAATTTTATAGAAGGTATGAAATTGAACTCACGCCAAATATATTTTCATTGAACTTTAAAATGCCAACGAGGTCACCAACAACCGGTCACCAATATCAAACGAGGAATTAAACTTTGAATGAATAAACAACGCAAAACAGAACAAGTATTAAGAATGATCTAGATCAGAAGTTTCGAAACTTTCCAACCTTACGGCCATCCTGGTTACTCTAGTCAGTTCCAAGGGCCAAAACAGTTTTAATTTTTCTGCCATTATCTATAATTTCTAGACAAGTCACCGAGTACGCACCCTGAGCGAACATACGCTTGCTTAATTTGCTAGTTTAATTACTATGTATTTTACTGTATTGTCACGACTGCGACACTTGACGACATCTGCAAGTAAATAAAATCGAATAACTATCATTTTGTGTTTTTTATCCAACTTATCAAAACAACAATAATCCATTAGCTGGTACGGGACGGATTGATGGCTGTGGTCATTAGCTATCGCGGGCCGGATTTGGCCCGCGAGCCGTATATTTGAGACCCCTGATCTGCAGTAAGCATCTAGGTTATTGTATATATCCTTGACAAGTGACATTTATAAAGCATGAAATCTTAAGATAATTTAAGTTTAACAAAAAAAAATTAGAACTGAGAATGCGGTGCGAATGATGGTGTTATGAACAAAATAATGAAAGGATCATGAAGATGGGTTGGACACATGGAAACTATGAATGAAGAAAAAATAGTAAAAAAAGTATAAGTTAACAATGTAAATGGAACTAGAAATAGAGGAAGACCTAGGAAAACGTGGCACTATTAAATAAATCAAATATTGAATGTCGACCATGTGAGAAGTCAGAGAAATCGACGCGCTTGTTTGACACTATGTATGAATGTTGAGGAAGCGAGAGAAACATGTTAGGAAATTCTAGTCTCTCCTGTTTTATTATTAATAAATAAACAAATAAAATCTATATTTATTGTGGCTAACGGAAATAAAACATGTTTATCTTTATATTTATATAATTCCGTACGGGCGTATAAACTCCTCCTAAACGGCATGACCAATTTTGATGAAATAATTTTTTTGCGTGTGTTTGAGTGGGTCCCTGGATGGTTAAGATTCATAATTAGATACGGTAGGTATTCGTTAAGTCCGTCATGTCATTTCGTGTATAAAAAAACCGGATGGTGGTCTAGGGGATAGAACGCTTAGCTCCTGATCCAGGGGGCATGGGTTCAAGCCTGGACACGACCATATTCCTTCTTCATTCCTCACATTTAAGACTGGAAAATAAATTCTAATATCATTGATATATAATAAATCCTTGATGTTAGTCTTAAAAAAAATTATCGAAAATTCGAATATCGAAAAAATGTTCATGAACCGGCTAATAGTAGGCAAGCCATCGTTCGGGCAGGAAAATACCTGTCGAATCTATACTAATCAATCTTATAATATGTTTTGTAGCTTTTTTTTTAAATTGACACGCTTAAACATTCACCCCTTTTTATTTATTGAATGTATAAAATATACATGCTATATATCGAATAATACAATAAATTCCGTAATAAATTATTTTGTTCAATTACGTAAACCTTGGGATAGTTAAAATTTTATTCACAGAAGACACTGAGGACGATAGCAGGCAAGACCCTGGGGATCGCGGGAGGAACACCAGAATAAGAGAGATATGTGAGGTTGAGGATATTATAAGATGGAGCAGACAGCGAAAAAGCGACTGGTACGGTCATGTTCAAAGAATGGACTCCACCAGACTCCCCTATATTGCATTGCATAATCAACCTCATGGGACTCGTCCTCGTGGAAGACCTCCTAAAAGATGAAAGGACAGCTTGGAATTTACCTCACAGGAGGAGCAACTCTCTGAAGAACAGACCACTTAGGTATACAATAAGGAAGAAGAAGAAGAAAAAGATGCTTGGGCCTTTATTATAATAGATTAAATAAGTCCTCCGTAAACAAAAATACAAAACTCCGTAAACAAAAAATAAATAAGAAACATGTACCATCTCACTCTGTCTTTTCGTTTATTGTTTCTATCACAAGCCACAATCGTTTCAAACTTATTCCCTGGTATTAAAATGTACGCATTGAAGTAAATTTTACAGCGGGTTTTATACAAAAATTATGTTTTTTTTTTCGCAGTAGCTTTTGGGGAAAACCAATTGAATTTTCAAAATATACAAACGAAGAAAAAACCTAGAAAATTCAAGAAATGATAACTATCCATATTTTAGCAAACTTAATTAGAAAACGAATCAATTTAAATTTTACTTTGAATAAAGTAGAAACGAATAATAATGATGTTTTGTTCCTATTCTATTTTATATAGTCCATCCCTAAACATTAAAGAAAGAAATCTAATTTTCTATTTCTGAGTAAAATATTATTTGGAAGGTCATAGGTTATACTTTTTTTTGTTGTTCAATAAAATAATTGCTTAACAAAATTTAAATTACAGTTTTTAGAGAGAAGCACTTGAAATGTGGCTCCAACGTAGAATGTTGCGGATCTCATGGTCATGAAATAATGAGGTGCTATGTACATAGAGCCAGAGTAGGAAGAGAATTCTTGTCTGATGTGAAGTCTAGAAAGATGCCATATTTAAGACACATTCTCCGTGACGAGAAATACGATCTTCTGCACCTCATCATAAGAGTGAAGATCGAGGGTAGACGCGGTGTGGAAAGACCCAAGATATCCTGGCTCGAAAATATCAAGTAGTGGACTGGAGTTCGGGGGTGGAAGAGTTGATCCGTACAGGACAGAGGCCTATGCCAGGGTGATAGCCGACGTCAAGGGGACATGACACGGCACTCGAAGAAAAAGAAGAAGAGAGAACTGCCAGGATGTAAATACTTCCGGGCATTTACTTGACTAGCCAGCATTTAATTGAACTATAATATAAATATTAATGGTGTTCCTGTACCGACTCTTATGTTTGGAAGTGAAGCATGGAACTGGCAAAAGAAGGATGAAAGTAGAATAAATGCAGTTGAAATGAACCTAAGTCGAATGGGTGGTAATTGACGATGATACAGTGTCAAATACAAGAATAAGAAGAAAATGCATTTGTAAATGAAAGCCTTATGAACATAATATAAAAAAATATCTATTAAAAAAGTTTGTACACATGGAAATAATGAATGAAGAAATTATGTCAAAGAAGGTGTATTTTAAAAATAGAGAAAGACCTAGGAAAACGTGGCACAATAAAATCAATCAAATATTTAATGTCTGTCAAGTAATGAATGAATGAATGTTGAGGTATCGAGAGAAGTTTCTCAAAAATAGAACTGTATGGCAGTATATTATTCCTTCCTATCCCTTCGGAGAGATGGCGTGTTGGTTAGTCATTTTTATTAAATTTAAATATATTTTTTTATTTGATAAAGAATGTATCAAATATTTAGATAGGTATTGAGATTCGTTTATTAAATTATGAGAGGGAACCATGCGTTTTCTGGAGGTTATATGTTATTATGAAAGAGGAACATGTAGCTTTGCTTTGATCATTAGATGAACCTAGCAAAGCGAAACATGTCACGCTTTTATAATATCAAACATTTAAAAAACGCGTGTTGTCACATTAAACATTAACACTTTTTGTTTCTTTAGTATTTATTATTAACGGATATGACATATAAAAACAATGTTTATACCTTGAATGCCATTTTAGAGGTAACACTTCTAGGATCGCACTAGCACGAATGATGATTACCCCCTTGGACTGAAGGTTTATATACCCCACCAGCGCCCCTCCCCACTCCAATCACCCTGATCTAGATCACTGGATGTTTCAAAATGGATCGTGATCCAAGGCAGATGTCAATGGATTGGTCGTCGGACCAATGTCGAACATTAGTGTGACGTATAGACTGCCCAATATGCATGTCGCGTCTATATAAAAATTGGTATTAGAATGTACAGTAGTTGTAACATAAATATATATGGTGCCATTATAAATGTCGTCTAAATAAAATACAACCTTGTATAATTACATAAAATACTACTAGAAAAATACATTAAACCAGAAAATTTTAAAAATATATAATATTAAAATTTTGTCATCAAAATGTTGCTTTTACGGATTGTTTCGATTTTAATTTGTGGAAATCCATAGGGATTTATGGAAATATTTTTCTTTTTTACTGTTTCTTGAACAATTATGTAAATCTTCATTATAAATAATGAATACGAATGAAAATTTCTGTTTTCTAGAAGTTTTATTATATTTTTATAAGTTTTCTGTGAGTTTTATAAAATCAAGAGAGGGTCACGTAGATGGTTTGGACATATGGAACGAATGGATGAGGGAAGAATGGTTAAAATATATATACAAGTAGTGTGAATGGGAAAAGAAGTCGAGATATGCCAAGGAAGACATGGCATGACCAAATTAATCAATTACTGAAAGGCGGCCATGTTCGAAGTAGGAACAATCGACGAGCGTGCACGTCACGATGTGTGAATGACGAAGAGGCGTGAGAATTATGCCAAGATAGAACAATGTGGCGATTCATCCTCTCTGCTTACCCCTGCGGGGAAACGGCGTGATGGTTAGTTAGTTTAGTTAGTTATTATATTTTATTAGATTTATATGTTTCGCCTATCTACATTTGAATTAAAATATTAATTTATAACAGTAAACACGATTGTTTAGTGGGTTTGCTTGGATAAAATTTATATTAATTGTATAAATTGTGGCAAATTTGTTTCGCCTAGGGCATCCTCAAACTCCTTTTTGTTGGAAGTTTGAGAATGCCCTCGCAAGGAATGACGAAACAAATTTGTCAAAATTTATATAAATTATAAAAAATTAATCCAAGTAAAACCACAAAACAATCGTGTTTACTACTATAAATTAATAATGGAGTTTTACAAAATTAATACCTCAACCATCAATATGCCTTAAAATATAGTAAAACTTCTAGAACCCTTAATAATTATAGAAATATTTTCCAGTAGTGCATATTCTAACTTTATACAAACTGCAGTCGATCCCATATAAACGAGAAAAGTTTAAAGAATTAATAGCTCCATTTCATCGCATAATCGAAGTCCTTTTAACGTGCATTATTTATATGATCAAGTTTCGAAAGTCAGCATTTTAAGACGAAATGGTCAACCTGAGAATTTGAAATGGCTGTTAAAGAAGAAGGATATGCGTGGGTGGAAGAAGCAATAGTATTGCAGAGTTTATAATAAACCAACAAATGCACTTTCCTTGTAACAAAGGACAGGTACACGCATATGTACTTACTATACTCTATAATCGTAAAATCTAAACAAAGCATTCGTAGCGTCAGCTTTAAAAACAGAGTCCATTTGTTGCAAATGCACCGTGATCGTACCAAAATAAGCTATAGTAATTTAATGCAATGCATGTTACTGGATTTTTTAAATCTAATTTATAGTTATACGAGATGTACCTACTAGTACTTTACAATGCAAGAATCGTCACCAACCATCATGAAACAAATATTATTTACTATTGGGAGTACGCATTAATTCGTGCGTTTTTTTTTTCGAAAATAAAGGCTTTATTGTGAAAAAATGGTTATACATTCAATGTTCAAAGTATTGTACATGGAAAGCTACAACATTTGCCCATCTTTCTGGCAGTTTGTGGATTCTATCCCAAAAGAGCTTCTCCGGCTTGGCGGCCACGAACGAATCGAGCCAATTTTTGATACGCTGTTCTGAAGTGGCATTCTTCATTGATCTGAACAAGTAGTAATCAGAAGGGGCCATGTCTGGGCTATAAAGCGGGTGAAGTAGAACTTCCCACCCACTGTTTTCCAAATAGTTTTTAACCGGTCTTGCAAGATGTGGCCGAACGTTGTCATGATGGAGAATTATGGATTCGTGTCTAGTCGCATATTCTGGGCGTTTTTCCGCGATCGCTCTCTTCAAACGAATCAATTATGTTTGGTAGAGGTCTCTTTTGATCGTCTGACCCGATTTCAACAGCTTATAATACAACACACCCTTGTGAAACCACCAAATACGGAGCATTACCTTGGCGCCATGGATATTCGGCTTTGCCGTGGATGTTTATGGTTGGCCGGGCTTCGCATACAATTTCTTGCGCTTGGGGTTATCGTAATGAATCCATTTTTCATCACCAGTGACAATCCGATGCAAAAATGACTTCTTTTTGTGGCGTTCAAGCAACATTTCCGACATGCAGAATCGGCGTTCGATGTCTCTTGGCTTCAATTCATACGGCAGCCAATTTCCAAGCTTTTGGATGAATCCCTATGCTTTTAAACGTCTGAAAATGGTTGCTCGATCAACTCCCAATGATTTTGCATGTTCTTCTTGCGTTTGGCACGCGTCTTCATCGAGAAATGCCTCCAATTCTTCATCTTCAAACTTTTTGGCTGTCCGGGTCGTTCTTCGTCTTCTTAGTCAAAATTGCCACTTTTAAACCGTGCAAACCACTTCTGGCACATTCGACCAGCTAGAGCATGGTCACCATAAACCTCCACTAAAATACGATGACTTTCGGTAGCTCTTTTCTTCATGTTAAAGTAATGAAGAAGAACTCCCCGCAAAAACACTTTTCTGGCACAAAGTTCGACATTTTCAAATGAATAGAATGCGCGCAATGACAGTAGCTTTCAAATGAATATAGTCACGGATGAACACGACGCGAAATAATACTAGTAACGTCCTCACTTAGAAAACCGCACGAATAAATGCGTACTCCTTATATTTCTAGAACTATGAAGAATAAAATCATATTAATTAAACGTTTACAAATAAACGTATATTGTCATTAAAGTAAGAGCAGACAATGTCAGAACCAAACATCTTCCCCCCTTAGAGATAGGATACCCAATGAAGAAATTCGAAAATCCTGCAAAATTGAAGACACAGTGAAATGGAATGAGCAGAGAAGACGATTCTAGAGGGACCACATCGAGATAATGGATCCAGCAATAATTCCTAAGATCGTGATGCACGAGACTCCAGAGGGCCGTCGACCACCAGGACGACCACCAAAAAGATAGCTGGTCGTCTTCATCACAAGAAGAAAGTGGATAACATGCATAAACAGATCGCAAGATCTACAATCAGACGAAGAAAAAGAAGAATAAGATATTGTTATAATGAATACTAATCAAAAACGTCTATTTTCTAGAATACGAGTATTATAACAACAACAACAACAAACCATCACACCGTTTCCCCGCAGGGGTAGGCAGAGAGAATGGACCGCCACACTACTCTATCCTGGCACACCTCTCTAGATTCCTCCACATTCATACATCGAGTCATACACGCACGTCGATTCTTCCGGCTTCTGACATGACCAACTTTTAATATTTGATTAATTTGGTCATGCCATGTTTTCCTCGGTCTACCTCGACTCCTTACTCCATTTACATTGTTAACGTATACTTTCGAAATGGCCTTGCTATGGATTTTGCTTGCTTGCTTGCTCCTATGCTATATTATTAAATATATTTAATGTTTGTTGGCCTTTGGTAATAACTTAATACAATAAGTAACAATATTTTAAATATGTATCTTTATAATATGGATCACAGAAGAAGGACCGGTTGTCCGAAACATGTCTGATAAGTAAGTGTTGTATATACAAAATACATAAAAAATAAAAAGATAATGAGATAAAATTTATTACTATGTGTTATTAAATATTCTAAATCTTTCAAAAACATCATCATCAGCCGTCTGTCATCCACTGCTGAATGTAGGCCTCTCCCAAAGCCTGCCACCGCCCCCTATCCATTGCCGCTCCCATCCATCCATGTCCAGCAATCTTCTTCAGCGGGCAGGGGGACGTCCAATTCTACGGAATCCTGTACGCGGTCTCCACTCCAGAACCCGTCTTCCACATCGGCTGTCGGTTCTCCGACAGATATGGCCAGCCCACCGCCACTTCAGTCCGCCTATCCGTAGAGCCACCTCAGTCCGCCTATCCATAGAGTCACCTCAGTCACCTTGGTTATTTATAAAAACATAATTTTATTATAGTAAATATCAGATATTTAACAATCTACCTGTTTTACACACATTTTTGTTAGTACATTCGATTTGTTTTCTTCGGGTTCTCGATTAACCGATTCGTTCATTTAAAAAATTGTCACATACGTTCATAAAATTGCGTCACGCTAACGTGAGAAGGACGGTGGTCAACATGACATTTTTGACAGTGTCCGCTTTGAGCACAGAAGCCATTACGGATGGTGTAATAACCGAATTGACCATTAGTTATTTCACTTATGATTTGCGATTTTATCAAATAGGTCAACTATTTTGTGATTGAATACGTCACAGATAGAACCGCACCTGGAAACAATGACTTTTTAATTTTTTTTTTATAATAATAACTAACTAACGACAGGAGACCATGGCGCGCCATGGTGAATGGACACGATCCTCAATCATGAGGAATACGACTGAGGAGAAGAGACCTTCTTCCGCTCTACATTCCTTTCATAAGAAATAAGAAATAAGAAAATTTTCATATATAAATAAGCATTTGAAATTCTGTCGTACATCGTTCTAGCGCACATACGTCTAAGGGACCTCGTCTCTACCTCATTTATTCCTTCTCCTTCTTCTGCCAGTTTCATGTTTCGCTTCCATACATAAGGTTTTGGACCAAAACTTCATTCTGAACGGCCATTTTCACTTTCATTGATAAATTCTTGTTTCCAATAACTATTTTTAAAACTCCATTCACTTTGTTACCCGCACCAACCCTTCTTTTGACTTCACTATCCGTTCGGCCATTCGCTGTGATCATACTTCCTTTTACATAATAATTATATACCAGTTGTAACCCGTGAAATATTCACGAAAGTAAAGATTTTCTACCCTTTAATGCTTTTGTTAAATATACATTCGTAATCGGTAAAATTTTTTAACTTTTAGTGTTAAACTTTTTTTCATAAACGTTAAAAAATTCACAATTAACATTACCAAATGTTTGTCCTTTTAACTGTTTAAATAAATGAAAAATTCTTATAAATATCACAATTGATTATATTTTTTCGCGACAGCTGTATCGCTAACCGATGTTAGCATCGTCAGGTCTAACAATCAACTAAAATATTTTATTTGATTCTAAGACCTGATGATGCTAACATCGGTAAGCGAAACAGCTGTCGCGACAAAAAATGTGATATTTATAACAAAGTTTTTTTATTTATTTAAACAGTTAATAACAGTCATCAGAACAAAATTCAAATTATTTCAGAAATGTTCTTGGGCATTCCCATCGTGGGCATTTAAATTTTTTTTTCGCAAAGAATCTATATGTATTATGATACAGGTTATATCGGTTTTCGGAGGCCAAATATAGAAAAGGATAATGTTACTTGAGAAAAACGTAGACATGAAAGAATGGTTGGCTTGAAAAAGCTTTTCGCTTTCACACTGCATATTTAATAACGTTAGCTTACCACCCTTTCAGAAAGCATTCTGTCTCGAAACCACTTATTTTTAAACCCTAATATTTCTAGTAAAAATAGTAACATCGTTGGATTTTAAACTTTAAAAATGTCTTACTCGTCATCTTCTTTCTCCTGGCAATTTCCCATTATTTGGGGTTGGCTATCCTGATATGGTTAGAACAATTCCAGTGAATGGAAGAAGACCGAATTCCACGGAAGATTCTTAATACACGAACAGATGGAAAGCGAATGGTGGGAAGACATTCGGGTGGTGGTCTAGGGGATAGAACGCTTGGCTCCTGATCCAGGGGACATGGGTTCAAGCCAGGACATGACCAGATTCCTTCTTCATAATATTGAGCTACTCTCTGCTCACATTGACGATTGTAAAATAAATTCTAATATCATTGATTTAAATCCTTGGTATTAGTCTTTTTTTTAAATAAAAAAAAGACCAAAATTGAGGTGGATGGATGGTGTGGAGGGGTAACTCAGGACAATTGGTGTTACAAACCGAAGAATGCGAGTGCTCGACCAAGGAGAGTGGCCAAGAATTCTGGAGGTAGTCGGGGCCCATAGTAGGATGTTGCGCCATTGTTGAATATTGATTGATCCTCATATGGGTAATATGCTAAGGGGAGAAATATACCACTTCCTTCGGCTGATGATCTTTTACTCATGAGTAAAATAGAGGGACGTCTGGGAGTTGGTAGAAGGCAGTTGTCCTGGCTGCGAAATATAAGAAAGTGGACAGGAATGAACAGAGTTGAAAACCTGTTCCAAGAAGAGCAGGACAGAGATGCTTTCGGTGCAATGATCGCGGAGGGACCCGACATGGCTCCGGAAGAAGAAGATGATCCTAATATGATTCTGCCAAGCTTTAAAAAATATCATGTAAATTAGAGAAAGTTATGTAGTATAATAACATAAGATTAAGCTTACAATGTGAGTGATATTTTATAATTAATTCGAATGAAAACTTACCTATGTTTTCTAGAAGTTTTATTACTGTTAAATTTTGAAACACTGTTATAATATCACAATTTCATTTTATTCACTGAGAGTGTCGCGACAGCTGTTTCGCCAACCGATGTTGGCATCATCAGGTGTTACAATAAACTAAAGCCTGATACCCTACAATAAAGTTATTGTAAAACCTGGTGATGCCAACATCGGTTGGCGAAACAGCTGTCGAGACACTCTCAGAGAATAAAAAGAAATTATGATATGTTGATACGTGTTTTAAATTTTATACGGTAATAATGTTGTAGTATCATAGTGTTTCGGCCAAAATAATGGACTATAAGTTTTATTATATTTTATGTGAACTACATGTTTTGCCTGTCTGAAGCATTATCAAATGTCAAATATTATTTTCATTATATTTTATAAATTATTTTATAGAAAATTTTACATCATTGCATTGTTCGAGAAACAATAAATGAGAGAGATACTGTATTTTTAGTGCCCTTCCTACAAACTAACTTGCAAATTAAACAATGAGGAAGAAGAAGACTTGAAAATCTGTTACCTATTAAGTAGGAACTAGCGTTTGAAAAGTTGTGACAAGTTTCAGGTCGGCAGGGGTCTACCAGGACCTTTAGAAAACTTTAATAGTCGGCGCGTGATAACCAAGTACGGGTAAAACAATTTCTAAGTCATCTAAATTAATATTAATTTCACTTTCCTAGCATATTTGGGCAAGACCATTAATTTAGAATTATTTCGCGCTTCGCAATATTCAAATTAAGGTACAGAGTTTGTACCTACTGATTATATCATGTAAGTAGCTACTAATAATGTATCTATCTTCATTATAAATCTACATACAAGTTCCGTATTGTGGGCTAAATACTATAACTTCTTCTTCTTCTTCTTTTTCAGCCTATTCCCATCCACTCCTTGACAAAAGCCTCCTCTATTCGCTTCCATGTCACGCTGTATTGTGCAGACTGCATCCAGGTTATTCCGACATGTTTATTCAGATCATCCTTCCACCGTAGTTGCGGTCGCCCTGCACTTCTCTTTGCCGTCCACGGTCTCCAAGTCAGCAGTCTTTTTGTCCATTTTTCATCTGAGCTTCTGGCTACGTGACCTGCCCATTGCCATTTTAGAGTCGCCACCCTGTGGATGATGTCAGTGACATTTGTTTTTTCTCTCACCGTATCGTTTCTGACTCTGTCTCTTATGCTTTTTCCTAACATGGCTCTTTCCATGGCTCTTTGGGTCACTCGTAGTTTCTCGGCATATTGTTTTGACAATGTTACAGTTTCAAGACCATAAGTACCAACTGGCAGAACACAGACTATAATTAAGTAACTCAAATTTAGTAATTTAGAAAAGTATTGTTTTTAGGTTTGAGGTCAAACCATTAACATTCCGGTACTATTACGATTGCTACAAGAGAAAATGGTTTGTTATGAATTGCGTATGAGTTCAACTTAGGATTAAATTGAAATATTTTGATATCTTCAGATATATAATTTAAATTCTTTGTTTTTACGTTAAGTATTTAAATAATTATGAAAATTCTAAGCAATTAAAAAAGTTCTTTGAATTGGTAGTTTTATTTAAAATTTATTTATTATATTAATATTTAAACGATATATGATAGAATAATAACATACGAGTATGATAGAAAGAAAGAAATGATTTATTATCAAATACGGAACGTCGAAATTAGGAAGAAATCCAGATGATTGAATTATAAGTTACATTTAAAAAAAGATCCCCGAGATGGTTTGAATATATGGAACGAATGGACGAGAGAAGAATGATTAAAATATTGTATTCAGGCAGTGTGAGTGGAAAGAAAAGTCGTAGAAGACCAATGAAAGCATGGCATGACCAAATAAATCGAATACTAAAAGGCGGCCACATTCGAAGTTGGAAAAATCGACGAGCGTGCATGTTACGATGTATGAAGGTAGGGGAATATCGAGAGTTATGTCAGGACAGAGCGATATGGTGGTCCATCCTCTCTTCCCACCCTTCCGGTTTGTTCTCTAGTTGTTAAAATGAGTTAAAGTAGTTTAGTACAAGCAAAAAAAATGCCTCAAACATTTTTCAAAGAGCCCTATGACGAACGAGAGTGAAGTTTTGTTATGTAAATTTGGTTTTGGCGGGAATGGTTGACATTGGGTAGGCGAAAAAGGTTGCTACTGGAAAGTTGAAGAAGGATGTGTTTACATAAAATATTCATAGGCCTCTTTGTGATTACTACCGAACGGTAGGCTCGTTGTGGGCGGAGGCTAAAAATAAATCAAATTTCATTTCTCTATGGCGAACAGCGCTATAGCCAAATACGTAATGTTATTATGTGCCATCAATTAGCCTGTCGTGTAAATTAGTTTTATATGGGGCAAAGACAAAGAACAACATATATGTGGTACTATTTTTAAATACGTAGGAGGGTAGAGTTGTACAAAAGTTGTGTGTTTACATGTTTTCAGATCAATATTATGATACACTTTATGGAAGGTTAAGGGGTTAACACTGTGGAAATTTTCTGTAATTTGGAGGTAAATTATTAAATCCACTTTTATTAAATAAAAGTTGATGGAACAGTGTTAATTCAACGTCCATATTTCAGTAAGATAAACTTTATTGAAGGTTAAAGGATTAACATTCTGGAATTTCTTTGTAATTTGGAAAATAATTATTAACACTTTTTTAAATGACAGTTCGTGATAGGAGAATTTTCATTTCTGTGATTCTTAAAAGAATTTTATTTTAGTGTCATAATGGCGTTAGTGATTATAGATCGAACGCAATTTTTTAGATTTTACATCAAATTAACTAACTAACTAACTAACTAACCATCACGCCGTCTCTTCGAAGGGGTAGGCAGAAAGAATGGGCCTCCACGCTAGAAGCTAAAACTCTCGTAAATTCTTTTGTAGCGTCACTCTTAGATTATTGCAACGGAATGTACGCTGGATTACCAAATAAGAATAGTTCTTTCCGGGCATATTTCTCTCACTTCCTCAACATTCATACATCGTGTCGTGCACGAGCGTCGATTTCTCTGACTCCTCACGTGGCTTACATTCAATATTTGATTAATTTGATCGTGCCACGTTTTCCTCGGTCTTCCTCAATTTCTAGTTCCATTTACATCGTGAACATATACTTTTTTACCATTCTTTCTTCATTCATTGCACGTGTCCAAACCATCTTAACGATCCTTTCATTATTTTGTTCATAACACCATAATTCATACGTTCATCAATTGGATTTTATATGCGCTTTGTAGTTTGATCCTCAATAATGGTGCTTAATAAATAAAAATGAAATTAAATAATCATAAAATTAATTCATAAAAAATCATCATTTTAAAATTCCACAGTATTAGCCTTAGTTTATATTTTTAAAAATCACAAATTTCTATCAAATTATATGCTATACATTGTGATTTGTCGCAACGATTCCTGAACACCGTGTACCGTTGCGTTTGGTACGCACCATTTTACGGGCAACAAAACCAGATGCACAAGTTACCGGCAGACACAACAGCACCTTTAAATGTCAATTTTTTATGTCGTCACAAACCGGACACTATTACATTTATTAAAAAATGTCCAATAAATCTACTTGCTCTTAATTATTTTTGCTAAAGGTGAGATGGCAAATTGATCTATTTTCTATTAATGGATCAACATTAAGATATACCAAAGTCAATCATTTTTAATATGGCATTATGATGTAGACAATGAGAATTTCATTAATTTGTTTTGAAGTATTCAATTTATTGTTAACCCAATTTATGCTGGTAATCTTCCAACTGAGACAGCTAAAACATATAAAAGAATAGATTTTAAGGATTAATTGTATCTCAATAGAGACGAAAATGCAAATTGGAAACAGAATATGACGATCGAGGCGTTTACAGGACTTATGACCTAAGTTAATATTGATTGGGTTAAGCGCACGCTTTATGTAATACAACATTCCCCATTCCGCCCTTCTAACGACCGACATGTCTGTCAAATTTTCATTTCCTCGATCACCATATTCTGTTTCCAATTTGCATCTTCGTCTCTATTGAGATACAATTAATCCTTAAAATGATAACCCGCAATGGGTAAAATCCAGTATTCGTCTACAAGTATTTGTATACATTCAAAATGTTGTAAAAAGATATATTTACCTATTGATGAAGCTAGAACCCTCGTAAATTATTTTGTAGTGTCACGCTTAGATTATTGCAACGGAGAGTACGCTGGATTACCAAATAATCAATTAAGCAGAGTACAAAGCGTATTCAATGCTGATGCCTGATTGATTATGGGGCAACAAAAATACTGCATATCACGCCGCTCCTGAAGGAACTTCACTGGCTTAAAATCCGAGAGCGAGTAAAATACAAATTGTGTTTCTTCTTCTTCAAGTGTCCTGTCGGGTCCCCCCAACGTTGGCGATCACCTCGGCAAACCTATCCCTGTTCTGTGCCGCTCGGAACAGTTCCTCCACACTTCGGATGCCGGTCCACTCCCTCACGTTTCGCAGCCAGGACATTTGACTCCTTCCGGACCCTCGGCGTCCCTATTGTGTTTGATAGTGTTTAAGGCTCGACACCAGAGAGCGCCAGCGTGTATATCGGACCTCTGCGTGACACCCATGCCAACGGAAAAGCAACGTTCACTCCGATTAGTAGGAACAAGTGCAAACAACATAACGAATTCAGTCAGAGCCTATAAAGCAAGTTTCTATGATCGTGCTTTCAGCGTTGCGGGTCTGTTGGCGTGGAATAACCTCCATGTTAGTATTAAGTATGAGGATAGTGACGTTAAATTTATAAAATTTCTAAAGATTGCACTGTTCAGTCAGTCATTTCCTAATGCGCCTTTGGAGTAATTGATTTTATAAAACGGCGCACTTAAAATATAAGTCATCAAAATAATAATAGTCATCTATACAATGCGATGTTCTCACTACGGGACACATTTTGATGAAATTTGTACATACACTTTTGAGAGATGAATATGATCGATACAAATTTGAGACTCCTATTAAACGTATCGATTAAACAGAGACGGACCTTGTGCATTATGGCGGGAGAAACTTCACGGTTCAAGGGTATGATGCCTACGTATGGAACAATATAAATAAATAAAAAATATTCCTGGAATCGATTACTGTCGTTATATTGTTTTGTTATGATTACAGGCCTTTGCAGCTCAAACATGAACTAATGGATGGAAAAACCAAAAAAGGAGACGCCAACGATAAAATATTAATTCCGTTACATTGAATACGAATCCACTCGCATAAGTTTATTACCAATATTTAAACCGGTCAATTTTACATAATTATTTTAAGATTATTTTTGTATAAATCATGTTTACCACCCCTGATCTGTATGTATATAAAGGACTCAGTTTGTAATAGTGTCATTAGTCTGTTGATGCTAGTGAGCCTGGCAAAACCGATCGCTGTTGAAATAAAGACAAAAGTGAAAGTAGTTAAAAATTACATAGTTTTATTTAATCGTTATTTAATAATTCACGTGTTTTATTTTAAAGAACGTCTTTTAAATCGACTACATATTTTCGTCTATATGCGACATAACTTGGTGTTCTAGATGTTTAGTGTTTCTTTTTATATATACTTAGTATACAACACTCACGTTGTTAAAAAAATAATAATTAAATACCAAACATGTTTCGGACACACAAGCTCTTCAACAGTGATATAATATAAATATAAAAATTAAAAATGTTAAACGAAAATTTCACATAAAAAATCATTTAAACATCTGTCAAAACTGACAACATTTGTGAATTTATTTTATAATATTTTTAATATTTATATTTATATAATATCACTGATGAAGGGCTTGTGCGTCCGAAACATGTTAGGTATTTAATTTTTAAAAAAATAAAGAACTGAGCGTTGTACACTACGTATATATAAAAAGAAACATACTTCACATTGATTAACAACGATTCGATCGCGATGAAATTATAAAAAAACTTAAATAAAATTTTTGATTTTTAATACATTAGTTTAAAAAACATTGCACAATACATTAGAGGTTCAAAAGAGTAGTGGGCTACGATGGGGTATGTTTTAGCTGGAAAACATGCCTCTACAAACTGGCGTAAGGCGTCATTTGCATTCACAACAGCAACACTACTATCAAGTCCAACTCTCTAGCGTCCACGAGAGGTCTTTTTAAAGACCCCGCGAACCCCGGGCAATGTGGCACATATTACTTAGTGCCATAGCAGATAGAGAGAGGAAGAATGGCGAGCTTCCAGCGCCATAATACTGGATACACCCAGCTAAGGGAAGGTAACCCCGACAGTCCAGGGAAGGCATCAATGGCGACAATCCAGGGAAGGCAAAATCTACCAGAGAAGGCAAGGGAATACCACTCTGGAAATTTTTCCCCAGGTCATCACTATACAAGGGTGATAGTCAACGTTGGGGAGACCTGACAGGACACAGAAAGATGAAGAAGTTTTAAAAAATAGAAATAATAAGACCGCATCATTTTGTATGGAAAACTAGAACAATATTACGTGACGCATAATTCTAGTAGGTTCGTTAGTCTTTCATTGATGAGTGTTGAACAATTGAGTAGTTATATAACATCACGCATGTACGTACTTGGATTGTTTTCGTGATAGAATTTGTATCACTTACTGTTGAAATCTGATGACTTTGATTTATACAAGTTTCTTGAACTTCTACTTCACACAAAGACAAGAAGTTGGTGACCAATTCACACGACAATTATTAAATGTTACTTCTTGAGTATACAAATGATAGCAGAAATGAACTAAATCGTATTTATAGTTTGCGACTGAGCCGAATTTTATTTACATTATTATTATATAATAAATTTAACCATTGTGATGTGAAAACCAATAAAAACACACAAAAACAAATTAATAAAAATCGTCAATAAATTTGTAATTGTAATAAAATGGTTATTTATAATATAATAAACATCCCTTGGCTCTAAAAAAGGATTAAGTCCAATTCAGTATTTAAGACTTTAACATCAAAAAGTGTATTTTATTTTGAGTGAGTGTAAAAGAGCTTAAAACGGTTTTATTTCCCTTATGCAGCCACTGAATGAGACATTTACATACGTTAACTAACGATTTAATATCTAAACAGAGCTTCGGTGAGATGATAAAACATTACTCAGTACCTCTTGAGAAGTGTTTAGAACTTAATTCAGTGCGTTAACCTCATAAAAGTTTTAATTCAGCAACAAACCTTTTGAACCAAAATTGTTATTCTGATTTTTTTGGTAAAAAATCAGTACAACAAGTTTTCTAAATAATCAAATCGAATCAGTTTATTAACTCAAAAGACATTACAAACAGGAAAATGTTTAAAGCATCTATTAAGTACAGGTAAAATATTACAAAAATACAACAAAGTACCAGGAACGCATTAGAGATGGTTTGACATTATGAAAACTAGATACTTTCTAAAGTCAAGAGTATTTGTCCCCTGAACGTACCTTCACCAATATAAAAGACGTCGATCTCCGAGGAGACCGCGTTCAGCAGACTAATTGCTATTCCCACCGGTGTCACCAGAAGCAGATTGGTTCTGGTGGCCGGTTGGTAAAACAATCTGTGCTGTCGCTGTCGGAGAAATCTATCGGGGACAAAAAGACCAACACCCTCTAGCACGGCCGAGTTCTCGAAATATCCCCTGATTAATTTAAAGAAATGGGTTATGAGATGCCCATCTCTTCGAAGCTGTAAAGAATTAGTTCCGAGCATTCCTAAAATAAGTGCCCGTAATACTACTTATCCTACAATTGCTCTTTAAATGTTCTAAAGTTTACACATTCAATAATGATTCAAAGCCGAAGAATTCTTAATGAATCTTCTTATGAATTTGGATATTAGAAATATGCCTGGTTCAATGTTTAAGAGATAAGTTCCATCCACGTGTCGGGACACCCAAGATGAACCAAAGTACATTACACAGCAAGATAGTAAAATTAGCTGGGAAGGAGAAGAAAAAGTGAATGTGAAATTGAAAAAAATTATATTATTCTCAAGCATTACTCGAGTGTGAGGGAGGTTTTATAATTTCGCTGAAACAACATTACGTGGGAGCAGAAAAACTACAGTTTCGAGCGAACTTGATAGATTTAGTATTACGGCATCATTGTTTCCTTCAGCCCACGTGCACTTGGCTCGTTTGCCATAAAACAAATTTATTGCCATGCCAATATTATCATTGCTTCTGTTCGCCATTTTCCATATATTCCGGATAGCGGGCAATTCGCATGTAAAATATTGCAGGTACTAGACACAGTCGATAAACGAATTGCAGGTTACATATTGGATTAGGTTAGATGGTAGTACACAATGGAGTTCTAGTGCCAACCCTCATGTATGAAAGTAAAGCTTAGAGCTGGCAAAAGAAGGGTGAAAGCAGGATAAACGCCGTAGAAATGAGATCACTAAGAAGAATGTGCGGGAAAACGTTGTATGATAGAATACCGAACGACGAAATAAGATAAAAATGTAAGGCAGATGACTGCATCATGGATAAAATTAAATAAGTATCCCTGAGATGGTTTGGACATATGGAACGAATGGTTGAGAGAAGAATGGTTAAAAAGTTGTACAATAGCAGCGTGAGTGGAAAAAGAAGCCGAGGACGACCGAGGAAAACATGGCATGACCAAATTAATCAATCACTAAAAGGCGGTCATATTCGAAGTCGGAATTATCGACGTGCGTGCATGGTACGATGTATGAATGTAGAGGAATCCCAAAAGGTATGCCAGGACAGAGCATTGTGGCTATCTATCCTCTCTGCATACCCCTCCGGGGAAATGGCGTGATGGTTAGTTAGTTAGTTTAAATTGAATTAGGTATTATTATTATTATTATTAATATTATTATTTTGATGAATTGATCTTTACATCATTACAGCGCGAGCCAAATCGATCTATAGGGTATAGCTATCATATTGATTCTTGTGATATATGATACGTAGCTAATCTATCGCCATTTTATATTGTCACGTGGATTCTACACCAGACCAAAGACAGTGTGACAATCACACTGCCATCGCCGGAAATCTAACACGGGACCTTCGGTGTGGCAGTCAAAGCACTTACCACTCGGCCACGAAGTTCTTAAGCGTTTGATTAATTATTTTATTTAGATTGCACTATTAAGAAATGTGTAACTAACCAACCATCACGTCGTCTCCCCGAAGGAGTAGGGAAAAAGAATGGACCACCACACTGTTTTTTTTTGACATACTACCCTCGATTCCTTAATATTGATACATCGTGTCATGCAAGTCACGTAGTCGACATTCAATATTTGATATATTTAATCATGCCACGTTTTCCTCCGTCTTCCTCTATTTGTAGTTCCGTTTAAATCGTTTACATACACTTTTTTAACCATTATTTCTTCCTTATTTTTTTCCATGTGTCCAAACCATTTAAATGATCCTTTCATTATTTTGTTCATAACGCTTTTATTCGCAATGCGTTAACTTTTTTATATTTTTTTCATTCAACACACATACATACATAGATTTTACATGTATTAGAATAGATCTTATTTCTAATGCATTTATTCTACTTTAATCTTATTTTACCAATTCCAAGCTTGTTTTATGTAGCACGAAATTTATAAATATTATTTGTACTTTCTCCGTTCAATTTAATATTTTCGTATTTATCAAATAAATGTTTGGGGATATAATTCAGAATAAACATATCATTATACGAACGATGTTTTTGTTTTTGATACAATTCAAAACAAGATAGTACTCGTATATTGAAGAAACCTGTACAGGCTGTGGTGAGGCAAATGTTTTTTTAACATTTGTTCTATTTACATTGTACAGCTTATTTATTTACATTGAATTTATTAATATTAATATAAATTTCATCGTAAGTAAAGAAAAAAAATGTAGGTATATAAATTATAGTATATACTAGCGGACGACCCGACAGACGTTGTCCTAAATTTTTTTTCCCTAGAACCAGAACAAAGCGCCATCTACTGGGTCAAATTGTAAATCTAAACTATCCTGAGACCCATTCAAACACACAAAAATTTCATCAAAATCAGTCTAGCCGTTTAGGAGTTCAACTACATACGCCCGTACAGAAGAATTATATATATGTTGATAACTAACTAACCATCACGCCGTCTCCCCGAAAGGGTAGGCGGAAAAAATGGACTGTCACATTTTAACCGATGTGGCACTCCATCCTTCTCTTTTCGCCATATTATTAGTATATACATATACGAGTATGTAGATATATAAAGATATTAACTTTCATTCAAAAAAATCTTTAGTTTGATTAATTAAATGTAGGCTTCGTGAATTCAACGTTCATACACGACACGTTGTATGAATGTAGAGGAGGCAAGATAAATATGAAGCTAGAATAATAGGTATTATTTCATGGGAATAGGAAGATTTAAAATGTTATTTTTTTTGGTGAAAACGTTAATAAAACTATATTTATTTCTGAATCATAGAAAACTTGGAGAAGGTGAATTTATGTATTTTAGAATTTAGTTTTAGACAAAATAATGTAAAAACAATTGATTTTTGAGAAGCTCGATAATTTCTTACTAATTTAAGATAGATTCCAACAAAAGAAATTTCGAAATTTAAAAAAACAATTTACTCGTAAATTAATAATATCATAAATAATATTAAAACCACTTGAATGATCTCCGTGGTAGGGTGGAAAGATATATGGCTGCCACACTGAAGGTCTCGGGTTCGATTCCCGGCGAGGGCACTGTGACCGTTTTTGGTCTAGTGTAGAATTCACCTAATATAAAAAGGCGATAGATTAGCTTTTAAAATATAAATACAGTGATTGGGTTAAAAAAACATTAAAAATAAATAAATAACATTATCAATAACAGCAAGATTGTTTCCTCTTTTCAAAAAAAGTGTAGTTTTTTTTAAATTTAAAGCGTTTATATCATTCTCCAGATAATGAAGCCATCGAAACACAATTTAAGTTAAGAAGGCTTTAGACTTTATAAAATAACATTATTAACGTACAAAAACTAATATATTAGCAAACTAAACGTAATAAAAGAGTCTAGACTTAGCGAGCTTTTGTCGAGGTCGCATAGTAAACAAATTCGCACCAATGTCTACAGCCGTCTCTTACGTGTAAATTTAATAAAAAAAAACTTCTAGATTGAATAATCCAATTTCCAATTGTGAAAATTTATAGATTTAGCTTACACAATAAACGTTTGATTTGACTATTTAACTTTTGAACGGATTGAACAACATATGGCTACTGTAATTTTGGCAGTCAATTATTATTTTCTTCCTCAACATTCATACATCGTGTCATATTTGACATTCAATATTGTGACCGACATTCAATATTTGATTAATTTGTGCGTGGCACGTTTTCCTCGGTCTTCCTCTATTTTTCGTTCCATTTACATCGTTAACATATATATTTTTTTACCATTATTTCTTCATTCATTCTTTCCATGTGTCTAAACCATCTTAATGCTACTTTTATTTTCATTACTTTTAATTTGAGGTTTGGGTAGTCTTTGGGACAGGACGCTCAGAATCTGATCCAGGGGACTTGGATTCAAATAACCTGTTGTTTACAAATATAGAAAGCAACGGGAAACTACCACAATAAAAATGCCTTTGAGGCATCCTAAGAACCAGCTAAGATGTTAATTAAATTTGCTGCAAACCGATCACTAAGATTGAAACTAAAAAATAATAAATATTTGTGAAATGTATACTTATATCTGTATACGAATCCTGGATTTTCACCTGTGGGTGGTTAATGGGGAATGTTGTAATTACATAAAGCGTGCGCTTAACCCAACCAATGACAGGTCATAAGTCCTGTAAACACCTTGATCATCCATATTCAGTTTCCAGTTTGCGTCTTCGTCTCTATTGAGATACAATTAAAAATTTGAATTAACCACCCACAGGTGAAAATCCAGGATTCGTATACAGATATAAGTATACATTTCACAAATATTTGTAATTATTCTGGTCAATTCTTTGGCGTATAAAATAGGAGTGATACTCCAGGCGACTTCTAAAACAGTGCGCTAGGAGGCGGTAGCCTCTTCGCATTGTGTTAATAAAGTAGTTTGCTAAATGCTAAACAATCATTCTCCATAGATGGCGTTAGTGGGTGGATTGTATAGATTAATCTTAAAAAATTAATTAGTACAATCAAATCTACATAGATGGTTGACTGGAACTGACACGTGAAGATAGGTATGGATTTGGAGTATATATACAACTTCCAAAAATGTATCATGCATGATCATAATAACAATGGTGGAATGGGGAATGTTGTAATTACATAAAGCGTGCGCTTAACCCAACCAATGACAGGTCATAAGTCCTGTAAACACCTTGATCATCCATATTCAGTTTCCAGTTTGCGTCTTCGTCTCTATTGAGATACAATTAAAAATTTAAAAAATAATAGCTTATAAAGAATAATCCATCATTTATATTACTGAATAATCCATCATTTTTTAAATTCAGATACGATAGTCGTACATTAACTTCTGTTGAATTACATGTTCTTTAGTTTATTACTTGCTCTACTTGTGTGTGAAATTCTCTGAAGATTTAGTAATCGAGTTTGAACATAGGCGCCGTATTATTTTGGACCCCTAATGAAATTTCCTGACGTGCTCGTACGTGTGGTACACATTTATTTTACCTTGTCCACGGTGAGCCTGGCTCCAACCACACCCCACTACCCACAGCGCCACCCCCGCAACGCCCAGACGGGGAGGTGTGAGTAATTGGGTGCCAGAATGCTTGGCGAATTTTCAATATCACTAAGTGCTGTCATAAACCATACATCTCCTCCGCGTTGAAGTCGACTTTTGCGTTTTATGTAAAGCAGGGAAACTTTTTAAAAATAAATTTAATAAATGAGTACGAGTATATGATGATCCTTTCGAAAAAATGACACAAATTTTAAAGAATGTTTAATCATTTTAATTTAAATACATATTATTTTTTTATGAATTAATTGTATCTCAATACAGATGAAGATGCAAATTGGAAACATAATATGGTTGATCGAGGTGTTTACAGGACTTATGACCTGTCATTGGTTGGGTTAAGCGCACGCTTTATGTAATGGGGAATGTTGTATTACATAAAGAAAAAAAATATAGCACAAAAACATATTATTTCATTAAATAATGAAATCGAATTTAATGTTTATGAAATTAACTTATTTAACGCTAAGGCATTAACACTTTGGAATTCCATAGTAATATACTTAGGAAATTAAAAATAACTTTGTTGAATATGTTGTATTAACTCTTTTAACTCCGAAACATGTTTTTAAATTTTTTTTTAAGTACGTTAATGAAAATTATGAATAATAAAAGCGCGACTGCTTTTTCGGCTTTACATTGACTTATTTATTTGATTGTACGATTTACAACGAATTAACAAGAGCTGGTTTTTTAATCGTCTAAGATATAATATTATATATACAAAACTGTTTTTTTTTTGTACTGTATAAAATTCATCATATGATATTTAAACGATATGTCGTTAGTACACGGTTACCAATCGAGGAAATATAGAAATTTTAGAATTAATAGAATGTTTTCACTGAACTAATGTACCGTACATGTCCGGTCACATTTTAAAGTTTTTTTTCTACTATGTTATCCTATGTGTTGTATTTCAAATGTTATAATGATATAAAAAAAATACTAAAAAATAACGATCGTATCTCTGACAGAATGAAATAAGTACCGTTCAATGTATAAATATATAATAGTATATTCTAGTGATATACTTACTCTTATATATTACTTGATATTAATAGAATATTGTGTTTAATTTATGATCATAATCTTGGTAATGAATTTCCACATTGTTAGTGCCTTAAATAAAGATATAAAAAAGCTGTATAAATACTAACGACAAATAGAAATAAAAATCTACGTTATTTTTCTTTCAAGTTGGCAACAGCTAAGTCACCACGTTTTACTTTTTTACGTGCTTTAAGTTAAGACATTATTTGTCAAGAAATTTGAAGAAAATTCTGTATTGTCTTATAAATGAATAATAATACTATGTCGGCTGATCTAATTCGTGCTCTCAGACGCTTTCTATAATAGTTATGTAAGAACAATATAAGAAGACAAATTTATATAAATGGAATTTTAAGTACGTTTTTTATTTAAATGGTGTCACATTGTTTATTCAAATCAATTTCATGATAACATAATCGGTATCGTATCATTTCTATATTAAACATTGTTTTTTTAATCGTATATTATCTTCTTCTTCTTCTGATTGTAGATATTACAATCTGTTTATGCAGGATATCAACTTTCTTCCTGTGATGAAGACGACCAGCCTTCTCTCCATCTTTTTGGTGGTCGTACTGGTGGTCGACGGTCCTCTGGAGTCTCGTGCATCACGTTCTTAGGAATTCTTGCTGGATCCATTCTCTCGATGTGGTCCCTCCAGAATCGTCTTTTCTGCCTACTCCATCTCACTATGTCTTAAATTTTTCAGGATTTGCGAATTGCTTCATTGGGTACCCTATCTCTAAAGGTTCTCTCCACATTATATTCTCAGGTTCTCATTTCTGCTACTCTGAAGATATGTTTGGTTCTGACAGTGTCTGCTCTTGCTTCGATTCCGTAGGCCAATATCGGCCTGCTATATAATATATTAACGAAATATTTAAATCCACTGTTTCAAATATTGAATTACTCAAAAAATTTTAACCCAATCACTGAATAAAATATGCTTTTTTTGTTATTAACGATTCTCATAACGTGTAACAGGTAGATTATCTATCGCCATTGAATTGTCACGTGAAGTCTACACCAGACCAAAGACAGTTTGAGAATCACACTACGGGAATCAAACCCGGGTCCTTCGGTGTGGTAGTCAAAGCTCTTGCCATTCTACCACAAAGGTTCGAGATTCGAAACGCACATTTTAAAATTTTCCTTCTCCTGATATAAATGTTTATCGATTGCGTCAGGTGCAGCCCTCATAATATGTAAATATGTTTATTGTTAATTAATTTATAAAACAGACCATTTTTCTGCCATTCAGATGATTATTTTATAAAAAAGGCGCTCTATAAATTAACCAAGTTATCATTATTATTATTATTTCGACGTTTTATACAATAATGATAATAAACATACAAATACAATAAGGGGCGAGAAAAGTGCCTCCATGCGTGGTGTTTACTGTAACTATGACACCCGGCGCTCCTGGAAACGATACGAAGCTGGCTTAACCTTCCACTATAATAACAAGATACGAGGAGATGATGATATATTTTTCAGTGCCTCTTGTATATACAAAAGTTTTTAAATCAAATCAAATCAAACCAGTTTATTTTCTCAAAAGATGTTGCAAACAACAATCAAAGTTTAAGGCATCAATTGACAACAGGTAAAATGTAATAAATATATAAAACTCTAAAATTAAAAAAAATTGGTTCTATCATAATTGTATTTTTATTTTACGCGATAGTGATAATGGTAAAAAGATACTTTATGTGTATTTGTTCCTATGTCAATTTGAATAATTTCTTTGATACAATTTTGAAGTTCTTGCTGCAGTTGAGTTAGGTACCTTATTATTTTAATTAAAAAAACGTTTATAGGAGAAAATATTAAAGGTGGAAAATAGAATCATAAAATATAATAATAATAATCATAATAATAATAAAAACCGTAATTAGAAGGAACAATTACACATAATATAGGGTCAAAAACGATGAAACATAATAAATTAATAATAATAGTCATTTACTTTTTTTTATTGTTTATCGTCTTTAATTCTGAAACAGCTGTTGCGTCAAATAAAAAACAATTGTGATACATAAAACAATTTTTTTTTTAATTTAACAGTTTATAATGTTAAAGTATCATAGTGTTACGGCCAAAACGATGGACTATTCAATCTGCCTCTAGTGACACCGGTGGGAAGAGCAATTAGTCTGCTGAACGCGGTCTCCTCGCAGATCGACGTCTTTCATATTAGGGAAGGTACGTTCAGGGGACAAATACTCTTGATTTTAAAGAAAGTATCTTGTCTTCCTAATGTCGAATCATCTCTATTGCGTTCCTGATATTATGTTGTATTTTTATAATAGTTTACCTGTACTCAATAGATGCCTTAAACATTTTGCGGTTTGTAATGTATTTTGAGTTAATAAACTGATTTGATTTGATTTGATATTAGGAATACAATAAACTCTTGAAGTTTTGAAAATCGCTTACATAGACACAAGTTTTGTTTGCATTATACTAGTAAGTATGCATATATATTAAATGAATTATGTGGAAGCTTGATTTATGAAAGCACTTACATTTATATCTTTCTGCAATGTATTGTTTTCCTTGTGCGATGGATAATGGCTCGAAGTTCAGGAACAAGCTCCGGGTCAAGCTCACTGAGAATAAATCATAAGGCGGCGGGCGTGGATGTGCAATGCACCATTAATATGCAACTGTCTCGCCCCACGACATTGAAATGCAAAGTGCATTGACTTGGATTAAGGAGCATGAAGCATCGGATCGAGGGAGGATGTGGCGAGTAGCCGGTGGCATTTGGATCGCAATTGCAGCTGTAACCGTTAAATCCGGTAACCGGTCAAACGCCATATTTTATACTATAACTTCAAATGCTTTAAAAAATCTGTCTTATTTATTTCGAAATTTTCCTGAAACCACCTAACGATATATTCATGTTATTTATTTATTAAGGGTTGTTACCCTACAGTGATTTTAATAACTAACTAACTAACTAACTAACCATCACGCCATTTCCCAGGGGGGTAGGCAGAGAGGATGGATCGCCACATTGCTCTGTCCTGGCATACCTCTCGGGATTCCTCTACATTCATACATCGTACCATGCACGCACGTAGATCATTCCGACTTCGAATGTGGCCGCCTTTTAGTAATTGATTAATTTGGTCATGCCATGTTTTCCTCGGTAGTCCTCGGCTTCTTTTTCCACTCACGCTGCTTGTGTACAACTTTTTAACCATTCTTCTCTCATCCATTCGTTCCACATGTGTCCAAACCATCTTAGGGATCCTTTTTTAATTTAATCCATGATACAGTCATCTGCCTTACATTTCTTAAACGGTGATTTTAATACATACAGTGATACAGTGATTTTAATACATACATATAAATACATATACATACATATAAATACATATAAAAAACAACACGGAAATAATAAAGTAAAGCCACAAACATGCTATCACAAATATATAGTAAACTAGCAGACCCAATAGACGTTGTCCAGCAAACGTTTTTTCGTTTTCGAACTATATACTTAACGATATTTGACATTGAGTTTGAATTTTAAATCTACGCCACGCTACAACAAAGTGATATGCGCATGCTTAAACATAGTATTCGATATCAGCGCCGTCTATGGTTAACATACATAACTAAGAGTTATTCTCAGGTCAATTATTCATGAACTTCCTAGAAGGTTTTAGCGGTCAATATCCGAGTAATCATAGTGGAATAAGAAAAGGAAAGAAAAGTTATTATTATTATTATTTGGTAAATTCGCTCTTTACATAAATTTTTTAGGCAATCGCCGTTATCATTTCTCGATGTTTTTGCGAACAGCGACACATCGTTGTTTACCATTCTAAGAGTTAAGATCACCATTTTTTCTAAATACGTATTACATTTAATAGGTAATTTGGCGTTTACTCCATTATGGTTCTCACGTCTCCAAGTCTTGTATGTGGGAAGAAGGTGGGTTCTATCCCGCCTGGACGTGACGACATGGTACATGGACAAAATAAGCTCTCCCCTCACAAAGCTCGCATTACAAAATGGTCATTTGTATTCATATCGAGTTCATTTTCAAATCTATTTCGAGAAAGCTTGCTCGGAAACGTCTATAGCCATATTTAAAGGAAAATCAACAAAAAAGATAGAAAAGGCGGACCGAATAGCATGTTCAATTGAGCCATAAAAAAATAGTAACCCTAAGAAGGTATCAAAATTTGCTCCTTATTGTTGCTTGAGCACTGATTTAAAAAAAAATCTTAAGCTATAAAGTTCGTTTACTAAAAGCTTTACATAATAATTAAATAAAAATATGTTTCTTAACTACTTCCACTTTTGTCTTTATTTCAACAGCGACCGGTTTCGCCAGGCTCGCTGGCGAAATAAAGACAAAAGTGGAAGTAGTTAAAAAACATAGTTTTATTTTATTATTAGTTAAAATGAACTTCCATCATGAGATTTCAGTAAAATCATTTGATTATCATAAAAGCTTTACAATATTTTTCATAATATGTTAATTTAAATTTACTTTAAAAATACATTTTCCTGGAATATAATTATGTAATATTAGATTAATAACAAATCAAATGAGAGCCTTCTTTTGCAACGATAATCTTAACCTGAAACACCGACAAATAATGGACAAATGTTATATATGGTCTGTTCTACTATATGCCAATGAAACTTGGACTCTGAAAGTGAATGTAATGAACCGATTGGAGGCGTTTGAGATTTGGATATACCGCAGAATGCTCCGTATACCTTGGACCAATAGGGTAAGAAAGCTATTGTCGAGTGTGAAAGTTAGAAAGGTCTTATTTGGGTCATGTGCTAAGGGGAGAAAAATACTTCCTCCTTCGTAGATGCGGCACTCCATCCTTCTCTTTTCGCCCCGCGAGAGACGCGGTGTGATGGGTTGCGAACCTCATCGACATCATATATACATAAAGATATAATGAAGTTCATAACCGCTTGGATATTTTAAAATAATCTGTGTATGTATTTATTACAAAAAAAGTGATGACTTTATTATGAAAAAAAATATGTATAAAAAAGTTGTATACAAGGAAAAAAAGAGATTGTGACGACTGTTACTACTAAACATTCTTGTATACAATATATAAAAATAAAAATATATACTCTTAGAGGTGTGGATTATATTATGTGGTCTTAGAAATGTAAGTATACATAATACACATTTGTTTATTTCTCCATGAAACGTAAAAAGTTTATGGGAGCTTCCATTGGATTGTTTCATGCAATCATTTCGTAATTCAATCTTCTATAACTGGAAACGCCTATACCGCGGTGTAATGCAGATGTTACAGCGGGATAAAACACTTTCAGACTTATTGCTGTGTGGCGTTGACTCTAAGGTTAGTAACAGTTGTGCCAGACAACTTTACTGAAAGCAACTTATCGATTTGTTACATTTTATAATGAAAAAAATCATCATGTCGGAAAGTCAAAAGTGATGGTTTTTGAAAGGGAAGAGCAAATGACAGTTTGTAATATAAGTGTGAACGAAGAGAACTTGGAAAAGGTGAGAGAATTTGTGTATTTTGGTAGCATGTTAACAGCAGATGGCCGAACGGATAGTGAATCGAAAGAAGGGTTAGTGTGGGTAACAAAGTGAATGAATGGAATTGGAAACAAAAATCTATCAATGAAACCGAAAATGAGCGTTCACAATGGAGTTCTGGTCCCATCCCTAATGTATGGAAGCGAAGCATGGAACTGACAGAAGAAGGATGAAAGCAGAATAAGTGCGGTAGAGATGAGGTCCCTAAGACGTATGTGTGGTAGAACGATATACGACAGAATCTCAAATTCTAATATAAGAAAGGAATGTAGAGCGGAAGAAAATATTATGAACAAAATTATGAAAGGATCGCTGCGATGGTTCGGACATATGGAACGCATGGATGGAGAAAGAATGGTTAAGAAAGTGTACGTAAATGATGTAAATGGAGTACGGAGTCGAGGCAGACCGAGGAAAACATAGCATGACCAAATTAATCAAATTTTAAAGGTTGGTCATGTTAGAAGTCGACGTGCGTGTATGACTCGTTGTATGAATGTCGAGGTAGCTAGAGAGGTTTGCAAGGATAGAGTAGTGTGGCGGTCCATTCTCCCTGCCTACCGCGTGATGGTTTGTTTGTTTGTTTATAATGAGATATCATAGACAAAATATATGCTGCATAAAATATGATTTCTTTTACAAAATCAAATGTACCCAACATCATCTTCATCATCAGCTGTCTCTCGTGTCCGAGGAAGACTGTCCTTCACGGTTGTGGGTCCGCATGAGGCTTGAGCGCCTAATCCTGGACCCACACATTCTGGGGCATCTAGGCCAGCGGAAGGTATTGGCAGTTGATAGAATCTCCTTTCTCCTCTTCCTTCTCTCTGCGGCATCATCTTAGCACTGTGCTTCAAAGTCCTGTGTGCCTTTGTGTACTGTTATTCTCCACCATGTACCATGTATAACTCGTTGGTCCGGAGTCGGCTCGAGTGTGGCTCGGTGATATGGAGTCCCCACGAGGCGAGATACTCGCTCTTGTTAGAGAGGGTTCAGAAAAGATTTCTGAGATATCTCTACATGAGGGAGTTTGGTAGCTATCCGTGGCTTTATCCCACTGCATTCCTTTTGGGCATGCTGGGGACCAATAGTTTATAGATTAGAACATTTCTTCAGACTTATCAGGAGATTCTTTGAGAATTCCGCTATCTTGGAGGCTATCTATCTTTATGGTCCGGATGGTTATCTTCGACAGCGTCAGCACAGACTGTTTTATCTCCCAGCATGCAGAACCAACCTGCCTCTGGTGATGCCGGTGGGGACACCAATCAAACTGCTTAACATGATCGCTTCGGAGATCGATGTCTTTCATATTCGTGAAAGTACGTTCAGTTCAGATGTCTTTCATATTCGTGAAAGTACGTTATCAACATGCTGATGGAGATGAAATTAGAGAGAGAATTCAGTTTGTTATATTCCAATGTTCCGAATATTGACATTATTAGCGACAGTCAGTTATGAGGATAATTTCACCTGGCTAAGGCATTATCAAATGTAGCGAGAATCAAGCGCGTTGTTGTTTATAGACCCGATATAATGGAATAGAATATGTGAAGCTTATACATATACTAAAGAGAAATTTTATTTACTATAAGTATTAGTATATACGAAATTTTATTTACTATAAAGAATAAATATAGATAGATGAGAAGTTGTTTATAATAAAGTCTTATTTGCTTCTGAAACATGAAAATGAAACAATACACTTACGTGGGGTTTGAAATACGAAGTTGTTTTCCAAAGTGGAATCAAATTTATTTCATAGATATACTTTAGTAATGAAAACGTAAAATGTTTGCTTTCGCGATAAGAACCCTAACAAATGAGGTAATTATTTAGAAACGTGATATTCTATTTTCATGTCAATTTTTAAGGCTTTTATTACAATACTGGGAGGTAATAAACCTTCATTCACGTATATTTTTCTCACTTTATTACGTTGACATTTGGCACCAAATATGTCTGTTTTAAAATTTGCCTTCACGTTATTTTGTAAATGTTTGAATATAATAGAGAAAAACTTTATTTTTGAAACCTACAATATATATTTCAGATTACCTTAATTCATTTTCAGTGTGTTATTATTATTATTATTTTTATTTTTATTTATTTTTTTATGCATACAACAGGTCGTTTGACCCAATAACTGTATACAATTTTTTTTAGCTATTATATTGATTCTCGTAACATGTGATAGGTAGCCAATCTATCGCCATTTTATTGTCAAGTGAATTCTACACCAGACCAAAGACAGTGTGACAATCACACTGCCATCACCGGGAATCGAACCCGGAACCTTCGGTATGGAAGTCAGAGCTCTTACCACTCTGCCACGAAGGATGTCTGGTGGCATATCATTTCACTTTCTTATAATCTTCTTCTCAGTCGTATTCCTCATGATTGAGGGTCGTGTCCATCCTGTAAACTATTGACCATGGCACGCCATGCGCTCCTGTCACAGTCTCCAGGCTGCAGCTAATGAGAGACCAGTCAGATCCCTGATTTGATCGGACCAGCGGCTCGGTGATCGTCCTTGTGGTCGCCTTCCCTCCCTCTTACAATAAATACGTATTATTTTATCTGATACTTATAAAGCGTACGCATTGGATAATATATAACAACTACCCACTAAACATCTTAATCATTCGGTATTTTCTGTTTGAGGGATTTAATTGTATTTAAAAAAAGTTAGCTCAATGAACAGACTGGAAGCATTTGAAATGTGGCTCCATCGCCGAATGCTCAGAGTTCCCTAGACAGACATGGTTACCAATACCCAAGTCCTGAGCCTAGCTAGAGTTGACAGAGAATTGTTATCAACTATCAAGGTTCGAAAGATCTCATATCTGGGTCATATACTGCGTGGGGAAAAGTACCACCTTCTCCAACTGATATTGGAGGGAAAAATTGGGGGACGCCGAGGGCCCGGAAGGAGACAAATGTCCTGGCTGCGAAACGTGAGGGAGTGAACCGGCATCCGAAGTGTTGAGGAGCTGTTCCGAGCGGCACAGGACAGGGACAGGTTCGCCGAGGTGATCGCCAACGTTGGGGGGACCCGACAGGGCACTTGAAGAAGAAGAAAAAAAAATCACTTTTATTTGTTTTTCTTTAATTTTAAATGTGTTTTTAAATATTCATACAAAATAGATATAAAGTTTTCTGAATAATATATATGAAAAATCAAGTGACGTACTTCAAAATATATTCGTTTGAAATTCTAAAATTCGTCTCGCAATTTCCGTTTTCCACTCTACAGGCTCTTGCATAACATACATATATACATACAAGTATACACTCGTATATTTACACTTACCAGTGGCTGCCGATGAAACTCTATATTATAGATTCCCAAAGGGGTGGTACCGCCCTCCAGTGAGCGCTGGAGTTCTCCATGGGGGTGGTAGCGGGTCTAGAAGTAAATGGTGGCGTTGAGAAGGTCAAACGGCGATTTTTTCTTCTTCTTCTTCCGGTGCCGTGTAAGGTTCCCCCAACGCCTTCACCTGCCACTGTGTAAAACCAATTTACCTAAGGTTATTCCCGTGGGCAGGGCAATAATCCTTCTAAACCGCATCTCTTCGGATGTGGACATCTTCCACGATAGTGAGGCTACCTTCAGAAAACATCTATCTCTTAAATAATGTGTTGTTCTTCTTATTGTTTCTAATTACTTAATTGATCTTAATTTTTTAATTATCTCGTGTTTTTGTCTATTGTTTATATTGTAATTTTTAAATTTCATAATTGTATATTCTGTTTAAAATAGTTTTTTTGTTGTTTTTGTATCCTACCTGTACAGTCATAAGCGCTTTGGTTATATACTGTAATGTTTATGATTTAAAAAAATAAATAAATTGAAATTGAAATTGAAAAAAACAATGGCGATCACTGGAGCGAAAGCATCCTTGTCCTGCGCCACTTGGAACCGGTCTTTCATTCGTTTCACCCGGTTTGAGGAGTTCATAATGCTCCATACCACTCTGATCCCACCATATACATTTCTTTGACAGCACGAATATTCCGCTTAGGCGTTCCTGTTGACGTCGATGGGACGGGTGTGCCAGGTCTAGCACAGTATTTCTTGGGGGTAAGATTGTCGAAACTTTTCAACATTTCTCGTTTCCTGTTATACGATAGAGAAACGAGTTTCTATTCTGCCTTGCAAGCAGTAATTCGCACGTCAAAAATCGCCTTTCAACGTCTCTTGGCTTCAGGTCAACCAATTGCCTTGCTTTTGGATTATTCCCATGGCAGTTAAGCGTTCATTCACTGTTGACACACCAATATTTAATGCTTCTGCCAGTTGTTTAAGTATTTGAGTTGGATCTTCATCGAGTAAACCGTCCAATTCCTCGTTTTCAAACGAACAATATTCCAGTGCGATCTTTACTTTTCGACATTTTAAGTAGCTATAAAACAAATGTTGTGAGAATGATAAACATTTACGAATTGAACTTAATTGACAATGACTTGCAAAAAAATAGCCGCCAGATTTGAAGCAGCCAGAGACCTCTGTTGTCAAACGGACCGAACTTTCTGAAACACCTAATATAGCTCCTTAAGGGTAATGGAAGTGGAACAGCGATCCAGGGGACGTAGAAGGCCCAAACTGACATGGATGGGACTTATTCAAAGGACTCTCAAAAGAGATCGGATCCCACAGAACAGTCATAGGAATGCCATTCAAGAAGAGCCAACCCCAAGTAAATGGGACAATGCTAAGAAGAAGATGGTTGGGGTGAACTTATTGAAAAATTGTATCAACCGCTACTGACGAATACAAAATAGTGCATGTAAGGGACGAATGCATATGCACACGTGTGTAAATAGTTGGGTGAGTGTATATATGTGTTGAGTGTTGAATAGCTAGAAAATCGAAAGCAGAACGCTGAACGGATATTTGCACTACGGAATCAGTTTAAAAAAGCTCTCGACCGTGCGCTGCAAAATTTTCAAATAAACCAATCGAGTTAGGAGGCGATTCTACAAGATCTAGAAAATATTATACAATCTTATACTATTCAAAAAACTATCACGAGCATGACAGTTTTCTTCCGCGTTGGAATTTATTTTGTTCGTATTTCCACTTTTTCGAAAAATTACGCGGAAAATGTAATTAAGAACGAACGAGAAAACTGTTTTTCTCTCGTAGCTCGTGCAATGTTTCGTGAATTTGTATGCAGTTGTCATTAAAAATAATTGAGTCGACCCTTAAGCCACGTTGCAGGCATTCAACATAGTTTTTGTTCAATTTGACCTATTTGTCTTTAAAATATTTTAAATCAAATCAAATTAAACTTCAGTTTATTGTAACACCTGACGATGGTAACATCGGTTACCAAAACAGCTGTCGCGACGATTTAAAAAAAAATTAACTCAATTTTTGATATTAAAACAGTGTTTTTAATGTAACAGTGAATAATGTTAAAATATCAAAGTGTTTCCTCCAATACAATGGATTACCTATTATTATTATTATTATTGTCTATACAACAGGTCGTTTGAACACAATTACTGTATGCAATTGTAACAATATTTCTTTAACTCTGTAAGACTACACTTTATTAAAATTAATAATAGAAATTAAATTAAAATTTGATAACAAAAACAAACATGTTTCGGGACAAAGAAGCCCTTCATCAGTGTAGTTACATATAAATTTACATATTAAACCATTTATTTAAGCTATTATATTGATTCTCATGACATGTGATAGGTTGCTGATCTATAGCCATTTTATTTTTTCGCTAATTGTACACCAGACCAAAGAATCACACTGTCTTCGCCAGGAATCAAACCAGGGACATTCGGTGTGGCAGTCATACCTCTTGCCACTCTGCCATAAGGTCGACCGACTTGTCCAGCATTACAGTAAACTTCATCATCAATGTCAGCGCCATGTCAGCGCCATGTCAGCGCCATGTCAGCGCCTTGTCAGCCCCTTGTCAGCGCCTTGTCAGCGCCTTCTCAGCGCCTCCTCAGCGCCTTATACTGAAATGCCAATACAGTTTTCATAATAGTTTTGTACATATTTGGTTAGGTTATGTTTTTAAGAAGCTTACTTTTCGTTAAGAAGACCACTCATTTTGAGCAAGTTTCGTATCTTATATTTTAAATCTCTCTTACCTATTCTACAAATAAATTGATTTTTCACGTTTTATTAAATGCTTACGATTCTGCAACCAAGTTTATAATTGTAAAAAAAAACAAGCACAGTTTAAAGGCGCCTCCAAATTTACATTCGAAGCTCGTAATCTATCCATATTAATATAATTTACGAGTACAGAAGTACAAAATCATAATGTACACATATGTGTTGTACGTTAAAAAAATTGCGTTGGTTTTTGTACCATATGTTCAAAACGAAACGCTTTATTTGTCATGATGAGACATAATTATTATTTATTATATTTTGCTATTGATTTAAAAAGGAGATTTAATCTGATATCGTAAAAAAATTAAATAAATCCTGGATGGGTACATAATACAAAATTAAATATACAAAAACTAATAGAAAATTTTGAAACACATAAATTATTTTGTTTTAAAAAAAAAGTTTTAATCTTTCGACTGGTTTCGCTCCAAGTGGAGCTTCAGAAGAGTAATAAAAAAATTGTTTATATTTTTTTCTAAAAATGTCACACCACAAATTAAGGGCATTATAAAAAAACAAAAGAAATGTTTTTAATTCAAAATATGTTTTATTACTACTGTTAATAATTGGAATGCAGGAAACTATTGGACCGATTAAAATATTTACAAGCAAATAAGAGATTCAGACGTGGTGTGTTCGTAAGAAGGGCGGAATGGGGAATGTTGTTAACATAAAGCGATCGCTTAACCCAACCAATGATAGGTCATAAGTCCTGTAAACGCCTCGACCACCATATTCTGTTTAAAAAAAAACTTACATCTTCGTCTCTATTGAGATACAATCAATCCTTAAAAATAAGAGATGTTGACATGTCATTATAAGATATTTTAATATTCTCTCTATGTCACCTTATACCTTACCTATAAGGTCCATCCAATTATCGCCGAAACATGTCGCCACTTAAAATAAAGCCTTTCTATCATGGAATCCATTGCTCCAAAGGATAAAGTATGTTTTTTTTACTTTGATGCCAAACAGTCATTTTCAACAGTAACATTCGGGTGGTGGTCTAGGGGATGGAACGCTTGGCTCCTGATCCAGGGGACTTGGGTTCAAGCCTGGAAACGACCAGATTTCTTCTTCATAATAATGAGCTATTTTCTGCTCATATTGACGATTGTGATAATAAATTCTATTATAATATCATTGATTTAAATCTTTGGTATTAAAAAAAAACACAATGCACTCCTTTTTTCCTTTAAATATTATTTGAATTAATACGTTTTAACTTCTTTTTACACAATTAATATGAATGAAAACGTTTTCTAGGAGTTTCATTACAGTTTATGGGAATGACATGTTTCGTCTTTCTAACGCATTGTTAAATGTCACATTTGATCATCAAGGTGAAACATGTCATTCCCTTAAACCTTTAACTATTATTTAATAAAATATTTAGAAAAAATATGTTTTCATTTGTATTAAATATTTATTATGAAGTTTTACATCATTGTTCAAGAAACAATGAGTATCTGTTTACATAATTAATTAAATTCATTTCAATGACAATTATAATTGTTAACATGTCAGCTTTAAAGCAAATTCATTTAAGGAATTCCTTAGAACAGATAACCCCAGTTGGGAGGTATTTAAACTATGTAGGTAAATGATCAATAAATAAATAAATGGAATCACTGACTGGAATGAATCAGTGAAAATAAAAAGTGTTGTTATACAAAGTTTTATTATATTTATTCAAATATGAATCCACAACTCAAAGTGAAGGCGAACATGGAAGAATCACCATTGTATAGGGTGTGTTTTTAGAGGTGTTACAATACATATTCAAAATGAAAAAAAAACAGGACACGAAAAGAAGAATGTCTATGATATTGGTTTAATTTAATAGATAATTTTATGCCATTATTGTTTAAATATGACTTCGGGCATATGAGCGCCACGGCTAGCTCGAATGAAACGCAATCGTGAAGTCCAAATTTCGACAATCGTCGACTTTGTGGATGCGTATTAACCACTAGAGTGTACGTGGTGCAAAAACGATCCATTGTCTTCCGAATAACTTGCTCGGATGGACGATTATGTCGACCGTAAAATGGACGTAGTGCACGATAAGTTTGGCGAACCGAACCATGATTTTCAAAATAAATTTGCACAATTTGCAAGCGCTGTTCTGACGTCAGTCTATTCATGGTGAAATGGCAAAACGTACTTACTACAAATCAACTATTAACTGTCAAATTGACAGACTGTAGAAACAATGTTGCCAGTTTAAAAACCAAACCTCTAAAAAAACACCCTATATAAGTATACAGCATTACATTTTATAAGCAAAATCTTCAAAATCTAAAAACGAACAACGAACCTTCAATTATATTATGATACATCATTTTTGTACCACTCTTTTATAAATAAGTATTTTTTCTTCGTATTGCTAAAAGCTTTTTAAAGCGGAACCACTGATAGGTGTCATATTTATTTTACTCGTCAATTTCCTTTTGATTAACAGCTATCGGGAAAATATCAAATCTGTTCAAGTGACATTGATCATATTCGCGAGGTTCCTACGATATTATGAAAGTCAGTTATTTTGGAATGTCGGTATAGGATATATTTAATTTATTAACGATAATTAACATATATATATATATATATATATATATATATATATATATATATATATATATATATATATATATATATATATATATATATATATATATATATATATATATATATATATATATATATATATATATATATATATATATATATATATATATATATATATATATATATATATATATATATATATATATATATATATATATATATATATATATTTTTTTTTTTTTATATATTAAATAAATATATCTGCAAAACCAACGAACATTCGCGTTTACATTAGTTTATAATGAAGTTTTGCAAAATAAAAAATACAACCATCAATTTTATGACGAAAACCATACCACCACCATATCAGGGACCATATCTTTCCTCTTTTCATCCCATTTTCAATATTATTATTATATTATTTTGGTGTGGAAGTCGTAGCACTTATCACTCGGCCACTTATATCGTCAATAGTGGGGGATTCTAATGCTATGTGTATATGTTTTATTGTTTAGATGTTAAAAGTGGACCTTAAAAGTCAACTCAGTAAACCGCCGAATGCTCAGAATTCCCTGGATATTATTACTACTAAAAGAAGAAGAAGAAGAAAATAAGTCTAAACTGACATGTAAATATAAGACGGTCTTCGTAGCAGAATGGCAACAGTTATGAAAGTCACATCAAAGGTCTCGCATATGATTCCAGGCGATGACAGTGTGATACAAAAATTCTCACGTAGTCTTTGGTCTGGTAGAACACACGTGACATTAAAAATGTTGATATACTAGAAACCTGTCACATGTTATGAGAATCAGTAGCTAAAAAAAATTAAACAGTAATTGGGTTCAAATTACCTCTGTATACAAAACAGTAGAAAGCAACGGGAAACTATCGTATTAAAAAGACCCTTGTGGTTTCACAATAACACACAATTATATTAATAGACTTTGCTGCAAACCAATCCCTAGGATTGAAACTGAAAGAAAAAAGTAAATATAAAATATGGTTTCAGTGAACTAGTAAAATATATAGGGATCGATGGAAATAGCCGAGTTTGGTTGGCGCTGCTCGCTCAAATTAGGATGTGATAAATTTATCGCCAAATTCACTTTTACATCACGTCATATGGCTGGAAAGTAAAATAGAATTTTGTACACTACCGTCAGTATACAAGATAACACATGAACCTTACATAACTCAAACCATTAAATGTATTAATTTTCAAACACTGTTATTACACATATCACGATATATTTTATAAGATTTATAAGATCTTGCGACAGCTGTTTCGCCACCCTATATTAGCATCTTTTTTTTAACATATGTGTCCAATCTTCACGCGTGAGAGATGGAAACTGAAGAAGAAATGTCAAAGAAGAGACATCCACATCACAGATCTCCCAGCCATCCTCCGCAACAAAGATACACTCTGCAGATTCGTGGACTTCGCAACCACGGTGGTGGATCATAATATGTGGTTTTTTTTACAGGTACGTCGCGTCCCAACTGAGGTTTTCCATGGTTCCCTCAGTTGCAAGGCAAATGTCGGGATGCTTATTAGCTAGTCCATGGAATCCCATATATAGGAACTCCACTTCTATTTCATATTCTTTCTTCTCACCAGCCTCTCTCAGCCACCCTAAAGCTTTATTACTTCGCAGAACTGCAAATTAAACAAGTCCACACCACCCTGACAAATAAAATGCAGGGCATCAAACAATAGATTCAACTCGAGTTTAAAAAAAACATGATGCCAACATGTTTCCGAAACAGCTGTTTCGGCAATATCGTAATAATTTATAGATAAATTGTGATACGTATAATAACAGTGTTTCTAAATTAAAACATATATTAATATTGAAATATCTTAGTGTTTCAGCCAAAAAAATGCAAATTCAAGCTTGTAATGTACACGTCTGCACAAGATTATTTAAAAAACATATACGAGTACACACACATAAAATGAGAAACACGATAAAAACTCATACGTGGTTATAAACATGGCCTTGCTTCGTATTTTTTATTTTTTATAATGTTTTATTACACTGGATAATGCACTGGATTTAATCTATAAAAAGTAGTCTTTTTGTTGTTGATAATAACTACATAATGAAAATCAGTGCCTGTTTACAGACTACGTTATATTTTTCTAACTGTCGATTTATTAATGAAAATGTTCAATGATCTAAGTTCTTTATCGTATAGAAGGTAATATTCTTGTATATATCGGGGCAAGGAAATTGCCTCCACGTGTAGGGTTAATAGCACACCCGTCGCTTCAGGAAACGACGTAAAGTCGGCGAAACCTTCCATCTCAATGGCAAGAGATTTTAAAGAGATGAAACTCTATTAAGACTATTCTTACGATACTAGTTTACCATTAACACGAAGAAGTAGAAGAATATCGTATATATTATATTATGAATGTACGAGTATATATTACATGGTAATTCTTCTTCTTCTTAGTTTAGGCTGTATGACTTGTTTATGACTTTGATCTGTCCTGGGATGATAATTTTCAGCCATCTCTTCATCTCTTCGGCGGCTTTCCTGGTAATCTCTTAATGCTGGGTATTTCATATTTAACAATTTTTACATATGTGTATTCTCCATGCCGTCTACATCAGGGGCGATACTCCCATAGAAGACCAGAAGCCCGGCTTGCGTAAGAAATTTTGAATCAAAACCTCTTCTGGCTTACAGAGGTTCACTTCTGATAGGAACATTGTTGGAATGTGATTTTGTGGGTTTTTGGTTTATGCGGGGGTATGATTACTTAGATTTAAACGTTTCGATTCAAAATTTCTCACGCAAGCCGTGCTTCTGGGCTTCTATGGGAGTCCCGCTACTGGTCTACATGATCTCTTCCACATCTTACTATGTCCTCAACACCACAGACAGACCATATAGTCTCATTTCTGATCTGATCTCAGAGGGTTCTGCCTACGATGGAGCATAGGGTTTGCATAATAAATTGATTTAAAAAATCCGTTTTTTTAACACTTTTCATTTTAAAAACCTAAATCATTTTATGATTTTTTTTTATTCTAAAACCCCACGTACAATTATACGGTGTTATTTTTTTTTAATTATTTAATTTTGTTATATATAAGTGTGTCCAGTAAAGTTGACGGTGGTGTATCGATATTTATGTCTCCCAAGGTCTGCGACTTGAACCAATATATTTAGCGGCGACCTTTTATGGATCGGCCAATGATTGGAGATAGGCCACGCCCTCGGCAGGTAGGTAGGTGCCAGCTTAGATCTTAGACGTAATATGGGAATAGTTGGCAACCGGTTCTCATCGCATTGTGCTCGTATCGAGATGAACAGGGGTACCTACGGACGCCCATTTCATCAATTTACTGCTGTGTTCGACATTTAAATTACGCCAACGAGCGGTGTAACTTGTCATATTTATATTACCATTAAGAATATACTTTGTACTATCTATCTTGAGATCCCAATGTGCTCAGAATCCTATAGAACTCATTGGTTGTGAGCAGACTCGAAAGTGGTTCTGTGATACGAAGTCTTAGCATAGCGATATATTCCGTGATGCAGAAAAGGGTTAAGAAAATAATTCTTAAATATCTCTACTTAAGGAAGTATGGTAGCAATCCGAGGCTCTATCCTACGGCATTTATTTTAGGAATATTGGGGAACAGCTGTCTGCTCTTCGAATAGTTGGTTTTCTCATAACCCATTTACTTAGATTAATCAGGGGATATTTCGAGAACTCGGCCGTGCTAAAGAGTGTTGGTCTTATTGTTTTGTTATTTTGATAGATATCTTCGACAGCGCCAGCATAGATTATTTTACCTACTGACCGCCAGAACCAACCTGTCCCTAGTAACACTGATGGTAAGAGCAATATCTTCCTAGTAATCTCATTTCTATACATTTTACCTAATTTCATCCAGTATTAAAATAAAAAGGATGCTGAAGCGGCATCGAGGTAGTGGAAGACCAATTGGACGACCAAGGCGACCAACGACCAATTGATGGAAAAATGAAGTTGGGAGCTATTCAGCGAAATTGTTACGAGTGTCAAATTGGAGGGTTGAAGCAGAGGATAGGAGGAGATGGAGGCGAGGAATAATGAAAGCTAAGGCTCGATATGGGCTGTAGGGCCATCGGTCAAGAAGATTATTAAAATAATTATTGAACGCTTAGGCATTAACGCTGTGAAATTCCGTAGTGATATACTTAGGAAATTGAAAATAGCTTTGTTTAATCCACAAAATACTAAAAAAACACGACATGTTTCTGAGGGTACCTCCATCTTCAGATGTAAAAATATATTATAATAAAAACTAAACAAAGAAAGACTAATAAAAAACGCATTGAAAATTCGATACAATAATTTGATTTTATATTTTAACCTGGGTTATTTGTTATCAGTACATAAAAAAAATTTAAAATAGTAATATAAAAAATAAAATAATATTATATTAAAAAAATAATAACAAAATAAATGAATAAATAATAAAAAAATTAAATTTAACCCAGGTTAATTTTTAAATTCAAATTATTGTGTCGAATTTTAAATGCGTGTTTTACATTAGTTTTTATTATATTTTTAACACCTGAAGATCCTCCGAAACATTGTGTTTTTAAATATTTTTTTAATATTTTGTGGATTAAACACACTTGTCGTATACGAGTATATTAAAATACCTTTTTATAAATCATCATATGCATTTGATTGAAATTATGAAAATTAAATTATAGCCAAAAGGTTTATAAATGTTATTGTTGAACTCGACAAAACAAATAAATAGTACAAGCATTACAAATGTATGCTTTTGAGATTAAAATCTTTATGTTGGTCGTATACTGCGGACAAAGAAATTCCGCTTTGAGATGGAAAGATAGAGATGCAGTCCGAAATAATATTGACTTTGTTAGCATACTGAAATATTCGCCGCGTATTTTCTCTCTCCCTCTCGGGAGACTCCCAATATATTTATACAGCTGACGTATATTGAAATATCTTCCATACAGAAGTCAATCCTTGACCTTTCCCAAACGATTCCCGCCCGTGATACAAATGTTACTTGTTCATCCAGGATACGAACTGGATCTGAACGCAATGTCCTTTAATTATCGTCAATGTCAATGTTGTTTATTTAAAGCAAAATAACTAAAGTTTATTTAACTTCCATTCGTAGGGTAAAAGTAAAGATCGTTGGAATTAAAAAGTATTTTTTCTTTTTTTTTTCTTTTTTACAACAGGTCATTCGAACCCAATTATTGTAAACAATTTATTTTTTACCTATTAAATTGATTCTCATGACAAATGATAGGTAGCTAATCTATCGCCATATTATTGCCACGGGAATTCTACACCAGACCAATCACACTGCCATCGCCGGGAATCGAACCCAGGACCTTCCATATGGAAATCAGAGCTCTTACCAATCTGCCACGAAGGTCGACCAATATTATAATACATTAATATGTATTAAATCTAAAATTTTACTGAAATCTCTTGGAGGAAGTTCATTTCAAATAATAATTAAATTAAATAATAATTAAATAAAACCACGTTTTTTTTTCAATAACTATAATACTAACACGTTTCGACAGCGACAGCGACTGGTTTCGCCAGGCCAACTGGCATCGACAGACTGGTGACACTATTACTACAACCATACAGGTCGGGGTAGTAAACAAGATTCAGTGCTAAAGTAATATTAAATAATTATGCAAAATTATCTAAATTTAAATTTGATATTAATGTCCATTTTCATCAAATTTGTTTTTAAGTACAATGGATCTTCAACTGATGTTTTAAAGAACGAAAAAAAAAAGTTATATTTTTTCATAAAATTATCTCGCCAGTAGAAAAATGTAATTATGTATTATAATGATGCGAAAAAATAACTACCTAACTAACCATCACGCCGTCTTTCCAAAGGGGTAGGCAGAAAGAATGGACAGAAAGAATATACATCGTGTCATGCACCCCCGTCGGTTTCTCTGACTCCTCACGTGGCCGACATTCAATATTTGATTAATTTAATCGTGCCACGTTTTCCTCGGTCTTCCTCTATTTCTAGTTCCATTTACATCGTTAACAAATACTTTTTTTACCATTCTTTCGTCATTCATTCTTTCCATGTGTCCAAACCATCTTAACAATATATTGTTTTTATAATTTCAATAATCATAATAAAAATGATTATTGGAATTACGATTAAAATTAAAAATTTATTTATTATTATTATTTTAAAATTACGTGTCACTTTATGATTAACATTTAATTATAATAAAGTCATAAATTAAGTTATCAAAAACTATTTTTACATCAAATATTGAAGAAAAAATGACATGAAAATGATAACACTATATTTTTTGTACATGTGATTTTATAAATTACCAATTAACCATTTGGCAGAAATGCCAATTTCACGAACCTCACCCAACCCTAGTTGAATGTTTTCATTAAAATAAGGATACCGTTTTACTTCGACAAATTTAAACCAAACGATGCAATTAACACAGACATCGCCAAGAGCAGCCCACATACTGACACTCCTAATTAGCGATTACTTTTTAAATTACGGTTATGTTCCATTTTAAAACCTAACCGAACTGGATCAGTTTATATCATTGACTAAATTATCCATTTTTTTTTTAATCATGGTATATAAACAAATATTACGTTTTCGTTTTATTAATTTCGATTAAGTATTATACTTTCACTAACTAACTTACCATCACGCCATTTCCCCGGAGGGGTAGGCAGAGAAGATGGATCTCCACAATGCTCTGTCTCTCTACATTCGTACATCGTACCATGCACGCAGTCGATTATTCCAACTTCAAATGTGGCCGCCTTTTAATAATTGATTAATTTGGTCATGCCATGTTTTCCCCGGTCGTCCTCGGCTTCTTTTTGCACTCACAATGCTTGTGTACAACTTTTTAACCATCCTACTCTCATCCATTCGTTCCATATTTCCAAACCATCTCACGGATCCTTTTTTTAATTTTATCCGTGATGCAGTCATCTGCCTTACATTTCTTTCTTATTTCATCGTTTGGTATTCTATCATACAACGTTTTCTCGCACATTCTTCTTAGTGATCTCATTGCTACGGCGTTTATCCTGCTTTCATCCTTCTTTTTCCAGCTCCAAGCTTTACTTCCATACATGAGGGTTGGCACTAGAAACTCCATTGTGTACTGCCATCTTTGCTTCTGTGGATATATTTCTATTTGCAGTAATGATAAAATACTTTCACGACTATGGATATTTAAATAAACTAACTTACTTATTGCTGAGCAACATCAAAGTCCGTAAGGTGTCCTACTTGGGCCATGTTCTGAGAGGCTGAATAGTACGCACTATTACATATGATCTTGGAGGGTAAGATTGAGGGTCGACGAGGTGTTGGGGGAAGCCGGGTTACCTGTCTGAGGAACATCCGAAAGTGGACGGGGCTGAGGACTGTGGGGGAGCTGTTCCGAGCTGCCCAGGACGGGGAGGCCTACTCAAGGGTGATAGTCAACGTTGGGGAGACCTGACAGGATACGGAAAGAAGAAGAACTTACTTATCATCACGCCATCACCCGAAGGAGTGGAGAGAAAGAATAGACCGCTACAGAGTTTTCTGACATACTTCTCTAACTTTCTCAACATTCATACATCGTGTCATGCACTCAAGTGTCTCCTCACATGGCCGACATTCAATATTTGATTTATTTTATCGTGCCACGTTTTCCCCGGTTTTCCTCTATTCCTAGTTCTATTTACATCTTTAACATATACTTTTATTGCAATTCTTTCTTCATATATTATTTCCATGAGTCTAATCTAACTTAATGTTCCTTTCATTCTTTTGTTCATTACACTTACATTCGCACTGCATTCCCTTCTTATATTTGTATTCAATACTCTACAGGTATCATATAATACACATATTTTCCACGCATTCGTCTAAAAGATCCAATTTATACTTAATTTATTTTACTTTCATATTTATTTTGCGGTTCCATGATTCGCTTCCAAATATATGTTTATTTAAATGTCTAAATTTGGGTTCCTAACTACATTAGTATACAAAAATAAATCAAAATTCAGCCATACGATTTCTAAAGGCGCAGAAATATTTCACTGTCAAAACAATGACTTATTTCCAGACGATTTGCTTCTAAATAAAGCAGGTAATCAGGTAAAATCGGAACTAGTTTGTTTACCAGTGTACTGGAAAAACTCAATATTTTTTTCGTTGTGTTTGAACAAGTATTTATTGTTTTGTTCAAATTTGATTGATCGATAAACATGTTTGTTATTTTAAAACACATTTTAATAAATCTCAAGATTATCAACGACCTTCGTGGCCGAATGGCAAGTGATAGCTCTTGCCACGCCAGTTCGATTCCCGGGCGATTTAAGTATGTTTGCGAAGTTTGGAGCTAACGAAAGAGGGATGAAAATATGATGAATGCCTTAGAAATGAGATCACAGCTAAGAATGTATGGGAAAACGATGAATGATAGAATACCAGACGAGGGAATAAGGAAGAAATGTAATGCACTTAATAAGTTTTGACAAATGGAATGATTGTATGAGAAAATAATGTTTTAAAAAAATGTTTACACATGCAATGTGAATGAAATCGAACCAGGGACCTTCGAGGTGGCAGTCTTAGCACTTACACAATACTTCTCACGTCATGTATTTCTCTCGCTTCTTCAACTTTCTTACATTGTGTCATGCAAGCACATGAAATTCTCCGACTACTCAAAACAGATTTTCGACACATATAATTATTTTAAAGGGCGCGCGATGCCATCCGTGCGACAGTAATTCGTATACTCGCCGCTAGACCAATCAAATCTGATGCAACTCTACCTGATTCATTATTCCACTCAAACAGCGGTCTGAGTTACGTCAGGCGGGAATTCGGGTCATTACCGGCGTGGCGCTGTGCTCCGTGAGCTGAATTTCCCACCGAATTATTAATGTAAATTCCGAATATTTCACTTGTGTGAAATTCCTGTCTTTTGAAAATACACCTAATTGAAAGTGAATTGTACAAAAAAACCCTATTAAATGAATTATTTTGGAGATGTGACAAAAATATATACCTGTAACTAACTAACTAACTAACCATCACGCCGTCTCTCCGAAGGGGTAAGCAGAAAGAATGGACTGCCACACTTTTCTTTCCCCTCAACATTCATACATCGTGTCATGCACGCGCATCGATTTCTCTGACTCCTCACATGGCCGACATTCAATATTTGATGTATTTGATCGTGCCACGTTTTCCTCGGTCTTCCTCTATTTCTGGTTCCATTTACATTATTAACATATAATTTTTTTACCATTCTTTCTTTATTCATTATTTCCATATATCCAAACCATCTTAATGATCCTTTCATTATTTAGTTCATGACACCATCATTTATTACTTCTTATATTTTCATTCGACACTCTATCATACACAGAGTATCCACACATTCATCTAAGAGATCTCATTTCTACTGCATTTATTCTACTTCCATCCTTCTTTTGCCAGTTCCATGCTTCGCTTTCATACATAAGGGTCGATAGAAGAACACCACTGTGCACTGCCATTCTAGCTTTTTTGGATAGGTTTTTGTTTGCAATGACAACTTTAATTGCACCATTCACTTTGTTGCCTGCCCCAACCCTTCTTTCAATATCCCTCCCCACTCGCCCATCTCTTGTAAACATACTACCTAAATACACGAACTCAACTACTTGCTCCAAATTTTCACCATTCAAGCTAATGTTGCAGACTGTCATGGTTTCTTCCTTTTCAAAAATCATTACTGTCAAAAATCTGTCTTCTAGGAGTTTTATTATATTTTATATGGAATGACATGTTGTGCCCTTCATGTCATTCCATATAAAATATAATAAAAGTCCTAGAAGACAGACGGTGTCATCATTAAATAATTAATATGAACTTTTACATCATTGTTCAAGAAACAATTAATATATATTAATTTCACATGTTATACGAGTATATGGTATGTTTTACTATATGGCTGCGAAACCTGGACTCTGAAAGTGAATGTAATGAACCGGTTGGAAGCGTTCGAGATGCAGACGTACTACAGAGAGCCAGAGCCAATAGAGAGCTGTTGTCGAGTGTGAAAATTAGAAAGGTCTCATATTTATGTCATGTGTTAAGGGGAGAAAAATACCACCTCCTTCGACTGATATTAATGGGTAAAGTCGAGGGACGTCAGGGAGTTGGTAGAAGGCAGCTGTCATGGCTGCGGAACATCAAAGAGTGGAAAGGAATAACAAGAGTTCAGAAACTGTGCTAAGTGGCGCAGGATAGATGCCTTTGCTGCAGTGATCGCCAACGTTGGGGGGACCTGACATGGCACCGAAAGGAGAAGAAGAAGAAGAAGAAGTTTTATAATGGAATAGCTAATATGGCAGTGCACAGTGGTTTTCTTGTATCGACCCTTAATTATTATTTATATTATTTATTTGTTTTATCGCTCTTTACATCATTACAGCACGAAAACGATTTAAAGGGTATAAATTATCGATTCTCATGACTTGTGATAGGTAGGTAATCTATTGCCATTTTATTGTCACGTGTTTCTACACCAGACCAAAGATTTCATTTGATATTTGATATTTGATAATGCCTTTGCAAGAGGAAACTGTAATTCCCATAAAATATAATAAATCTTCTAAAAACAGACGATTTCATTAACATAAAGTATTTTACATGAAGTTTAAAATCTTTATTCAAGAAATAATGAATTTGTTGAGAAGTACTGAATAATGGAATTATTGTTTATCAGTTATAATTAGTATAATTGTAGTGAACTAGCAGATTAAGTTTATTATTTTAAATTTTTTTTATTGATATATCACAATTTTTTTTTTTTTAAATCAAAACAAATGTCTGAAACAAAATTCTAAATAATAATTAAATAAAACGACGTTTTGTAACTACTTCCACTTCTGTCTTTATTTTGACAGCCACTGGTTTCGCCAGGCTCGCTGGCATCGACAGACTGGTCTGACCAGTCTGTCGATGCCAGCGAGCCTGGTTAAACCGGTCGCTGTCGAAATAAAGACGAAAGTGGAAGTAGTTAAAAAACATCGTTTTATTTAATTATTATTTAAAATGAACATCCATCAAAAGATTTCACTAAAATTGTTTGATTATCTTAAAGTTCCAAAATTTTAATTACATTCACTCAAATTACAATATGTGAGGTTCAGACAGGTGAACCCTATTTTATCGATGTTCATGTTGAAAATTCAATTTGATTTATTCTCAGGTAAATCAAATATACCTGGAATAAACCGTTGAATTGGATACACGGAAAATGGTTTCAGAAAAATACATTTTATAGTTTTTTATGGAATATGAATAACGCTGTTTACAATGGCGCCTTCACGAGATTTCAATGTCCAAGTGTCAGCAGAATAAAGAATTATTTCATAGTATTCAATGTTTCATTCACGACGGGAATGAAATATCGAATAATGTAAGATATTTTAGATAATCCATTGTTTTGGCGGAAACACGTTGATATTTCAACATTACAAACTGTTTAATTAAAATACTGGTATTTAATATCACAATTGATTTAATTTCTGTGAAATTGTCGCGACAGCTGTTTCGCTAACCAATGTGTTACAATCAACTGAGTAACGCCCGATGAGATTTCAATTAAGATATTTAAAATAAATCAGCCTTATATATGCAGTGAAGCATGGTGGCAGATGATGAATTCAGGTAGATAAATGCAGTAGAAATGAGATGTCCTAAACATATGTGTGATAATGATATAGTGTTAAATGCAAATATAAGAACTGAATGCAGTGCGAATGAAAGTGTTATAAACAAAATAATGAAAGGTACGTTAAGATGATTACGACACATGGAAAGAATAACTGAAGAAAGTATATGGCAACGATGTAAACGGTACAAGAAATAAAGGAAGACTGAAGAAAACGTGGCACAATCAAATCAATCACATATTAAATTTCGGCAAAGGGCTGAGTCGGAGAAATCAACGTGCGAGGTACTAATGTTGAGTAAGCGACAGAAGTATGTCTGGAAAGAACAGTATGGAGGTCCATTGTATCTGCCTACCCCTTCGGGGAGATGGCCAAAATAATGAACAGCGGTCCAGTACTGTGGTTTAATTTGATGTTTTTTTCCCTCTTTCATATTTTTGTATTTTTTCTATTGTGATTATAAAGAATGCAAAAAATGTTTCACAAGAAAGAGTAACACAAGTTGGAAAGTATTAAAACCTGACTTTATAAATTATCAATAAACAGAAATAAAATTACAGCAAAAATAATACTAGTAAACAAATTATTTAATTTCTAGTCATGTATGAATTCCCCAATATCGTTTATGGTGTTTTAATTCTGAAAACCGATCGAAACATCTCAATTTACCACAACATTTTCAACCCTCGAGAATTTCACAGAAACTCTACCCAGACTTTCGGTTCATTAAATAATGTAAATTGCCACTTGAAAGTTGAAAGTCGTTGCGAACTTTTATTTGAAATGGGAAAAAAAACAATAGTTGAGCAACTTTGAACAGTGAACTTACGAAATGAACAAAATTTATGGGGTAAATAAAATATTGCACTATATAAGCCTTAGAATAAAATATTCGCCATTGGATCACCCTCTGAAAATTTGTTAATTTTTTGTATTTTTTTTTATTCTCTCATAAAAATATGTGTATAATTTATTGTTAACGATGTAAATGGAAGTAGAAATCTAAGAAGACCGAGGAAAACGTGGCACAATTAAATAAATCAAATGTTCAATGCCGGCCAAGTGAGAAGTCGAAGAAATCGAAGTGCGTGCATGACACGATGTATGAATGTTGAGGAAGCGAGAGAAGTATGTCAGGAAAGAAAAGTGTGACAGTCCATTCATTCTGCCTACCCTTTCGGCGAAACAGCGTGATGGTTAGTTTATTAGTTACGTACATGCGCAATTTTTTGTAAATTATGAATCTTACCTACTTTATTCATAAAATCTATTAGATTTAAAAAAAAAAGTTTTATTTTTTGTTTGTTATAATGTATAAAATTAGTACCTTAAAATATGCTCATCGTTTCTTGAATAATTATGGAAAATTTCCTATAAAATATAAAATGGTAAAAAAAATTATGGGATGTAAAATTAATAATTATAAAAATAAATAGTTGCGTTATTCTTCTTTAATTAAATTGGGTGAACTTTTTTCTCGGTATTTGTTTCCCATTGCGAAGCGGAAGCGAAGCGGAAGCGAAGTTCCACTGGAGTGTGGCTCACAAGTACAATGTCGTCGGCAAAGCGTAGATGGTTTAAATTGAGAATAAACAAAGGTCACTGACATCATCCACCGGGTGGCGACTCTAAAATGGCAATGGGCAGGTCACGTAGCCAGGAGCTCAGATTAAAAGTGGACTAGAAGACTGCTGACTTAGAGACCGTGGACAGCAAAGAGAAGGGCAGGGCAACCGCAACTACGGTGGAAGGATGATCTGAACAGACACGTCGGAATGACCTGGATGCAGTCTGCACAGGACAGAGTGACATGGAAGCGAATGGAGGAGGCCATTGTCCAGGAGTGGACGGGAATAGGCTGAGGAAGAAGAAGAAGAAGATAACTCAACACTATCAATACGAGAGTGACATAATAAAAATAGTAATAGACAAATATTATTCTAAACTATAATATCGAACACCGCCCCCTACTTTACTTAGACTAACAGATGTAAATTGTGGAGTGGATTGGAAGCAAACATGGTTTACCGATGATGATAAAATCAATATGCGGATCACAATAGACATCAATCAACGTTTTAGATGCAGACAGCGAAATTGCTATAAAGTTTTTTATAGCTATTACTAAATTTTTATGTCGTTTTGGTGATGTATAGAGAATTCAAAAGCTTGATTTATTGGCAATAAAACGGTGTTTTACCGTGTTTACGCTGTAATTTTGGACATGTGTTGTATTGAAATAGAATATGTGTTCTCTCCTTACATTACTAAGCACGTATTGCTCTGATAAAAAAGAAAATTGACTTTAAATGATTTTGTTTATTTGATTTCTAAAACCATGTATTTGTGTTCCGATGTTTGCTCCGATGTTCTTAGTAGTCCCTTGGTTCGACACTGTGCGAACCAAGGGACTACTAAGAACATCAGAGATGAAGGTCCTAATATCAATTACTGGAAAAACTCCTCGAGATCGTGAATTCTTTCTTGTTTTTTTTTTATAATACTTATCGTAGTATAAAAAATTAAATATAATTTAAATCTCTCTCTCTCTTTGGTTTCAATCCTGGGATTGGTTTGCAGCAATTTCCTCTATTCTTCTCTTCCATTCTTCCCTGTCTTGTGCGGCTCTTTTGAAATCTGCATATGATGAGCAGCGCACGTCCACCAACAGGTCCTCCAGGTACTCTCGGCGTGGGCGTTCCCTAGAGTTTGTCTCCTCGGCCATACCCTCCATTATGGCATGCAAGAGGCCTTCTTGTCGTATTACATGGCCGATCCATCTTTCACGCCTTTCAAACAAGGTCCTGAGCAGGTGCCTTCCTCCTTCGATTCTTTGGAGAACCTCCTCATTTGTGATATGGTTTCTTCAAGAAATTCTTAATAGTCTTCTATAGGACCACATCTTAAAAGCCTCCAGTCTCTGTTTATTTCTTTCGGATAGGCACCATGTCTCGCAGCCGTACATCAAGATACTCCATACATAGGTCTTGATGAGGATTATTCTCAGTTTTAGGTCTATTTAAATAGCCATTATTAAACTGTGCAGCATTGTGTTTTGTGGTTTTGAGAGTCGAAGGGTGAAAATATACTTTTTAGACCCTGTTTTATCAGTCTGTTTTGAATGAAATCAAACATTTACGTCAGACTTCCTAAGAAGAGATTAAATTTGATTCAGACCGTTTCGGGAATCCAGAGAGAAATTTGTTATAACACGAGACTTTATTAATGGAGGCAGGATATTTATAGCTCGTTATATTTAAGTTAAAAATAAATATTTAATCGTCAAGTCTGTTGAAATTGAAAATATAACAACGCAATTTAAAATTATTTTCCCGATAAACTTCGGATTAACTTTTTTAGTTTTCCTATGAATTTTGTTCGTAAAAACAATTAATTTGGCATCACAGAAAGAAGTTACATCATGTCTGTATTTTATAAATATAACAATTTTAAATGTTCATTTTATATAACGTAACGCAGACGTTAATTACGTTTTTGATATTCTAAGTAAATATTAATTTAGTTATTTGAAATTTCATGGTAGAAAGTCATTGTTAATAATGAATTTATTTTTAGTCATAATCTTTTGAAACGTATATTCAGTTAAAATCTACCAACTTACATTAGTGGATTTTAACTAAATATAATTTTTTTTTTACTCTTATTTAATTTTCATTATTTCTAAGTAAATATTGTAAACGAGTATTAATAGAAAATACCGAAATAGAGGCTAAAAATAATACAAATTTATTAACATGTCTGCCTCCGGTGATATCAGTGGGGAGAGTAATAATTTCTTTAGTTCAAATATTCAAGTTCCAAATATTTAAGAGTATTCTGAATCTTAAGCTGCTTCCGGTGTTGCTAATTCAACCCACCGTTACAAATTAACAAATTGTATTAAAATTATTTGTATGATCTAATTGTGAAAAAACGGTTTGAAAAAACCTTTCATTTTTTTAAATTAAATCGTCGCACATACATGGCTCGATTTATGTATGAATGTTCAGGAATCGAGAGAAGTATGTCAGTAAATAAAAGTATTGCAGTTCATTATTTCTGTCTGCCCTATCGAAGAAACGGCGTGATGGTTGGTTAGTTAGTTGGTTTTACTCAAACCTGATTCCACAAAATTTCAATAAGTAGTGCTTTGGCGACGCTATAGTGGGGTGGTGGTGTAGGGGATAGAACGCCTGGCTCCTGATCCAGGGGGCTTGGGTGCTAGCCTGGACATAACCAGATTGCTTCTTTTTAATAATGAACTGTTTTCTCCTCACATTGAAGATTGTAAAATAAATTCTAATACCCTTGGTGTTAGTCTTTAAAAAGAGGACAGGGTAATAATTAGAGATACGTGTTTTTAGAATCTTTTTTTTTAAAGCGTTTTGATGCTTAAATTTAGCGTTTTGGAGCAAATAAAATAACAAATTTTAGCATCTATTTAGCGTTTATTTCTTAATAACAAATGTGAAGTTATAAAGTCTAATTAAAAAATAATTTTCCAAACGATATATAAGACAATTTATTGTAGAAAACGTTTGAAATGAATTAAAACTATAAGAAACATCGATTAAAAATTGAATAATGATTAAAATTTATTATATTTATCATCGAGTATGTAAAACTAACTAACTAACTAACAATCACGCCGTCTCCCCGAAGGGGTAGGCAGAAAGAATTGACTGCCACACTTTTCTTTCCTGACATATTTCACTCGATTCCTTAACATTCATACATCGTGTCATGCATGCTCGTCGATTTCTCTGACTCCTCACATGGCCGACATTCAATATTTTTCAATGTCGAGTATGTATTTATGGATTATTGTTTTAATCTAGTTCTTCGATCATCAGCAATTAAATTGTACGCAGTATTAGAAAACCATTCTGCATCAACACTATTTCCATCACGTGCACATAAAGTGCACATCACGTGCACATCACGTGTACATCACGCGCACTTCAGGCGCACATCACGTGTACATACGCGCACTTCAAGCGCACATCACGTGCATATCACGTGCACATCACGTGCATATCACGTGCAAATAATTTACACGTCACGTGCACATCACGTGCACATCACGTGCATATCATGTGCACATCACGTGCATATAACGTGCACATCACGTGCACATAGCGTGCACCTCGCGTGCACATCGCGTGCACATCGCGGGCACATCGCGTACATATCACGTGCACATTACGTGCACAAAGTTTATGCATCAAGGGCACACCATGTGCGAATCATTACGCGGCTAGGACGTGGCACGTGGTTTGTACATGTCGAACACGTGGCAAACACCGCACGAGCACGTCTTAGCCACGTGCACGCCGCGTGATTTGCGCGTGACGTGTGCGTGATGCCCACATGATGTACATGTGATGCTCACATGATGTGCAAGCCACGTACAAGTCATGTGCAGCTACGTGTAAGCAACGTGCAAGCCACGTGCCCATCACGAGAACAACACGTGCACTTCACGAGAACAGAACGTGCCAAGCCACTTGCAGGTCACGTGCAAGCCACGTGCAAACCACGAGCACGGCACGTGCAAGCCACGTGCAAACCACGAGCACGGCACGTGCCAGCCTACATCAAAAGTACAACATGTGCACATCACGTGCACATCGCGGGCACACCATGAATGCATCAAATGCACCCCATGTGCGAATCATACGCAGCTAGGACGTGGCGTGCAAGTGGTTTGAACTTGTCGGTCACGTGGCGAACACCGCTCGAGCACGTCCTAGCCACGTGCACGCCACGTGATTTGCGCGTGACGTGTGCGTGATGCCCACATAATGTACAATGATGCTCACATGATGTGCAAGCCACGTGCACGCTCTTGGAAGCCTCGTGCAAGCCATGTGCGTGCCACATGGAAGCCTGGTGCACGGCAACTCAAGCTACGTGCACGGCACGAGAATCACGTGCCACGTACGTGCACGGCACGTGCAAACCACATGCTCGCCACGTGCACGCCACTGCAGGCCACCTACAAGCACAACACGTACATCACAGCACAACACGTACACATCACGTGCATATACATCCACATAATGTACGCATCACAGGCACACCATATACACATCAAATGCACACTATGTGCGAATCACGTGCACGTCGTCGCATGTTATATGCGCATTATATGCGCATCACGCGTACATATCGCGCACATCTCGCGGCTAGGACGTGACGTACACAAGGAAGCCACGTGCACAACACTTGCAAGCCAGGTATAAGCCATGTCCATGCCACGTGCATTTATCGCATTTATCGCTACTATAATCACGTATCTCTAGTAATAATCCTTCTAAACCGCATCTCTTCGGATTTAACATGATGATGAACATTTTTCACGATAGTAAGGCTAAGCTCAGAAACCATCTATCTCTTGTATTGTATAATGTATTAAATTTGAATTTGCTTCTTCTGTTTTTCTTCTTATTATTATTATTTTGTTGAATTGCTCTTTACATCATGACAGCATGAGTCGATCAATGTAAAGGGTATTATAGCTATCATAGTGATTCTCTGACATGTGATAGGTAGCTAATCTGTGGCCATTTTATTGTCACGTGAATTCTACACAAGACCAAAGATAGTGTGACAATCACACTGCCCTCGACGGGAATCGAACTCGGAACTTTCGGGGTGGCAGTCAATTCACTTAACACTCGGCCACGAAGGTCGTCAATTCGTTTTGTACTACATTGGTTCTTTTTATTAATTGTTGTTTAAAAAGTTATTGTCTTTTTTTTCTCACTATATTATTTCATTTTATTTATTTATTTAGAAATTGTTAATATTTTTTTTTATTGTAATTATAAACGAATCGGAATATGTTATTATATAATGATGTTATTAAAATAAACAAAAGTTGTTTAAAAATAGAAGAACTAAAAATTCTATATAATATATTATATATTCTATATATATTCTATATATATTCTATATAATCATATTATTATTATTTTATATCATTGTATTTTATATTATTGTATTTTATATTATTTGTTTTAGATTTATGTTGTGGGTGTTGGACAATCGAAGTGTGCGCGGGAGATGCCTGTTGGTGGCGATGAGGTTCGCAACCCATCACACCGCGTCTCCCGCGGGGCGAAAAGAGAAGGATGGAGTGCCGCATCAGTAAAAGTGTGACAGTCCATTCTTTCTGCCTACCCTTTCGGGGAGACGGCGTGATGGTTAGTTAGTTAGTTAATCATATTATGATGACACGTGTTTCGTCTTGTGAATATTTCATATCATTTATAGAATTTTTAGTTCTTCTATTTTTAAACAACTTTTGTTTATTTTCATAACATCATTATGGAATTCTATACACTTAATTATACATCGATTAATTATTCTATAATGTTTATATATTTTTTTAAATAATGAATTTATATTTACAGGAATTGGCATCACTATATATTTTGAAGGACAATGGATTCACGGCGTTGCATAAAGGTTTGGGCATAACTTTCTTCTGGGATTGACCTTGGAATATTAATTGAGGAATTGCATAACACGGCAGACGCCAAGTAGCTCGTGTCGCCCACTTATGCTACCTGATATAGCCGCTACCTACAGAACGACGTAATTATATATGGATCACGCGTCCTGTAGCAATCTTTCTGAATCATTCCTCGACTTGTGACACTTCAACGCAATTCAATCGAGTGCAAATTGAATGGAATTTATTTGCTATTGAACGAAAGTGATGTTATGCCGTCTGAATACAGCATGATCTTAAATGAGTTTAAACATTAGATATATTCGTACATATAAAACTATATTTACATCTACTCATGCGCTAAGTATAATAGTATAATAAATAACTCCAATCTGTAAGGAGGTCATGCAATCGGAGTTGTATCTTCTTCTTCTTAAAGTGCCCTGTCAGGTCCCCCGACGTTGGCGATCACTCTGGTAAACTCTTCCCTATCCTGCGCTGTCCGGAATAGCTCCTCCACAGTTCCGATTCCTGTCCATTCCCTCACATTGCGCAACCAAGAGATCTGCCTTCTCCCTGCCCCCCTGCGGCCCTCTATTTTTCTCTTTAAAATCAAATGCAGCAGGCGATATTTTTCTCCTCGTAGAACGTGACCCAGATATGAAATCTTGCGGACTTTGATCAATGTCAGCAGCTCTCTATTTACTCCTGCACGATTCAGGACTTCTGTGTTCGTCACTTTGTCTGTCCATGGGATCCTGAACATTCTTCGGTGAAGCTATATTTCAAATGCCTCTAACCGGTTCATTGTATTTACTTTTAATGTCCATGTCTCATACCCATATAACAGAACAGACCACACATAATACCTTAACATCCTCTGTCTTAATTTTAAGTTCACATTGTCATTGCAAAAGAGTGACTTCATTTTGTTAAATGCTGTTCTTGCTGCTTCAATCCGACATTTTAAATCTACATCTGAGTCGAGGGTGTCTGTAAGCATGCTGCCGAGGTATTTGAACTTTTCCACTTTTTCAACATTGTAACCGTTCAGTTGCATCAGCGAATCAGTATAATCCAGTCGTCCGAATGTCATCCATTTAGTTCTACTGACATTAATAGTTAAGCCCAACTGTTCTCCGGAATTATTAACCATATTAGGAGTTGTATGAAAATACAAAATACTGAAAAAGAAGCGCGTTTATTAACGTGGGCTAGAAATGATGGCCACACAGACAAGAAAGACTGCTGATCTCGGAAACTGTCCATAAAGTGCGAAAAAAAACATATTTTCTTTGGTCTGCCTCTTTGTGGTGTTCTACCCTCTGGCATTCTTTCCACATGGCCAGCCCACCGTAGGCGTTGAGACTTACAGAATATCACTACTGTTTCCAAAGATAATCTGGAAATAATCTTAATACGATCGTATAACATCGTATATCATAAAGGATTTTTTCTTCTATGTATTAAATAAATAATTTCAAATTTTGAGCCCGTCATTGACACATCGTCAGAGTAAGAGGGTTCCAACTAACAGTAACTTTTCACTAACCTTATCTAAACGTACAATTTTAAAAAACTGTAATAGTATCGTCATTTTAATGTTACGAAAAGAATCAAGTTCCATCTGATCATTCAAAACACACGATTCACCGAAGAAAGATTAATTTACACTTAGAACTATATTATTCCAACTGTCGCCTGAAAATTTACACTCTTCTCGGTAAAAGGGTTTCATCTGCTTCAGATAGAAACTTTTTAGTCCAAGATAGCCACCCAAAACCAACAAAACTTTGACTTAATTTTTCTTAGCTTTTTACTTTTGACAGTTGGAACCTTCTTACTCTCAGGTGACGACATTTCAAATAAAGCTGGTTTTTTTATTTTTTATTTCTTCGAAACATTTTTCTTTGTGTGTAATTTTTTGTGTGAACAAAAATAAGAATTGGGTCATTATGTAAACAGTTACATGAAATCTAATATTGATATTTTCAATATGAATAACATTATTTAAAAACAACCAAGAACGTAAAGTAATAAAAACGTATTTTTTCAGGAAATATTCATTTTACTTTAGCTGTAGACAGAAGGGCGGAAAACAAATATGAAATTCAAAGTTTTTCTCCTTTCTCGCGTATAAAAATAACTGTCTGCGAAATAACGATTTACGATACTGAGAACTAAACACACCCTTTATTTCGTTTTTAAATAGGCCGCGGTCTCGTACCGAAAGCATTTAGCTATTGTCAAAAACAGTTTTCGAACAAACCCTTAGCCTCGGGGTTCAATCTTCTCCTTGCGAGACAAACTGTAAAAAGCATTAAGAAGCGTTTTTTTTCATATACATCGTTTTCTGAAGATATTTTAATGAAAAATCTTTGAGAATTAAAATAGTATACTTGAATAAATTTTGAAAAACATTGTTTTATCAAAACACTTTTTGCCCTTTTAACAAACATGTTTCAGACTGTACACGTCCTTTTCGGGGTAATTAAAAAAAATAAAAGTTATGAAAATTTTTATTCGAATGGAACATCTGTTTTCTAGAAGTTTTATTATATTTTTATGGGAATAAAAGGCATTACTAAATGTTCTAAATAACTGACATTTTCATTCGTTTCATGTTTTTCATCATTGTTCAAGAAACAATAAACATGTTATGGAATGTGATTATTTTTGACAAAACTCTATTTATATTTATCATAACTAAATTAAGTGGTAAACTGTTGTGAATGAGGCAAAATCATTGATTTACGAAACAGCTGTCGCGACAACTTCATTAAAATTAATTAAATAAATTGTTTTATTAAAACTATGTTCCAAATAAAACAGTTATTGATTTAGAAATATCTTTGTGTTTTCGTGAAAACAAAGGATTGTCTAATTACATAATAAAAATTTAATTAACTTATAGATATAAAATAATAAAAACACTTTGTATTTAACCACGGTATGATTATTTTAATTGATGCCAAATAATCTGACTTGGACCCAAACTTCATTCGGGCAATATAATAAGTTATTATATTCAAATCAAATCAAATCAAATCAGTTTATTAACTCAAAAGACATTACAAACAGGAAAATGTTTTAGGCATCTATTGAGTACAGGTAATATATTATACAAATACAACACAACACCAGGAACGCATTAGTGATGGGTCGACATTAGAAAGACAAGACACTTTCCAAAGTCAAGAGTACTTTCACTAACACGAAAGACGTCGATCTCCGAGGAGACCGCGTTCAGCAGACTAATTGCTCTTCCCACCGGTGTCGCCAGAGGCAGATTGGTTCTGGCGGCCGGTTGGTAAAACAATCTGTGCTGTCGCTGTCGGAGATATCTATCGAATGAAGCTTGAGTCCAAGCGAAACAAGTTGGCATCAATTATAATAACCATATCGTGGTTAAATACAAAGTGTTTTATTATTATATAATGTCTAAACACAAAGCTAATGCTTCATATAAAAATTAAAAATAAATATTGATAAACATTCAGAAGTAGTTTTATTAATCTGTTTTATTGTTATAAACTAAACATTAAAAATAAAAATAAAATGATGAAATATGCTTTGACTTAAAATATTTTCAAATGAGTTCAGCGAGGCATGTTTAATGAAAACTAATTACTGATGGAAAGGGAAGGAAGATATCTCTATCCCCGTATGCCGATTTTGAAGAATCTCCCTCAACTGAATAATTAAAAGGCTCTAAATTACAGCTTCCATTGCGCCCCCGGGGTTGCTCCGTAATCGAGTTAGCGGGGGGATGGAAAAAGAATTTTCACCGCTTTTCAAATTTAGAACCAGTTTCCTTTGAGAATTATAAAAATGCTTTCAGAACCTACCCGAATATAACTAATTACGAAGTCAACATACGTATTAAGATAATGTAGTAGGTACTCGAGTTAATATTAGTCTCCAAGCGTGTGACAATTTTTTTCTTGTTTGAATATCATATTTATGAATAAGAGTAGGTACTTGTAAAGAGTGAAACTTTAGTGTTAATTACTTACTCTTTATTACAGCATATTTGAGTGATGTAATATAAAATATTATTTTATTATTCTTCTTCTTCTATTTTCTCTGCCCTCTTATCCCCCAAGGGGTGGGTTCTTGTGCGTAAGCGTCAAGATTTTCTGTCCTGGATTGTTTCAACCCCGTTATATTTGTTAATTGTGTCTCAAACAATGATGTGAAACTTCCTATAAAATTGTTAATTGACAATTCCTCAGCATTGCGATACATTAATTTAGATTGTATACTCGTACAATAATTTGCAAAATATTATAAATGCCAAAAAAAAAAATAATATATATATATATATATATATATATATATATATATATATATATATATATATATATATATATATATATATATATATATATATATATATATATATATATATATATATATACATACATATATATACATACATACATACATACATACATACATACATACATACATACATACATACATACATACATACATACATACATACATACATACATACATACATACATACATAGCACATACATACATACATACATACATATACATATACATATACATATACATATACATATACATATACATATACATATACATATACATATACATATACATATACATATACATATACATACACATACACATATATTATATTATATTACATACAAGTACATACATACATATATATTATTATATTATAGATGTGCATTCCAAAGAGAAATATTTTAAAAATTTACATTTTCAAGCAAGGTCAGAAATTTATAAGACATGCGTGCGACCTATCATGATAGAGCGACCTATAGAAATGCGGGCCGACACTGTGCGAACCTAGGGTCTACTAAGAATATCGGAGATGAAGATCAGAAGATCAATTTATAAGTAAACACGATGGTTTAGTGGTTTTGTTTGGATTTATTTATATAAATTTGAGAATGCCCTCGCAAGATGAAACAAATTTGTCACAATTTATATAAATTAAATCCAAGTAAAACCACTAAACAATCGTGTTTACTATTATAAGTTAATAATGGAGTTTTACAAAATTAATACCTCAACCATCAAAAGTCATAATATCAATTACTGTAAAAACCCTCCGAGATTGTGTCCGCAAAGCAGACATAAGAAAAACTTGCGAAATAGAGGATATCTATAGAGGATCATGTAGCCCGAATGGATAGAGACAGACTCGCATATACAGCTGCTAATGAAATACCCTCCGGACACCGCCCACCTGGAAGAGCACATAAGAATTGGAGAGATTGATGGACCTCATCATCCCACGAGACATGATTTCTGTGTCACAGATCGTCAGATCTATTAAAAGAAGAAGAAGAAGATTTATATCTAAAAACTAATTTCTCCAAATTGTTACCTAATAAATCTAACAACAAAACCGAATTGGAAGTAAAGATAATTAATTTTTTTAATAATTAAATGGCAAACCACTGATATTATAGTTCAATGATCTATTCGAGTCGTTACAATATTATTGTTCCTTGCGAATAACACATGATTGAAAACGTAAGTGATGGTAGGTAGCGGATGTATTAATATTCAACTCAGGTATAGATGTATACATTCCTATATGGTGATCCAAAGGCGGTTCGAATTTATTTAAATCATACTCGTATAATTTTTTCAACATCCCTTTGAAGTATTTTTTTTAATTCCTTTCAAATTGCTAATTTATAAAATCTGCGTCTAGCATTTTAACTTATCTTTATAAGATTTTATTTATAATACAAACATTTTTAACTCTTAAATTTGCTTAAACTGCACTGTCTTAATATTCTTCTTCTTCCTTAGCCTATTCCCGTCCACTCCTGGATAAAGGCCTCCTCCATTCGCTTCCATGTCACTCTGTCTTGTGCAGACTGCATACAGGTTATTCCGACATGTCTGTTAAGATCATCCTTCTACCGTAGTTGCGGACACCCTGCACATCTCTTTGCCGTCTTCTTGTCAATTTTTCGTCTGAGCTTCTGGCTACGTGACCTGCCCATTGTCATTTTAGAGTCGCTACCCGGTGGATGTTGTCAGTGACCTTTGTTTTTTCTCTCAGCGTATCGTTTCTGACTCTGTCTCTAAGGCTTATTCCTAACATAGCTCTTTCCATGGCTATTTGGGTCATTCGTAGTTTCTCGGCCCTTTGTTTGAACAATGTTATAGTCTCAAGACCATAAGTAGCAACCGGCAGAACACAGGCTTCATAAAAATTTTCGTTTCATGTTGATCGGTACTTTTCGGTTTTTAAGGATGTTACCCATTTTTCCGAAAGTTGCCCGGCTTAGTCCAATTCTTCTCTTGAGCTCTGCGGTTTGGTTTTCTCGGTCCTATCGAATATTGTGTATGCTAAGTATAAACGTTCTATAATAAATCTTTATAACATCTGTCAAAACTTATCATATTTGTAAACAATTTTATAATAATTTAAATATGTATCTTTATAATATCAATGAGGAAGGACCGGTTGTCTGAAACATGTCTGATGTGTAATTAATTTTTTTTTTAAAGTTAGTATTGTATATACAAACTATATAAAAAAGAAAGACACAAGTATCTATTTATTTTTGTCATATTAAGTTTTCAAACCCTGTCACTGAAAATGCCATGATAATTAATTACCATAAATTAAAATACTAGATATGTTATATAGGGTTGTCTAATATTCTTCCCCGATAGTTTTTTTGAAATTATCTTTCCACTTTGACGTGATGATGAAGACAATATTTAATATCACACTAACTTATTTTTCTTCTTCCTTGTTGTAGACCTATGTGGTCTGTTCTCCAGAGTGCTCCTCCTGTTAGGTAGACTCCCAGCTTTTAGGAGGTCTTCCATGAGGAAGAGTCCCATGAGGCTGATTATGTAGTGCGATATAAGGGAGTCTGGTACTGTCAATTCTTTGAACATGACCGTACCAGTCCATTCTTCTCTGTCTGCTCCATCTTATAATATCCTCAATCTCACATATCTATCTTATTCTGGTGTTCCTCACGCGATCCCTCAGTGTCTTGTCTGCTATCGTCCTCAGTATCTTCATCTCAAATCAAAACTTGTTTGATCCTTATTGTCTGCCCTTGCTTCGACGCCATATGTTATTATTGGTCTTACGCATGCTTAATAGATTCTCATCTTACTCTTAATGGCCATGTCTTTGTTTTTCCATATTGTGGATGTTAGAGCACCAGAGGTTGCAGCTGCCTTGTTAACTTGGGCTTGTATTTTTTCCCGCATCAGCTCCTCTCACCAGGTCTATACTTGAAGGTCCTGACTTGTTCTATGGGTTGATTTTCTTTAACCAGGTTACATGTTTTGGGTGTTTTGGAAAAGGTCATATATTTTGTCTTTTCCATAAAGATCGTCATGTTGTATTTCTTACAGGCGTGATGACTACCTTCTTCTTCTTCTTCTTCAGGTCAGGCGATCACTGCAGCAAAGGCATCTCTATCCTGCGCCACTTGTAACAGGTTCTGAACCCTTGTTATTCCTGTCCACTTTTTGATGTTCCGCAGCCAGGACAGGTGCATTCTACTAACTCCCCGCTTCCCTCCACTTTACCCATTAATATCAGTCGAAGGAAGTGGGAATTTGGTTTTTTATTTGGCTCTAGCTCTCTGTAGTACGTCTGCATTACTGACCCTATTGGTCCACGGTATACGGAGCATTCTGCGTTATATCCACATCTCGATCGCTACCAACCAGTTCATTACATTAACTTTCAGAGTCCAGGTTTCGCAACCAAATAGTAGAACATACCATATATAACATTTAATCTTTCTTTGTCGGAGTTTCAAATTAAGGTTATCGTTGCAAAATAATGTTTCCATTTTATTAAATGCAGCTCGTGCAACGACCAACCAACTACCTTTTTATTTACATTAATTGTATTTCATATTTTCGTCATAGTTTGGTACCCCTGATAATAGAACGCCTACAACACATAGACGCTTATCATTTTTTTTATATAACGTATTACGGATATAGATGTTGTATTCAAGACACTAGATAATATTGATCACATTACGTAGGACGTATGTGGAATTGTCTATGGCCATTAACAGTGAAACTATTACGTTTGCTCTGCCAAATGGAATAATGAGAGCAAGATCGAAGTCATAAAATGCATATTATAATGTTATTGTGTCGGATGAACCGTACTTTACCGGAGGCAATTCAAACATTTTTTATTTGCATAGCGCAGTCGATGATGCATACATTAATACTCTACTAATCCAAAATTACAAATTATACAGTTATTCCATAGATAATGTGTTCCATTTAAATGCAAATCAATTCGATTGTTATGTATCATGTGATATTCTGCTTAGTTATTATTGTGTCGTTCAGTTTGATATATTGATGTTTCAATCACGTGACACTCATACAGTTAATTTATAATTTGTTAACTTTGTATACAAAGGTAACGTGTTTGGATTGGTTAAAAATAGTTTATTGAGAGAAGTATGTCTAAAAAGAAAAGTGGGGCAGTCCATTATTTCTGCCTAACCCTTTTCGCTAGTTTTTTTATGTATTTTTTTAATATTATGACATTTATAGTAAAATATTAAAATAAATAGTTTTGTTGTGCTCACCTCACAAGCTACAGTACAAAATGCACTTATAATATACCACAGCGTAGGTTTCCGTAAAACTTTAAAAGATTTCATTTCCTAGATTATCACACTCCGGTCTTTATGTTAGAGAAACTTTTAAGTTTTAAAATTTGTGACCGAAGGTTTTCAAAGAACGTAGAGTTCCTGCTTTCTTTTATCTTCTATCTGATCAGGATTTTTCTTATTTCAACTTTCCAGATTTATAGAAACTAAGAAGAAAATCTAACCTTATCTGATTCTCGTACTAATACCATTTAAAAAGTAAGTTTATGTTGGATATCGAAAGAAACTTAAATTATTACAAAAAGTTTTACAATAAACGGTATTTTAGATTGTTGTGAATTATGCTGCTATCTTCTTCTTAAACTATTTACAAGTTTCAGTACACACCCGTGGCAAAAATATTAACTCTTATATAATTCCTACGTCGAGCTAGAATCAATATTAAACGCTGCAGCTTTAAAAATTAAAGAAAAATCTTACTCTACATTCATCCATTACCAGCTTTTATTTAGACCCCTTCTTAACGTATTTTTGTAAATTTATAAAGCAGTTAGTGGTATGTAAAAAAATTGATTAGTGTAAAGGGTTAAAGTATAACATCTTAACCATTGTTCATTCATGTAACTTATATGTCCAAACTTAAGCAATAATCCTATCATAATTAATTACTTTTGCACTACTTTATTTCTTGATATCGGCATTAGAAATTCTGTCATGCATCGCTAAATATTTTAATAATGATAATAATAACAATAATAATAATTAGACTAATTCGTATAGCGCCGTCTCACCTCAAGGGCGCTTTGACAATGTTTTAAGTCATGAGAGCTGCATCTGACATCAGCAATCAGATAACCGTTTACATTTTATGCGATATTTAGAAAAGGTGGTTTTTTAGGTTAGATTTAAAATCTGTCGGATTTTCAATGCATCTGAGGCGTGCAGGAAGCATATTCCAGGCGGACGGACCTGCCTCTGCGAAAGCCCGATCTCCGAAATTCGTCCGTGAGTTGCGCTTTGGCTCAACTAATCTGCGTATTGCCGAGGAGTTTGCTGATAGAAGCGTAGATTGCCGCAAGTTAGCCGCTATCAGCAATACAAAGTTCAGATATGTAGGCTGGTGCCATTTCGTGAAGCGCTTTAAAAACCGTACAGCATAGTTTATACTGGATTCTTTCAGAACAATTGAACCAGTGAAGATTTTTTAGATGTTGTTAAATATGCAAATGTTTACAGTAGTTCGTCCAGTATCCAGCATCCAGCATTTAGATACTGGATTATATTATTTAGTTAGGCGAATTTAAATAACTTTTTTTTAACAATTTCCAATGGATATAACTGGTTGGGGTGTACAGTGCAGTAAATTGGTTTCAAATGCAGATTGCGTTTTGGATATTCATATCCTCTGTTATCAAATTTATTCCATAAAAGCGTATTGTAGGTTTGATTATCGATTTTGGCGGCCAAATCTAATAACGCTCGCTGTTCCTGACCTAGCAACACTGACCGTTTTGGCTCGACATCAAAATTTGCTCAGAATATTATAGCCGAAGATAGTTTGGATATTACATGTTACATAATATGTTAAAATAGTACTTTCCTTAGTACGTAACCTAACCATTAACCTTTAACATCGAGAGAAGCAATTAATATTCCAAAATGACTGAAATTTACCACAAGTTAGCAATTTATTTGGGTCCATTTTACATTGTATGTGATATTTTTATATTTAGATTTTTCATATCCAATACTGTTTCATTAATACACACTAATAATTAAGCACCTACAGTAAAGAAAATGTCCTGTTTAATTCATATGTATACATTATAAGTTTTTTTATGATACAAATATTGAACGCTAAGGCATCAACACTGTGAAACAGAAATGAAGTGTGTGGAAGAAGAAAATGTAACCCTTATATATAAAGCTATCACAGAAGGCGATGAAAAACCACTCAGATTATCTTTTCCCAGGAAATCACTATGGAAAATACGCAACGTCAGAGAAACCTGACATGATACAAGAAAAATAAGATAATTAATTTTAAAAAAAAAAACGTTTTTTCCAGTCAAAATATAATTTTAATTACTGTACTAAAAAAAGCTCTACCTACGTAAGACTGGAAACTTACAAGGCGAACAAGTGCGATCTAATTAGCAATGACTTGGATCCTTATTAATTAGAAGATATGTTGAGTGTTTGATTTATTTGACAGATTATTTTGTAATCATACGTATGAATCTTTTGTTGAAGCATGAGTCAAAATGTTTTCAATTAATTTAATATACTTACTCGCTTATTATATTTATACTTAAATAAGATTATTTAGTTATTTTTAATAAAATAAATGTTTAGGTATATCTATATTTTGTACTGTGCGTATAATTTTTTTTAAGATAAACTTAAGGCGTTAACACTTTGGAATTCCATAATGACGAATTTTTTATCGTTCTCCCGATGATGAAAGCCTTCGAAACATGTCTAGAAAAATAAACTCAAAAGTGGAAAAAACCGTGTTTTAATTCATAAACAATTCGTCAAGAAAAATAAATTATCGTATGATTATCAAAATCATGATTTTTTGTTTCTTGTGTATTTACCATTACTTTTTAAAAAAGATTTTTCAAATGGGAAAAAACACTAAAGAATAGTAACAAAATACAATGGAATTTTGCAATTTACAAATTATTTGTGAGTTGCCTCAAGTTAGGGAAAACATCGGATAATATATATTTTTTTCTTTAGTCATACAGAAAACCCCAGTTATATAGTGTAATTTATAATTTCACACCAGTAACAACAGTATTTATAAAACATTTAACAAATTGATATTCGTAAAAGAATAAAATGATCAATTGTTTAATTATTTATATATTTGTGTGTGTAATATTCCATTAAGAATTTTTTTAATACGTGAAAACTCTTTAGTAAAATTCAATACATATACGACAAAAATGAAGGGTAATGTGAATAAATACACTCTAAAAAAAGCACTCTGCTGAAACTTTTTGTGAAAGACATAAAATTTTAAAACTAGGTACTTTTTTACAACTCCATTTACTAAAGGTCGTGCGAATTTTTTGTTGGTGTTCTTTACTTTGGCACTAATAATGAAATTACCGAAGCCTCTAATATAATAATTAATATCACTTCTGTGGTTCGGTATTTTTCCAGAACAACGAGATAAGAAATTCAATTATGTTTTTATGAATCCAAACTAGACACCGAAAATAAAACCAATCTTCATAAACTTTTTTGGTGCTATAATCTACTAGATAAAAATATGTTCTTTTTTTCGGGGCTCCCACGCTGTTCATATTTTTGACATCGCATAACGGACGCCGTGATACATATCAATCTATGACATTCGAAATCTAGTAACAAATATATTTTCAAAAAGCTTCCTAAATGTTCTTCTTTAGGAAGAGATTGCTATACGACGAACGCCCTTGAAGTGAAATTCTCATGAAAATGGCGCAACACAAGTAATCTATAAATAGATGAAACAAGTGAGTATAATTTTAAACGTCTTTATGTCTTTCGTGTGAAAGATTACAAAGAAAAAGTTTCCTAATACCATTTACGCCAAAGTTTCCTGAAAGAATCAGAAAATCTCTGTGGGATTAAAACTTCATTCCTTTTCGTAATCTAATCTAATTTTCTTCGAAGGTTATTCTAAAGATCCATTTTTTTCGCCTTAGAAATTGTTCTTATTGTATAATGCCTTAATAATTATTGTTCTATGGTCTGCTGGGGAATTCTGTTATATATTTTTCTGAACGCACCATCATTGGCCGTATACAAAACTCGGATGTCCTAAATGATGTAGGTTTATTTGTCCCTTTGACCTTCGTCAAAGACAGCACAGATTGTTTTATTTGCCGCGCTGCATAACCAACCTGCCAATGCTTATGCGCGTGGGTAGGGCAATCTTATTGCTTAATCGGGTCGCCTTGGAGGTCGACATATTTCTTGATAGTGTGAGTTGCCTCCGGGATGCAATATCAATATTGTGATTGTTATCTTTGATGCCGTAGTATTTATGTATTTTGTTATTTAAAAAAAATATATATTTTGAAAATATGTAAAATTTGTTTAAAAAGATCAAAGATCAATTGCATTACAATTAATTTTACGACTCAAATATGAGCATAAAACAGCTCATTATTATGATGAAGAAATCTGGTTGTGTCCAGGCTTGAACCCACGTCCCATAGATCAAGATCCAAGCGTTCTGTCCCCTAGACCAGTGCTCCGCAATATTTTCTCACCTACGGCATACATAAGTTCTTCCTAGAATTCCGCGGTACACCAAAAGCTAAAATTCGGTCTGGACATGGGAGTTAATCAGCTCAGAAGATGTTGGTAAACTTTTGTTTTTCTTTTAGCTCATCAGCGACTTCGCGCGCGCCGGTAGAAATTGGTGACCTTTTTTTTTAAAGATTGAACGTCCGCTTTTCACGAATTATACTGGCCGGAGTCGCTATGAGCTAGAAAGAAAAAAATAAGGAATCGACTTCCAGCCAGTAGATTTCGGCGGTGACTTTTTTTTAGCTCATCCGGGAAAATTAAATGTGCTAAGAAAAATTTTAAAAAATTAAAAAATTAAAAATTAGCTGATTTACGAAAGAGTCGACTCTTTCGCATGTCACTGCAGCACTGCCCTAGACCACCACCTAATTTGACACTCTATCGTATACAATCTTATCACACATTCGTCTAAGGCAGGGATGGCGAACCTTTTTGAGCGAAATAAAAGTGCATTAAATGTTTGTGTACCTTCAAATTTTTAATATAAACAAAGCATTAATACATCGAAAAAAATAAGTAAGTTCTTATTAATTGTATAATAAAATAATATACTTAATAAAAAAAATGTAGAACCCTCAAAACATTAATTTTAGTGAGATTTTTGTTGTTGGATGCTAGATGCCAATTTTTTTTATATCGGGTTCATAGCTGGTAGCTTTTAATAGAATACAAGCAGTAGTACTTTCATCTGTAAGTCTACTTCTTATGTCTGATTTAAGATTAAGTTTATTGAAGAAAATAATGTTTCACAGGAATAAGTCGACGAAAAAATTGTTAAAATACCCATTGCTATTTTTTTAAGACAAGAAAAAGTTTCCGGGATGGATTGCCAAGTTGTAAGTACTTCATTTTCGGCAATACTCTGGACTGGTCCAACGAATCGATCTCGCTCAATTTCTTCCAAAATAATTCTTAAATCTTTAATTTTTTGTGTCCATATCGAACTCGACTGAAAATCTACCAATTCTATTTCAAAATCATCTAATTCCATGAATTCAAACGATCCCTTAGATTTTAGGGGATCTATTTTATACATAATTTATACTTTTACCAGTTTCACTTCCATATTTAAGGATAGATTTTTTATTTAAATCATCAATAAACATTTACGTCACCCTGTTTATGCATTCGTATTGAATTCTTGAAAAAGTTAACTAACATCCTACTCCTACTCATACGATCGTTTGTAGGTACACTAATACTCGGCGAAATAGAGAGAATACAAAGTAGTCGATTACTCTGCCCCCTCTATGGCTTGACGAGGGTTTGAACAAATTCGGGGTTTCTGTTTTCAATAAATCCATACGACCTTTCAAATTAGACTCAATACGTTCACCCACAGTCGGGGTCTAAAATAATAGGCTTTCATATTTCTTCTATATCCACAGTATGTGTTGTGGGTTCACATTTTAAAATTATTATTTAAAAACTTTTTTTTTTCAATCTTTTTTTATATGTTGTTGATAAAAACTAACTAACTAACCATCACGCCGTCTCCCCGAAGGGGTAGGCAGAAAGAATGGACTGCCCCACTTTTCTTTCTTGGCATATTTCTCTCGCTTCCTCAACATTCATACATCGTGTCATGCATGCGCGTCGATTTCTCTGACTCCTCACATGGTCGACATTCAATATTTGATTATGTTGTTGATGGTTTTGGATATTTTTTTTAATAAAACTCCATCGTTTTATAAAAAAACAAAGTCGTTTTAGTTACACCATTTATAACTCAAGAACGGCTGGACCGATTTTTATGATCTTTGATTTATTGGATTTGTCTCAGTCCTGAATAGCAGAATAGCTTTTTAAACATCGGAAAAATTACGAAAATAAAAATTTTAAGAATGTTCATTTTCTCATACAATTTGTATGGAACGGCTTTTTTTTATGAAATCTCGAGAACTGATTGACTGATTTCAATGAATTTTTTGTTTGTCTCGGCCACTAGAACTTTCAGTTGTATAAAGTGTTGTATAAAAAATGATCCAAGTTAAAATAATAAAAATTGGAGAGTCATCTCCAGGCGTTGTCTAGTGATGTGTGATAATTGAGATGTTCACATTGCATTAATAAAGATTTCTGCTTAATGCTTTCACCTACACTTAATAGATGGCGCTAGTGTAGATTGAACTAAAATATGTGAAGTGTTTCTCAACATAGTAGCATATATACATCTTCCAAAAAAAGATTGTCAGACGTGGTGGTCGTAAGAAGGGCGCAATGGGGAATGTTGTATTACATAAAGCGATCGCTTAACCCAAGCAATGACAAGCAAGCTGTAAACGCCTCGACCACCATATTCTGTTTCCAAATAATTCACATCTTCTTCTCTTTTGAGATACAATTAATCTTTAGAAAAAAATACATTGTTTTTCTTTTTTTTTAAATAAGAATCTACTTGCTATATAATTTTCTGGTTATATTGATTTTCTTGGACCATACATTTTTTCGTCTTAATAAAAACGTTGCTTAAATATATTTTTCTGTACTAATTAATTGGCCAACGTCTGTTATAGCCAATACTGAATATGTAGTAATAAATCAATTTGGCTTCGGGGTAACAATTCCCTCCTAATTGGAAATACACGCAATTTGTATTACACCCAACATTGATTACCCGAATGTGTTTTTCTATAGTACATGCTACTAATGTATACGAATATAGTTTTGCCGTACACGATAAGGTATCTTTATACATTCCAGGATATGTTTTATATGTTTGGATTCCTAATTAAAATATAACGAGTATATTATATTAACGGACCCGACAGAAGTTGTCCTGTGCAGACAGGAAGAGGCCTATATCCAGCAATGGAGGGAAGAAGGCTAGCAACGAAGAAGAAGAAGAAGATATAAATATATATTATGATACAATATTTAATAAATATTTAAATAATTATAAAGACGTATGTTGACGGTGTGTGTTGTATTGTATTGATTGTTTCTTTTGTCAAATCAAATAACTCGTAGATTATTATCTCAAAAGACTTTACAAAGCTAGAGGTGTGGTGCAGAAACTGGCGCATTACCATCAACCCGAGTAAAAGCGCAGCGACCCTTTTCAGTAAAAAACACATTCCTCCAAACATTCCCAACATAAAAATGTTCGGCCAAGACGTTCCTTGGACCAAAACAATCAAATACCTTGGGGTTACCTTGGATTCTAAGCTGACATGGAGGCCACACATTACAAATAAAGTCAAAGCCGCGTCAAAAGCAATCTCAGCCCTCTACCCAATGTTAGCTAGAAACAGTAAACTAAGCATCGACAATAAACTCCTGATATACAAAACGATTATAAGGCCGATCTTCACTTATGCAGCCCCAATCTGGGGCTATGCAGCTTCGAGTCACATACAAAAACTCCAAATCCTGCAAAATAAGGCTATCCGTTTATCGCTTGGTGCGCCTTCATGGACCAGGATTACACAACTGCACCTAGAATCGGGAATCCCGATGATAGATGAATTCATTCTGAAACTTGCCGAACGTTTTTACAAAGGACTCCCTTCACATCCCAACCCCACAATAAAAGACCTCTCAAATTACGACCCAAACACTTCCAGCCGCCACAAGCGCCGAAAATCGATTCTCCTTCAGAGGAACACTCCGGGCCCCACAAATCATGCCCCCGAATAAACTAACAACCCACCAAATCACCTTCCAACAATGTTCCCATCAGACGTAAGAGGAATAGCCACATGAGCTGAACCTCTGTAAGCCAGAAGATCCAAGTCCAAGTCCAAAATTAATGTTTTATTCTTCTTTTGAGAACAGATAAAATATAATATATAATACCAGGAACAAATCTTGAACAAGGGTGTATAACACGAAAATAATTACTTCGATTGAACAAAAACGCTTGAAAATTTTTATTTTAGTATGGGAATGAATGCTTTAGCAAAGTTATTCCTATAAAAATGTAATAAAACTGTTAGAAAAGAGACGGTTTCATTCGTACATTTTTGAATATCATGTTTTACACCATTGTTCAAGATTCGACCTTCGTGGCCGGCCGTGGTAAGTGCATTGACTGCCACCCCGAAGGTTCCGGGTTCGATTTCCGGCGAGGGTAGTGTGATTGTCACACTTTGGTCTGGTGTAGAATTCACGTGACAATAAAATGGCGAAAGATTAGCAACCTATCACATGGCACGAAAATCACTATGATACCCTTTAAATCGATTTGACTTATGTGTCATGATGTAAAGAGCGATTAAACAGCGATAAACAATAAATTGTGGTTAGTTTGTGGTTAGTTTGAGATGATATTTTAGTCTAAAATTTCAATACAAAATATCTTATCATCCAAGCCATTAAAAAACATACTGTCTTATTTATTGGTTCTTAAATATTAATGTAAAACTTCATATCAAATAATTAATACGAATGAAAACGACTGTTTTCTAACAGTTTTATTACATTTTTGTCTAAGGCACATTTGTTGATGCTTTAGACAGGCGATACATGTCATTTACAAAAAATATAATATATAATTCAATAATTAAACTTTTAGAAAACAGACGTTTTAACAGACTGGCTTAAATATAAAAATGATTCTGGAGTGTTCTCCATTTAACGAAAATTACGTTATACCTCATAAAGAAAATTGGTAGACTGTTCCCGCCAACACATTACTTTTATAAATTAATGCATTAGTTCTCTCGCTGCACGGAGAAGGGAAAATAGAAAAATAAAATAACACATTTCGTTTGAATAATAACATCATCCTGCCCTTGGAATAACCTTAACGAATTTCGAAGATCTTTATTTTTATCTCCCGTAAACTACTAGTCGTAAATATCTCGCAATAATGCTTTCCCGCAAAGGTAAACCGTGTTAATATCAAAATTTCAACTTTCTACAATTATTTATTATTTATTAAATAAAGTCCATTGTTTTGCCCAAAACACTATGATACTTTAACATTTTAAACTGTTAAATTAAATAACTTTGTTTTTTGTATCACAATTGTATTAAACTGTTAGATTAAAATTTTACATTTGATATATTATTGTATAATAACACCTGATGATTTTAACATAGGTTGATGAAACAGCTGTTGCGTATAATAAATTACAATTGTGATACAAAAAACAAAGTTATTTAATTTCACAGTTTATAATTATAATGAATACGAATGAAAATGTCTATTTTCTTGAAGTTTTATTTTATTTTATCTGAACGACATGTTTCGGCTGTCTAAGGCATTATCAAACGTCATTTGTCATGTCATTCACATAAAATACAATAAAACTTCTGTAAAATAGACGTTTTCATTCTAAAATTATTTATTAAATAATTTAAACAAATGATAAACGTTAGCTATAAGATTATAGTGCTAGTTTACATGTGTTATTGAGTGAACGGGACATAGAAGGGGGGAAAATATTAGATTAAATGCGGCCTGGCATCCCCTTAGATTGGTATATATTAAACGCTAGTTCCGGATGGATGGGAAACAGGCCTGGGAAGTGCATGAGCGAGGCAGCCTCGGGTATGTGGTAGGAACACCCTTCTCTGTATATTTATCAAGTGAATTTAGTTATATCAATTGCTTTTAATTTTTTTAAATATTCAAACCAATAAATAAAAGAACAGTGATTTATTCGGCATTCAAAAATTCTCCTTAAAATATGTGTACAAATAAATCAAATACGAAATTTTAAAGGTTACCGTTCTTCGTCTAAGGCGTTCGAAAATTTGAACTAGTTGATATTTCCATATCCCTCACATATCTGTCAAAATATTTCTCGACCGAGTAGGAGGTGTAAGTATTATTATAGCATTCTCTGTGTATCGATTTTACTCAAATAAAAGCATTTAAGTTCGAACATATAAACGATCAAAACTAAGTACAAAGTTTACCATATTTAGCTAGCATAAAAAACACGTCTGCAATGTTATAATGTTATTTATGAAATTTATCAAAACAATTTAAAAAGCTATCGGTTTATCATTTGCGTTATGAAGTTTGAAACATAAGTTTTGGAATATTTTAAAGACTATGTGATGTAAAATATTCGTGTTTAAATTTAGAATTTAATATTACGTTTCCTCAGGAAGTAAGTTTATTAAATACAAACTTCAATTCACAATGCAGTTGCTATGAAAATCAGTAGGTATTCAGCTAAAGTGACCTCAGAATCGCTGAACATTGTTGATTCGTTTTTACAATGTTTGAAGTTGCATAAGTGTTTGAAATGTAGAAATGAAATCATTACTAAATCTAAAGAATATTTTTAGATATACGTATATGTACATATTGTTAAAAAAATATATAAATATTATATTTGGTAAACAATTGTTTTGTTGAATGTTCATAGAAATGTTAAAATATTAATTAAAAACAGAATAAATGACATTTTTCTGGTCGGTTGCAGTAACATTGCGGTATGGCACAATATAAATTTACATTACAAAATGTCACATTTAACAATCCCCTAACAAGATGAAACATGTCACTTACACAAAATATAACATAATCTTTATTTAGTACTAAATGAATACATATTAAAATACTGTGCTTTTTCCACTTTTATGTTGGTTTTTCTCGGCGTGTTTCAAAGGTTTTACATCTTCATCCTCGTGGAAATTATATCAATTTCGTTCTCCTAATGATGAAAGCGTAAAACCTTCAAACCTTGTCATGAAAAATAAATTCAAAATCGGAAAGAAACTATTTTAGTTTATAAAAATAATTGTAAAAATGAACTTCCACATTGTTAACGCTTTAAGTTATCAAAAATTTATGAATAAATTCGGTTACTTTTAATTTTTTTTAAATTAACTAACCATCACGCCGTCTCGCCGAAGGGGTGGGCAGAAGGAATGGACTGCCACACTTTTCTGTCCTGACATATTTCTCTCCTTTTCTGACTCCTCACGTGGCCGATATTCAATATTTGATTTATTTGATCGTGCCACGTTTTCCTCAGTCTTCCTCTATTTCTAGTTCCATTTACACCGTTAACATATAATTTTTTTCCATTCTTTCTTTATTCATTCTTTCCATGTCCAAATCCATGCTTCGCTTCCACATATAAGGGTCGGTACAAGAACACTACTGTGCACTGCCATTTTAGCTTTTAAACTGAAACTCATCTGTTACTTTTAATTAACTTGGACATAAAATTATTGATTATATTCTGTATGCTAACAAGTTCATCTTCATCTAAGTTTTAATAACTTTGTAACTAGAAGACTCTGTAGATATTTCTTCAGCCTGTCATGCGAGATGCGAAGCTTGATCTAAGTTGGTTTTATCGATACGAAAGTTGGTTGCTATGAAGCATTAGAGATGACGCCACCTCCCTAATGAGTGTAGCGAAGTCCCCATAGGATTCTTGGGATAAGTAAGTTAGTTCTAAGTATTTTCCGCCGTATTTCCTCCTACACATTCTTTCTCCTCGTTTTCTTTTCTCTGAAACTCGTTTGTTCGGCGTATCCTGAAGCTCGGAAGATAAACTTTTACGGTCAGGGAGCGCTGTGGATTTTTATACCTTATCCCGCTCACTGTCGTGGTTATTTATAAAGCAAACAAAGCGAAATTAATCTTTTGAACAATAATGCTGTATATTTTAGCACTTTCGTAATAATAATTCAAACCAAATGTATGCTTGTTGCTATGCTGTTGGAAGTAATATTTCTATGTTTTGTGTGTAATAATGTCTAGTGGTTTATAACTAAGCAGGAACTATTGCGCTAAACTGAATAAATAGGGCAGGGAGACATGACGAAATAGAGAAATAAGAAATATTCATATAAATTTAGCACGAAGGTATAATTTAAATTACGAATTATACTTATTTTTTCTGTTAATGTTTTAAATATATACCTAGTTATATACTAGCATTATCTTCTCACTTATATAACAATAATAAAATAAAATAAAAACTTGTTTTTTTTTCTTTTTTATATACTTTGGATATACAAAACTAACTATAATTTTTTTTTAATTACATATAAGACTTGTTTCGGACAACCGGTCCTTCCTCAGTGATATTGTAAAGATGGATATTCAAAAGGTTATAAAATTGTTAACAAATATGATAAGAACATAGAACAAATCAAATTATTTATCATAAAAGCAAATATAGGAAGTGCAAGGTACGCGGTTACCGGTGACTGGTTGGTTTTTCTTGGTTGAAGACTGACTTTTCGACCAACTTATAATCCTTCATTCGTCAATATAATGACACAATTCAAAAATTGTACGTGTTCTATGGATCTTTATTAAATTAAAATTAATTAAATACTTTTTTTTAATATGAAATCTATTTTTTATATAATAACTTACGAGTATGGCTGAATCCATAGACTTTACAAAAATCGCCAGACCAGTTAGTTTTTTTTTTCGATATTTCAGTTTCATGTTTTAATCGATAGTTCTTTATTTTTCATATGGTACATTTAAAAAAAAATACTAAATGGACAAACATTTCGGGTATTATTCCCTTTATCTTAAACTTATCAAGCATGTAGTTACGTATTTAGAACACCAGTTGACTACCTAAATTCTTATCATCAATATGTAAGAATTACATTATCTGGAATCTTGGGTATATCCATATCCTCTTAGTAAACTCTTCGAGTGACATTTTGTAGATCGTTTTAATGTTGGATATCAACTAATCAAACACCACGAAGTTTTAGTCTGCAATTATCTCTGAAACAACAGTGAAGAGACACGGATATATCTAAAATTCTTGTGAATCTAATAACCGTGACAATCTAAGGGCTTGATTAAAAAATAAAATCTTATAACTTTTTAAATTTATTTAAAATTAAAAGTATAAATGGGTTTCTTGTATATTCGCCTTCACTTTGTATTATGGATTTATATTGAATAAATATAATTATACTTTTTATCTTCACTGAACTCAGGCATGTTTCGGTTACAATTTTAAAATTGAATATATTGATAAAGGTTACTTGTGACCGAAACATGTCTGAGTTTAGTGAAAATAAAAAAGTGTTGTAATACAAAGCACAATTGTATTTATTCAACTTTAAATGGGTTATTCGATAATTTCCCAGCAAAAGCACAATACCTCTTTGTCACTCAAATATAAAATGATAAAACTTCAAAGAAACGGACATTCCCGTCGGTTTTAAATCAAATGAACATTTGAATTTACATGATATCTGTTGTGCTATTTGATATTTACAGAAAAGACGTTTTTTTATAAATTAAAGCCCGGTTTTTCAACTTTTGAGTTTATTTATCCCGACATGTTTTGAAGGCGTCACACCTTCATCGTCGAGAGAACGATATAAATTATATATTGCTCTCCCGGCGATGAAGGTGTAAAGCCTTCGAAAAATAAACTCAAAAGCGGAAAAAAATGTTTTAATTAATTAAAAAATCATCATTATAGAATTCCACAGTGTTGATACATTAGGTTTCTCAAAAATTTCCAGTTATATTAATTTATAAAGTTAATTTTGCAATCATAAAAAATATAAGACTTTTATGATAACCAGATTCATATAAAAAAAACTGAGTACATTTTCGTTCTGTGAAAATTAAATCGGTGCTGAAAGGGGTAGAGAAATTCAGCTTTGCCTGAGTGAGTCAACAGGAGTGAGATAACAAGAGCAGTGTGGCCATTAGTGCGAGTGGGCGGGCCCCTCCTCCCCTCCTATCTAAAGAATCTGTAATGAGGGTGTAAGGTTCAATTACTTTTGTAAAAAAGATAAATCGACTATCGAAGCATATCGCGTAACTAATAAGAATTTTTAATTCATTTTATAACGAAGATTTAATTTTAATCTTTGGTAATTTAATTCTACTACGCTAACGACTTTTTTACATAAACTAAACTGACTAATTAACTAACCATCACGCCGAATCTATCTCCTCGAAAGTATGAATACTGATCAAATTCTTGATTGCATAATAAATAGTTTTTGCTCTGAAAAGGATAGGTAAAAATAAACGGTTTTCGTTCGATACAAATTTAATATCGGGAGTTCGTTGGTTTCTATAATAGAAAACGGCAGTTTTTTTAATACAATATTTGATAAATGAAGTGTCTTAACTATTGTTACACTGGAAGTTTTGTAATACAACATTACATTTCAAATTGTACTACATTTTGAATAAGTTTGATGTGTTTTTGGGTAACACCGTGTGATAACTCCTTCTCGATCGACGTTTCGGAGATCGTTGCAGTCTCCATCTTCAGGGTAATGAAGATGGAGACTGCAATACTAAAAATGTAAAGATAGGCGCGGCACCTTAGCATATATATAATTTCCAAAATTTTGTCAGCCGTGGTGGTCGTAAGAAGGGCGGAATGGGGAATGTTGTTAAACATAAAGCGATCGCTCAACCCAACCAATGACAGGTCATAAGTCCTGTAAGCGCCTCGGCCACCATATTCTGTTCCCAGAAAAATAAACAATTTACATATTCGTCTTTATCGAGATACAATTAATCCTTTCAAATTGTAGTTTAACCTTCTGTCCGACTGTAATCAATATCTACAAGAAAATATAAAACTAGACTGTGGGTCATTATTGCCTTTCCTTTGAACGAGAATTGCATTGTTGGTATATAAACCCAACTCGTTTAATTAACAAAACACTATTAATCTCTGAATTGTAAAGTGTAATACAGCATTGGAATGGTGTCCAAGGTATGTTTAAAATTATTTTACATATTCGGTTTGTAATATTCATACAATATAAAATAAACAATTTCAAAATCGTTTGTCGTTTATTAAAGGGTTGTATCCACGAAGTTATCTACAAATAAAGATATTTTAAAAACAATTAATCATGATTAAACTACGCGTCAAGATACAATACCACTATATACTCGTACATAATAATTCTAATAAAACTCCCTCTACATTCATATACATCGTGTCATGCACGCACATCGATTTTTCTGTTTCCTCACATGGCCGACATTAAATATTTGATTTATTTGATCGTGACACATTTTCCTCGGTCATTCCCTATTTCTAGTTCTGTTAACGGCGTAAACAAATACTTTTTTATAATAAATGAATTACGATTTATATAATGCTATTAGTTCCACTTATATAAGTTTGTGAATAGAATAGAAATAATTTCCCATGCACCGCTTTAATCCATAAAAATTATACGTTTAACCCCGGTGGTGGTTTATCTGTGGTCTAAAAGATACCGAAAGTTTAAGTACAAAGGAATAGCGAGAAAATACATGGTTTTATAGTTCAATCAAAATTGAAATAAAAACACAGTTTAAACTAGCTATAAAAACAAGGATCGAAATATTTAAAGCTCAATTGCTATAATATTTCGGAGGAAAACATGAGAAAATTATTTAACACTGTGCGTTAACACTGTGGTATTCCATTGTTATTAGAAGGTAATTAAACTGTTTTTTTGTTGCTTGAGCAATGATATAAAACATCATATCGTGGGTTCAATACTAGAACTAGATAACTCTAAATACATAGTTTTGAGATAATGGCAATTGAAGTTTTTGGCTACACAAATCATGACATTACTTTCAGAAGAATAGTAATTAACACGTAGTTTATTGTTGAAAAACATAGCTAAGAGTTCAAGGAAGCCACTAAATGTATAAACTTTACCAAAAATGACTTCATTATTTTTTAACAATTAAAATAGTGAGATATCTAGTTTTAGCAATTAATACTAGAACTAGATAACTCTAAATACATAGTTTTGAGATAATGGCAATTGAAGTTTTTGGCTACACAAATCATGACATTACTTTCAGAAGAATAGTAATTAACACGTAGTTTATTGTTGAAAAACATAGCTAAGAGTTCAAGGAAGCCACTAAATGTATAAACTTTACCAAAAATGACTTCATTATTTTTTAACAATTAAAATAGTGAGATATCTAGTTTTAGCACTAACCATTGTTGCGGGGTATATCAGGATATGTACTTGTAATAATTAGTTATCTATGACTTGGAACCAACATTTTGACACTATTGCTTGAATTATTATACTAATGTTACTGTTTAAAAAAGTTTTAATTAGGTATGTTATTTTTATACTTATGAAAGTTTTATTTAAACACTATGTAAATATTACTTATTAATCTTTATTTAAAGCTATCGCGATTTTGGTGATGCTATACAATTCACTAGCTCAATAAAACTGATTGACAAGCCTACAAAAGTGTTTAAATAAAACTCTTATATAAAAATGTATAGAAATTGTTACATAGTGAATGTCTCTAATATAAATTGAATTGAATTGTATATAAGTTGGTGCAGGTCAAAATTTATTGATACAGTCGTACCTCCTAATCGCTCGGCTATTATTTTGTCTTCTTTTTTAACTCTTCTTGCTGCGTTCTTTATGTCTGCAGGCTCTTTGTAATTATCCACTATTACTCCGTCTTCAACAGCCATGCAAATTTTGTATTTATCCTTTTTAGGTTGATGGAATCCCAGATTGAAATTATTGCAGAATATATTTCTATAAGCAGAATCTTTAACACACGCTATTTGTTTTTCTTCACAATCTTTGATACAAGATCGATACAACATTCTTATATTTAAGTCTGGGGATAGATACTTTCGTTCGGTATCAGATCTGGTGTAGTGTGACGCCACAATTGGAAAAGACTGAATGTGTTTTTTTAACATTTTCTATCATTTCACTACTAGATGTCTAGTTCTAGCACTAAACGTAGTATGATTTTTCCTTTTGTCTACTTTTGAAATTTGTCTTTAATTTAATAATGGTAGAATATTTGAGATAACCAATTAGAGCATTCAGTACTCCTTGAGCAACACAAACATTTGGCATAAATAACTCAAAACCACCAAAACTCGACTTGTCTAGTTCTAGTATTGAACCCACGATATTAAGAATTAAATAGCGATTGTCGCGCACGGCTTCTAGAAGTTTCATTTTATTAATTTGTTATTTATCTCATGTTTCTCGATTTTTTTACTACATTATTATGTATATTATATTATGTTTTATATTACGTATTAATTATTATTATAGTCCTTTGTTTTGACCGAAACACTATGATACTTCAACATTTTATAACTGTTAATGAAATAACTTTGTTTTTTGTATCACAATGGTATTTTATTTTACGCGACAGCTGTTTCATCAACCCATGTTGACATCATCAGGTGTTACAATAATTTATCAAAAAATTTCTTGCTGAAATTGAGTTGGTACCTAAATATTTTAATTAAAATAACGTTTAGTTACTGTTTATAGGAGAAAATATTAAAGGTGGAAAATATAATAATAATACTATAATAATAATAAAACAGTAATTAGAAGGAAGAATAACACATAGCATAAAGTCAAAAACGATGAAACATAATATATTAAAAACGATAAACAATATCAGGAAGTACATAAATTACATTAATAAGAAAGGTGACAAGGTAATATTAGTTGAAGGTAATATTATTATTTTTTAGCAAGATTGTACAGGGGAAAAGTTTTTAATGTAATGGGGAATAAGAAGGAATTTGGTTATTTATAACATTTAGTTTACATTTTTTAGGATTATTTGCTATATATAAAAAAAATTGTGTTTTTGATCTCGAAATGATAGTTAAACTTCACGCAATGATTGGCCATTTCCGAAAAGATGTTTCTGTTTTTGTATGTTGATGTCAAAATTGGTTGATGAAACAGCTGTCGTAAAATAAAATACAATTGTGATACAAAAACAAAGCTTTTTCATTAACAGTTATAAATAATTATTATGTATCTCTAACTCGTATCTTTAGTGTAATGGAAAAATGATTCTGTAATGCTTTGGATATTATTATTATTATTATTTTGTTGAATCGCTCTTTACATCATGACAGCATGCGCCAAATCGATGTAAATAGAATTATAGCTATCATAGTGATTCTCGTGACATGTGATAGGTAGCTAATCTATCGCCATTTTATTGTCACGTGAATTCTACACCAGACCAATGACAGCGTGACAATCACACTGCCCTTCGGAGTGGCAGTTAATGCACTTACAACTCAGCCACGAAGGTCGTCATATATTTAAATAAATAAATAAAATTAATGAGTGAGATTTTAACCAGATTTCGATAACTGTAATTCATTTAATAGTTCACACAAACTAGACCTTTGCAATAAGTTAAAGGATTTCACGTTACGAATTAACTGTGTCTACATTTGGTTAGAAATTCTAAGATATTCTATCGTGTTACTCAAAATACCGGCTCATAAATCTAAACGGCCGGCAAACTGTTCGTAATTAATTATGTAGCCATAACTGAATCCATTGGTTGAAATTACCCGCTTCCCCGGAGAATGGTCAATATGATAAATTTGTTGCTTAACTTAATGGAGCACTCGTAATACTTAACAAAGTCTGAATCCGGTGGTTTAGAGAAGTTGGATTGGATATAAAATACCAGGCATCTCCAGAAAGTAAGTGTACTGAATTTTTGTAAGTTACAATTTTTTTATTTAAGCAAGAAATTTACGTGGTTACCGTAGTACATATACTCGTATAAGCTATTTTTTGACATAGTCGCCATTCCTCTCAATGCATGTGGTGAAGCGGGGTATCAACTTTTTTATGCCTTCCTCGAAAAAGCTGGCATCGTCGTGCAGCAGGCAGACTCCCTTTGTTAGCATACCTCTCCTCTTGTTCTGAATCGCCCTCCGCAATTTTTTTAGGGTCTCACAGTATCTTGCAGAGTTGATGGTCTCCCATGATGATCTACCCTTTCGGATAGATAGCGTGATGGTTAGTTGTTTAGTTTTATTAGTTTTTAAACCACTTTATTCAATTAATACCAACCGATTTCGCTCCCGCGGGAGCTTCGTCAGGGTTACAAAAGAGTCTTTTGTCACCCTGGCAAAGCTCCAGCAGAAGCGAAACCGGTTGGTTGTAACAAAATAAAGTGGTTTAAAAATTTGTAAAACTGTATGTATATTATTTGTAATTTTATCTTTGAAACCAACTTATGAAGAAATAAGGTAGATTGAATTTCTGTCCACTTCTTACTACTCACAGTTGATAAAGCATCTAAATATTTGCAGGACAATGTTAAAACATTGAAATATCTGCACGACAATGTTGAAACATTAAAATATCTGTCTCTAGAAATTACACAAGACGTCTGGTTTATTATAGGAGAAACATAAGAAAACAATAGTTAGTCTACTGTAAATACATTCAGTTTACTAATATTTTGATCAAAGCATTGGCATTCTCTTCGGGGTATGAACATTCTGAAAAATCGATTTCAAATTAATATATAATATAATATTTTTTTAAATACATCCTATTTGCCTAAAATTTCTGTAGATTTACTTAATAATAAAGCAGCAATAATGAGCTATTAAATTGTGTGAGATTTTTTTTATAAATAAATACAATATATTTTTAAACATGAAACTTATGAATGAGAAATTTCGTATAACAAATTTCTCGACCAGAATACTAATAATGAATTTTATATTCTTTAGGCCATAATGTTTACCCAGGAATAAAAATATTTTTGGTATTTTTATTTTTATTCGATAATTTATTTACATAAAATATTATCTGCCCATCCATTAAATGTAATTAAATTAACGAAACTTCTATATAATAAGAACGCTTTCAGCAATATTAAATATGCAATACTTTTATTGATGGAGCAAGACTTAAAACATATACGAGGTGTTACAAGAGGAACTCGGTAATAAGCTTCTGGATTTTTGTCTCTCTTGTATTGTCCAAAAAAAATATTTTTTCATTTTCTGGTTTTCTTTTTTTTTTCATACTTATTAATTTATTTTTTAAAAATTACATTATAAACTGTTAAATTAAAAAACTTTGTTTTTTGTATCACAGTTGTATTTTATTTTACGCAACAGCTGTTTTATCAACCTTTTGATATATTATTGTAACACCTGATGATGTCAACATAGATTGATGAAACTGCTGTCGTGTAAAATGAAATACAATTGTGATGCAAAAAATAAATTTATTTATTTTAACAGTTTAAAATGTTAAAGTATCATAATGTTTTGGCCAAAACAACGGACTATTTAAAAAATTACATATTTCTTACAACTAGTATATGACATTTTTAATACATAATAGTTAAGTGAATAATGAAAACAAATTAAAAAAAAAGAAAATAGGCACAAGACACACAGAAAAGAAATTTATCAAAAAAAAAATAACCTCAAAAGTGAACAAAGCAGTGTTTTAACTCATAAAAATATCATCAATTGCAAAATATTATATTATATACAATAGGAACTAAAACTAACTAACTAACCATCAAGCCGTCTCCCCGAAGGGGTAGGCAGAAAGAATGGACTGCCACTCTTTTCTTTCCTGACATATTTCTCTCGATTCCTCAACATTCATACATCGTGTCATGCACGCGCGTCGATTTCTCTGACTCCTCACATGGCCGACTTTCAATATTTGATTTATTTGATCGTGCCACGTTTTTCTCGGTCTTCCTCTATTTCCTGAAACTACAATAGGAACTATTCCAAAAAATTAATTAATGAAACAACACAAAACTTACACGCATTTCGTTACTCAATATCAATTGTCAAGTTGTGCTTTCTTGTCACGTTTTGAACCCTAAAGCTCCGTACAAGCTCGTATTAAAACAATTGTCTGTTCGTACCCCGTTATCATCTCTCGCAGTGAAGTCTTCAAGTTCATCTTATTCCGGTCCAGTTTTGTCTCTCGTGGGCGGACTTATTACACCCGCTACTTATGGAGTTTCTGCCGCCCACCTCAGACGTTCCTCGGCAAATATTCCGCCCCCGTTATAATGGCAGAACAATGATTCCAATGCCGACTGATTATATAATGTGTTCGGATAAAAGACAAATTACCTTACTTTATTCAATATTCAGATGCATTCTAGCATACATTGTTATTTAATTTTTAATTAATATAATCAGCAGAGTTGAAGAGAATAGGCACATGTTGAACACCATAGCGGAGAGGCACGCGAGATGGATTGGTCATGTGTTGCGATACGAATGTTTCCTGCATGATGTATTGGAGGTAATGGTCAAGGGATTGATTGACAGACGACGACCTCGCCAGGAGTACCTAGACCCGAATAGACAGTACCTAGATCAAGAGTCCCAACTCTTTCCCGAAGCTGTTATAGGCCGACGTCGCCTTTCGTCAGCTCCACTCTATCAATCCTTAGGCCCGTCTTTCGTCCATGCGGGACTTACGTTACTGGGGTTTTGTTATTAAAGAAAAACAAGAGGGACCAAAGCCACATTTAAATTACGCATTTCTTCTGTGTCCCGCAGAAATGAAAATTTATGTAATAAACACAATTCAAAATTCACACACCCAAAACATGTTACCTGGTTATAGAAAATCAACCCATAGAACAGGTCAGGACCTTCAAGTATCTAGGCATAGTCCTGGTGGGGGGAGCTGATCTGCGGGAAGAAATACAAGCTCAAGTAAACAAGGCAGCTGCAATCTCTGGGGCTCTAAAATCCACAATATGGAAAAACAAAGACATGGCCATTAAGAGTAAGATGAGAATCTACAAAGCATGCGTAAGACCAATAATAATATATGGCGTCCAAGCAAGGGCAGACACACTAAGGACCAAACAAGTTTTGAGGACTTCCGAAATGAAGACACTGAGGACGATAGGCGGCAAGACACTGAGAGATCACGTGAGGAACACTAGAATAAGATAGATATGTGAGGTTGAGGATATTATAAGATGGAGCAGACAGCGAAAAAGTGACTGGTACGGTCATGTTCAAAGAATGGACACCACCAGACTCCCGTATATTGCATTGCATAATCAGCCTTATGGGACTCGTCTTCGTGGAAGACCTCCTAAAAGATGGAAGGACAGCTGGGAATCTATATAATCAGCAGGAGGAGCAACACTCTGGAGAACAGACCACATAGGTCTACAACAAGGAAGAAGCAGAAGAATAAGAATTCAAAATAAAATATTTTTTTAAAACAAAACAGAATTACTGAAAACTATCAAATGGGTACATAAAAGCGGGGGGTCAGGTGAGGATCAGAGGAGGCGAATGCGGGTAGGGGACGTTTGGAAGGCTTTTTTTTTTATTGAATTATTATTTAAAATCAACTTCGATCAAGAGAGCTCAGTAGAATCATTGTATTATTTCTTCTTCTTTTTCTTATTTGATGGCCCTACAGCTCATATCGAGCCTTAGCCTCCACTATTCTTTGCCTTCAACTCCTCCTGTCCTCCGCTTCGACCCTCCAATCTGACACACTCTTAACAACTTCGCCCCAACTCTCCCAACATCATCCTCCCATCGCAGCCTTGGTCGTCCAATTGGTCTTCTACCACCTGGGTGCCACTTCAGCAATTTTTTTGGGGTTCGCGATTACGGCATCCTTTGCATGTGATTGGCCCATCTCAGTCTATTTAGTCTGATCTGTGTGGAGAGACTGGGAGCTTTATAAATATGGTATAGCTCGTAATTATACCGCACTCTCCAGCCTTCACCGTCATTCACAGGTCCCAGAATTCTGCGCAGCACCCTTCTCTCAAAAGTATCCAGTCGCTCTGCGGATTTCGCTGTCATTGTCCACGCCTCACATCCATAGGTCACTACTGTTCGGATGATTGTTTTATACAGAATGGTTTTGGTGTTCCTTTGTACATTTCTTGATTTGAGCACTGGTAGTAGAGAGAATAATGTTTTGTTGCGAATTGTGATTCTTCTTTCGATTTCCTTGTCATCTTCGTTTTCTCTTGTTATAGACGAGCCCAGGTAAGTGAAGTCCTCCACCATCTTATAGTTGTATCTATTCTTGAATTTGATGGTACGCCGTGAGTTATGGGTTGCATTCCTGGTTTGTTTCATTATTTTTGTATTTTCTTCGTTTATCTCTAAACCCACCTTATATTATTTAGATACACAAAATCTCAAACATAACTATCACGCCGTTTTCCCGCTTGTATCCTTCTTCTGCCAGTTCCATTGTTTGCTTCCACATGCAAGGGATGGTACCAGAACTCCATTATGAATGGTCATTTTCGCTTTCATTGATAAATCTTATTCTTCTATATGCAATAACTATTTAATTTTGCAACAATGTAAAATAATGATTCATCTTGATATTTTTTTATGGAAATCGGTTCACTGAAGATGTCAATTTGATTATAAATTATTTTAAATATAATGTTATTGTTATTGAAATAGACTATCGATTGGTTCAAGTTTAACAAACTCATAAAGATTTTGATAATATTTTACATAATGTTTAATTTATAAATATTTATATGTAAGTATATACACTATAATATGTGGGTGTTAGGGTGTTCCAAAAATAGAAAATATAAGTTGTTTTTTTAGCAATAAATACTATATCCGATGAAATGCATAAATTCTCGCGAAGCACAAAAGTGCTAATCAAATGAATTCGTAATGTTATGTAAATTCAAAAATTATGTAGGAGCAAAGAATCCATTTTATATTCTTTGCCTTGATTTATAAAACGGCCTCCGATGTAACAATACGTATTATGAATACTTGCATTACGTATAATTATAACTTAATTACGGTATGTACTCACAAATCTGAACTATATGTCGTTGAATATAATATACAGACTTTCAAACTCTTGTCGAGACTTCGAGTTTTTTGGAGTAAATCTTAATTATTTTCTTTCTACACTTATCAACCTCCACGAAAACCCTTAATTTTGCAAACCAGTTCAAGTAATCCTTTATTCTTAATTTTAATAGTGTCCTTATTTCTTTTAATATTCCATACGTGTATTTTATAACAGTGTTCATATTTCTTTAATAAACTACATACATACCTACTTAACTTGTCTTAGGCTTAATTTTTACCGTTTAAGTCAACTGTATATATCTACAAAGTGTACTGAACATTATTATCAAAAAAAAAAAAATACTGAAATTTATTCTGTCTATAATAACAAATAAATAAATACAGTTGAACCTATAATTATAAAATGCGGTAAAATTATAAATATGAAATACAGTTGAAACTCTAAATACACCTGACTCTGCCAATAACTACTGTCAAACTCTATATCAAAGATTCAATATTATAAAAATCGCTTGTTTTTAAGAAGTTTTATAATATTTTTAAGAAGATTAAAGGAGCGTTTGGTTTGGACAATATTAAATAAATATACAGGGTCTATCAATAGGAGCGCTCCATTTAGAATTGCTCGTGCAGAATTTCCATTGTGGCGTGCGCTGTGTGATACGTAGCGCCGTCTTGTTGGAACCATATATTGTTGGTATCCATATCATTTAGTTTAAGCTACAGGAGTCTCTAATTTATGCATTAAACGACGTATTGTGGACTCTGGAGAACGGCCATGAACGCCATAACTGGTGAACAGACAATTGGTTTTGATAATAAAGTTTAACAATTTCAACGCGTTGTTGAAGCGTGTAGCATTCTATAGTAAAAATTGACAGCTATCGCTTTACTAAAATGGCCGCTCTACACTGTCTCAGTTTGAGCGTCCTTATTGAAAAACCCTTTGACCACCAGGATACACCATCTGCAGCGAAGCCACAGCGGCCATTTGGCCAAATTATATTTCATTCATAATGTATTTGAATGTTCTTTAAAATTATGATAAATGTATGGCATTATCCCTTAGACAGGTAGTTTTATTAAATTTAAAAGCTCGAGTGCTTTTAACCACCCTAGGTATTTGAACGTACGTGATACGTTCACTTTGACTGTACCATTCCCCACTATCCCATATCACGTACGCGCTTGATAAAAAGTAATGTACTTTAAATGTACAAACTGTTAAGGATACGCGCGTGTACCAACCACACTTGAGTACAAGCCTTCACAAATATGATAATTATACTAGGGGCAGGCGAAGCGTGTGGTCAAGTCTTTGACGTTTCGTAATTTAAAAATAAATAAAATAAATATATAATTAAATTTAATTAATAAAAAAACTGCTTTTTTGCACGTTACTCGGAAAATAACCTGAAGGTAGAGCGGTTAATGAAAAACCATATTTGAGAATGCCAAGTAACCAAATATTAACATTATTTCTTGTATAATTTCACAGTTTAAGGTCATTGGTTTTTCAGATACTAGGTTTTTTCGTATCTTGAACATATATTATAATACGACTGTATACTTCTTCATGAATATAAAATAGGATTATATGCAAAATGGAAACCATGTCCCGTGTAATCCAATGATGCTTTGATTCAAAATCTTCGTAGTACGTAGGTACTAATTCCTTGGCTTATGTAACTTAAGGCAATACGGGTAGGTTTAATTCCGAGGTAATACAGGTTGTCCCTAAATTAGAATACACACGTGGGTAGATTAGGAGAAAAATGCTTCAGCAAAGGTGAATGATCGGTCAAGGTCCGGTTGGCTCGAGACAGCCAAGTGGACAGTATTAAAGACTCTAAAAATATACTATAATACAATAGATACGTAAATTAGATTTATATTCTGATTTTGAAAATTTAGTTTGGTTCATGTGGTGCTCCTGTAAATTTGGAGATATTTCGCGTATAAGTGAATTGTTTTGGTCAATTTAATTGTTGCCGCACTTTATAATAGTTGATTGTGACACGTAATACGTTTGTGCTGTTTTGCTGTTAAAATTATATTAGTTTTATCGTTTTTATAAAGAATTTTGACAGGTGTAAAAATAAATTTTTCATTTGTTCCAATGACAATTTGAATAATTTCTTCAATATTATTTCAAAGTTCTTGCTGGTTAAGTGCCTAATTACAGCTAATTTAAAAAACGGTGGATACGTGTAACATAAATTAAATAAACACAAAAGTCCGGATCGTCCAAGTCAATTAAAATTTAAAAAACGGTGGATTCGTGGAACATAAATTAAATTGACAATATGTGCACCATCTAAAAAGAACATTTTGTGTTAAATTATTTTGATTTTGTTATTTTATTTTATATCATTGTATTTTATATTATTTGTTTTAGATTTATTTTGTGGGTGTTGCACGATCGAAGTGTGCGCGGGAGATGCCTATTGGTGGCAATTGGTATATGAAGTTCGCAACCCATCACACCGCGTCTCCCGCGGAGCGAAAAGAGAAGGATGGAGTGCCGCATCAGTAAAAGTGTGACAGTCCATTCTTTCAGCCTACCCTTTCGGGATACGGCGTGATGGTTAGTTAGTTAGTTTTTAGATACATAAAGACGGACGCAATGACCATTTTTCATAAGAATGACTTGTTAATTAAATAATAGTGGCAAATATCTATTTTTTCAATTTAACTTAAGGCAATAAGGGTAGGTTTAATTCCGAAGTAATACAGGTCTTGATGGTTTAGTTTTGTAATAGATCCACCATGATCAGAAACGGAATAAGTTTTTTGTCTATGTTCGCCATACTTTGTGTTGTAGATGTTTTCTATTTTTCTTTATTTTTTATATACTTTGTATACAACACTCACTTTTTAAACAAATTAAAATTAAATATCAAACATGTTTCGGACTACTCAGCAATTCCTCGGTGATATTATAATATTAGGTCCTTACATATGAAATTGGCGTTTTGCTTCAATTCTTCTTCCCAATTTGCTTCAAGTGGATTAAAACAGTTTTATCACTAACACTGCAGCCTGCAGCTAACTCGGACGTGGTTTGCGATGGATCCGCTTCCACAATGCCTTCAATTCCTCATTATCAACTTTGGTCTCCGGCCGTCCACGGGGCTTGTTCTGCAGGTCGAAATTTCCAAAACGAAAACGTTGGAACCAAAAACGCACTATGTTTTCTTTTGCGGCACCGTCGCCATACACATCATTAATCCTTCGAGCCGTTTCTGCAGCACTGGTGCCACGGTGGAACTCGTACTCGTAAATAACGCGATATTTCAAGTTTTCCATTTTGTAAACTGAGTGACGCAAATAAAAAAAACATTTGAGGAAAAAACAAATAAATTATAATTTTCAAAACACAAATACTTAAGTAAATAGCTGTATAAATTTGAATTTGGAATTCCTAACCAAAGAGAAGATATTTGAGATCAAAGTTGCCAGTACGGCAAAACGCCAATTTCATATGTAAGGACCTAATATGTAGATCTTTAAAATATCATAAAATTATTTAAAAAAATTGTCAGTTTTGACAGATGTTAACATCTGTCAAAACTGACAACAACAACAACAACAACAACAACAAACCATCACGCTGTTTCTCCGCAGGGGTAGGCAGAGCAAATGGACCGCCACACTACTCTATCCTGGCAAACCTCTCTAGTTTTCCTCCACATTCATACAACGAGTCATACACGCACGTCGTTCCTCCGACTTCTAACATGACCAACCTTTAAAATTTGATTAATTTGGTCATGCCATGTTTTCCTCGGTCTGCCTCGACTCCGTACCCCATTTATATCATTAACGTATACTTTCTTAACCATTCTTTCTCCATCCATGCGTTCCATATGTCCGAACCAACGCAGCGATCCTTTCATAATTTTGTTCATAATACCTTCTTCCGCTCTACATTCCTTTCTTATATCAGCATTTGAGATTCTCATATTTGTAAACAATTTTATAATATTTTAAATATCTATATAAACACACTGAGGAAGGGCTGGGTAGTCCGAAACATGTTTGATATTAATTTTAAATTTGTTTAAAATGTGAGTGTTGTATACAAAGTACATAAAAAAATAAATATATAGTTTTAATCATTTTACTGGTGATGGCGGCGTAATATTATTATAATATGAAATTCTACCAAATTTATTACTTAAGATACAAAAAGCGAATTACCTTTAATAAAGATAAGCCTAATATAACCTAAATATTAATTAAAATTTACACAACTCGAGGATACGCAATTGTCTAATTGTCACTTAGATGAGAAATCTTACGGTTATAATTCAATGATAGAATTAGTAGGATATTGTATAGAACTCTAGCACCCTGTAGGAGGGACCATAATTTAGTTTCTGAGAAATGTCTCCAAATTATTCAAGCGCTCTTAACTCTATTACACATTCAGAAAATCAACTTAGTTAAAGTTCTTCTATTTAGGGACTTCGGTAATTTAAGGTTTCCAATCCGTCTCGGGCGGGAGACACGTGTAGCTCTAGGCCATACAGTATCGGTTTTCTGTTGTTTCTAAATATGATTTGAATTTGATATCAGAAAACATGTTATATAATATAAAACAATATTTTTCCCAAAAATAATATACGTAACAGTGGATAATCAAAATTTGTGTGATTGAAGGGAAGGAAACATGAAGATATAATGTTTGATTCTGGATTTAAAAAAATATGTTAGCATACTTGTATATTGTTAAAAAATTGAAAAAAATTATATTTGTCTTATTTTTTTTAATATACTATGTAAATACAACACTATTAAAATTACACATCAAACATGTTTCGGACAACCAGTCCTTCAGTGATACATGTTGTAAAGATACATATTTAAAATATTATAAAATTGTTTACAAATATGATAAATTTTGACAAATGTTATAGAGATTTATTTTGAAACATGTCTGATGTGTAATTTTAATATTGTTGTAGGTATATACAAAGTATATAAAAAAATAAAAAGACAAATAAAACATCTACAACACAAAGTATGGCGAACATAGAAGAAAAAAACTTTGTTTATTTTCCACAAAATATTAAAAAACACGACATGTTTCGAAGGAAACCTCCATCTTCAGGTGTATATATTTACATCTGAAGATGGAGGTATCCTCCGAAACATGTCGTGTTATTAAACATTTTTTAATATTTTGTGGAAAATAAACAAAGTTTTTTTCAATTTCCCAAGTACTCGTATATTATTATGGAATTCCATAGTGTTAATGCATTGGCTTTGAATAAGTTTATATACGAGTATTTAACCTCAACTTTTTTCTAAGTAATATTTAAAAAATATTAATTATGAAAAAAAAACATTCAATATGAATTAAGATTCATTCCGCCTAATTTATAGATTTGGCCAGATTCGGCAGTTGATGGATGGATCAGAAGATGGTCGTAACTAAAAATCTAGTAGAAGAAAATTAAATATTATATAATTAATACGAATTAAAACGTCAGTTTTCTAGAAGTTTTATTATATTTTATGGGAATGACATGTTTCGCCCTTCTAAGGCATTATCAAATGATGTGATGAGACATTTGATAATGCCTTAAAAGGGCGAAACAAGTCATTATATAGAATATAATAAAACTTCTAGAAAACTGACCTTTTTTTCGTATTAATTATTGAATATGGAGTTTCACATCATTGTTCAAGATACAATAAATCAAATATTATACATATTATAGAAGTTACATATCATCAGTAAATACATATCACCTAACAATGTTACAATTAGGTTTTTTTTTTTTTTTTTAAAAATGGTGTAAAACTTTATATTAAATATACATATTTTAAACTTACAGTATGTATAAATCCCCGAGGAAGCTCGTATAGAGCGAAATCGGTTGGCACCCCTTTTCTGTAATTATATAATTTTTTAACTGTTTATTTGTTTCTGTAATGATGGAAAGAGCGATTCAACAAAATAATAATAATACTCTTGTATGAGTTTTTAGTAAGCGTGATAAAATAGTACATTTAAAATACAACTAATGTGACGGAAGTTTTTCTTTGACACTTTAAAGAAAAACTTCTGATTTAAAATAATGAGTTTTTCTTTGCAAGCGTTTTAGATTGTATTTTAAATGTACTATTTTATCACGCTTACTAAAAACTCATATAAGAAGTAACGGGTATAGCTATCATATTGATTCTCGTGACATGTGATAGGTAGCTAATCTATCGTCAATTTATTGTCACTTGAATTCTGCACCAGACCCAAAGACAGTGTGACAATCACACTATCATCGCTGGGACCTTCGGGTGGCAATCAAAGCACTTACCACTCAGCCACGAAGGTCGTTAAAAATAATAATATTCCACATGTACTCGTATTTAAAAATACATATAACTAAACAATATGTAATGGCTTATGTAACATTCTGATATTATCAATATTAATGTAAAAAGCAATCGATCAATATTGTGGAAGAAATTACTAAATAAACAACAAGGTCGCGGAAGAAGTTTTATTTAAATTCGCCCCACTTATCGGTACATAAATAAAAGTTTTTTGACTGCTAAACAATGTGTCGATATCCATCATCATTTCACCAGAACACATTAGTTTTTGACACGAACATACACGTGACCCAGACAAATGTGATACAACAGAACTAAATAGTCATCAAATAAACATAGCACCTCATAATAACGTGTTTCTACAGGGTCTACAGTTTTAAATTTAATTATTCAATTGACAATTGGTCACTGAAAATGAAAGCGAAAATGGCTATTCACAATGGAATCTGGTCCCAATTCTAATATATGGTAGTGAAGCATAAAACTGGCAGAAGAAGGATGAGAGCAAAATAAATATGGTAGAGATAAGTTCCCTAAGACGTATGTGTGATAGAACGATATACGACCGAATCTCAAATGCTGATATAAGAAGGGAATGTAGAGCGGAAGAAGGCATTATGAATAAAATTATGAAAGGATCGCTGCGTTGGTTTGGAAATATAGAGCGTAGGATGGAGAAAGAAGAGTTAAGACAGTATACGTTAATGATGTAAATGGAGTACGGAGTCGAGGCAGATCGAGGAAAACATGGCATGACCAAATTATAAAAATTTTAAAGGTTTGTCATGTTAGAAATCGCGTGTATGACTCGTTGTATGAATATGGAGGATTCTAGAGAGGTGTGCCAGGATATAGTAGTGTGGCGGTCCATTTTCTCTGCCTACCCTTGCGGGGAAACGGCGTGATGGTTTGTTTGTTTATTTGACAATTGGACACGGAACGATTGAAATAGGTAGATTCTTCAATTATTGTTTAATTTTAATATTCTTCTTCTTCTTCCTAGCCTTGTCCTATTTACTTGGAATCGGCTCTTTTGTGCAACTATACAGGGTTGTCTGTCCTGGGTGACTTCTGGTAGGGTTCGATCTCCTTTTATAGTCCTTTGAATGAGTCCCATCCATGTCAGCTTGGTCCTACTTCTCTCTAAAACTGCTCAATTTTTACATATATTTTCCGAATTTAATGTCAAAATTTTATATTATATCAGTTATGTATAAATTTATAATTTTGCGTCTTATATAAAATTAAGAAAAGATCACTAAGATGATTTGGACATATGGAACGAAAGGATAAGGAAAGAATGTTTAAAATGTTATATATAAAAGTAGTGTGAATGGAAAATAGAGTCGAGGAAGGCCAAGAAATTCATGACATTTAAAAAAAAAAAAAAAAAAAAGGCTGACACCAAAGATTTAAATCAATGATATTAGAATTTATTTTACAATCCTCAATATGAGCAGAAAATAGCTATATGCTAGCTAGATATGAAGAAGGAATCTGGTCGTGTACAGGCTCGAACCCAAGTCCCCTAGATTAGGTGACAAGCGTTCTATCCTCTAGACCACCACCCGATAACCAAATTAAACAATTGCTGAAATGCGGCCATCTCTGAAGTAGGAAAATATGTGAGTGTGAGTGTCACGGTGTGTAAATGTGGAGGATGCGTGAGAGTTATATCAGGATAGTTAAGTGTGGCAGTCCATCCTCTCTGCCTACTCCTCCGGAAAACGACGTGATGGTGAGATAGTAAGTTAATAAGTTTCGCGTTGCTACATCTTTTTTATTTATTTTTGATTTTGACACATTCACAATGGAGTATTACGTGTCATACGTATACTAGTAATAATACATAGAAGGCGAAAAAAAACACAAAAATCGTAACTCCTAGAATATTCGATTTTCAAAATGTCTGATATAATGTCATAATAAACACTTGTAGAGAACAGATTTAAACATTTTCAGTTCGATATAATATTCGATTCGTGTATGACTCATTATTTTAATTGAGTATTTTTATTATTATTCTTGTCAGTCAAACCTTCCACCATAATGCTAAGAAAATATAATAAATGTGTCTTTTTTAGGGTTATCTCTATGAAACCAGTTTCTCATTAATATGAAGAAAAAGAAGAAGATCGTTTCTTCAAAAATAAAAAAAAAACAATATTTAATACTGATGAAATCGTCCGTTTTCTAGGATTTTTTTTCTATTTTATAATGTATATTACTAGCCAATTTTTTTTTAATTAAAATAAAAAAATGATTATTTTAAAGTTTTCGCTAGTGTAGTGCCTCATTACAGTTAATTAAAAAAAATAACAGTAGATAACGTGGAATAAAAATTAAATAAACACAAATGTCCGGATCGTCTAGCTGACGACAAGTGCACCATAACATTTTGTGTTAAATTATTTTTCTTTGTTATTTTATTTTATATCATTGTATTTTATATAATTTGTTTAAGATTTCGATTAACGATCGAAGTGTGCACGGGAGATGCATATTGGTGGCGATGAGGTTCGCAACCCATCACACCGCGTCTCTCGCGATGGCGAAAAGAGAAGGATGGAGTGCCGCATCGATTAAAGTGTGGCAGTCCATTCTTTCTGCCTACCCTTTCGGGGAGACGGCGTGATGGTTAGTTAGTTAGTTAGTTAGTATAAATTATATCACTTCATAAACTCAGTAAATAAACGGTTACTCATTTGATTCTCGCCACATTTGATTGTCATTGTGTCACTACTATAAAATATAATACAATTACTTTACGGGCGTTTTCATCAACATTTAATATAATATAATAGGTTAGAATCATTTCAGCTGGATGATAAAGGTATTTAAAACATAGCAAGATGCGATAGGAGAGAACCTTTTTCTTTTTAGATTTTGGAACACCATTTGTAATAGTCTACCAATGTTTTATGATAGGTGTTAAATACATTTCCTTCGCTTCTCAGCAGGAATTCGTTCAAGGCAGTTGCTCTGAATTAGTCAGAGGTATTTTGTATAATGGCTTGTCACACTTACAAATTGTTCTGGCATTTGCTTGTATATACAATTAATATTGCTTGTAACTCTTAATTTCCGAATTCCGGCTGGATTTGTTGAACAATGCTGTCCCAATTTACATAAAGTTGAATAGATAGACGAAATATTTACTTCATAACATTTTTTCCAACCTTACTTTGAATGTCAATATTTAATTTATTTATAACTAACTTACTCGACTTCTTTTACCATTTACACTATTTGTTTATATATTTTTAATCATTCAGCCCTCATCCATTTGTTCCATATATCTAAACCATCTTTTTTACTTAATTTTATTTATCAGCATTCAACCGCCTTGCATTCCTTTCTTACTTCATCGTTATATGCAAATATAGTTTTGTTTTATTTTTTTTAGCTATCATCTTGATTTTAATGACATTGATAGGAAGCTAATCTATCGCCATTATTGACACGTGAATTCTACACCAAACCAAAGGAAGTGTGACAATCACACTGCCATCGCCAGAAATCGAACCCGGGATCTTCGGTATGGCAGTAGTAGCTATTGCTACTCTGTCACGAAGGTCGTCACTAAACTTACTAACCATCACCCCGTTTTCTTGGAAGGGTAGGCAGGATAGATTGCCACACTGCTCTTTATTTTCTCAATCATTCGTTTCATATGTCCAAACCATCCAGAAGAATAAGATACCGAGGAAAGGCTTCTGCGTTCCGAAACACGTTTGGTAAAAAGTGCTATAAAATGTTGTGAAAATAAATATGTTTTAAAAAAATATTTCAAACATTAAAGCCATACGCTATTCGTTTTATATTGTACGAGTATAATGTTATTCGAGATAGGATGAGGAACACGGCTATCCGCGAGATCTGCAAGGTGGAGGATGTCGTGAGATGGGGCAGACAACGCAGAAGATACTGATATGCGCACGTGCAGAGGATGGATCCCACCAGAATCCCACACGCTGTGGCGTATCAGATTCCAGCCGGCTGCCGTCCCCCCGGAAGACCGCCGAAGAGATGGAGAGATAGTTGGGAGTCAACCTCCCAATAGACGCCAGCCTGATTTCAGGAACAGATCAAAAGTCTATAAGGAGAAGAAGAAAAGAGTATAATATAAGTTTCGGGAACAATTTATTGTCAATTCTTAAAATGGATTCTCGCAGACGGGACTCGAATCGATAACCCTCACATTCCGAGGGCTGTGCCTAATCGGTTATGCTACATCGAGAATATGGTATTTTCCGAAAGGGATATAACTCAAGATATATATACGTCCAGAATGCGAGACCTGCGGGTTCAAATGGCGTCCGAGTGAAACAATTTTTATTTCGACAATATATTGTTCAAATAAAAGATGCGAAGCATGGAACTGGCAAAAGAAGGCTGAAAGTAGAATAAATGCAGTAGAAATGAGATCTCTTAGACGAATGTGCGGATACTCTGTGTATGATAGAGTGTCGAATGAAAACATAAGAAGTGAATGCGGTGCGAATGATGGTGTCATGAACAAAATAATGAAAGGATCATTAAGATGGTTTGGACATATGGAAAGAATGAATGAAGAAAGAATGGTAAAAAAATTATATGTTAATGATGTAAATAGAACCAGAAATAGAGGAAAACGTGGCACGATCAAATAAATCAAATATTGAATGTCGGCCATGTGAGGAGTCAGATAAATCGACGCGCGTGCATGACACGATATATGAATGTTGAGAAAGCGAGAGAAATATGTCAGGCAAGAAAAGTGTGGCATACCATTGGTGGTTAGTTAGTTAGTTAGTTAATAAAACAAGAGTGGATTATTGTTTTTATTTCTGAAGTATTGTTATATTTGTAGTTTTTTTGTGGAGACACATTTATTAAGTTTAATATATCTTTACAGCCTAACCGGGCTTCATGACATAGTAGCAACAGTTATGACTACCGCCCCGAAGGTCCCGGGTTCTTCTCCCTGCCTATAGTCTGGTTTAGAATTCACGTGGCAATAAAATGAAAGTAATGGAATATACCACTTCCCAAGAATAATTTGCAAAGACTGCAAAACCAATCCCTAGGATTTATATTTTAAACTTGTTGAAATGTTTACAATTATATTGCGCAAGATAAAAAGTTATTAAAATAAAGTCTTTTTTAACAATAATAAACCATCGCACCGTTTCCCCGTAAAGGTAGGCAGAGAGAATGGACCGCCCCAATACTCAATCCTCACACCTATCTAATAGATTCCTTCACATTCTTCCACGCACGTCGATTCTTTCAACATCTAATATGGCTGTACTCTAAAATTTGATTAATTTGGTCATGCCATGTTTTCCTCAGTCTTCCTCGACTCCGTATTCCATTCACATTATTAACGTATACTTTCTTAACCATTATTTCTTCACCCATGCGTACAGCGCAGTGATCCTTTCATAATTTTGTTCATAATACTTTCTTACGCTTTACATTCCATCTTGATATCAGTATTTGAAATTCTGTCGTGCATCGTTTTGTCACACATTCATCTAAGGGATTTGATCTCTAACTCATTTATTCTGCTCTTATCCAACTTTTTGGGTCATGTGCTAAGGGAAGAAAAATACCACCTCCTTCGACTGATATTAATGGGTAAAGTGGAGGGACGTCGGGGAGTTGGTAGAAGGATTGTCACATTGTCTTTGGTCTGGTGTAGAATTCATGTGACAATAAAATGGCGATAGATTGGCTACCTATCACATGTCACGAGAATCAATATAATAGCTGTAAAAATAAAAATTGTATGCAGTAATTGGGTCCAAACGACCTGTTGTGTACATAAAAAAAAATAATAATAAAAAAAATATATATAAAAAAAAAAAAATAAAAAAAAAAAAAAAAAAAGGCAGCTGTCCTAGCTTTTTTTTTTTTGGTTCCCACCACCACCCGAGACTGTTAGAGGACGCAGCGACGCCCTTTCGTCAGTCTCGCTGCACTATCTAGGCCTGTTCCTTGTCCATCCGGGACTTACGTTAATTTAATTTAGCCTTTTCTTGTCATCAATCAAAAGGGCTTTGAGCTGTCCTAGCTGCGGAAAATCAAAGAGTGGACAGGAATAACAAGAGTTCAGAACCCGTTCCAAGTGGCGCAGGATAGAGACGCCTTTGCTGCAGTGATCGCCAACGTTGCGGGGACCTGACACGGCACCGAAAGAAGAAGATCATTTTTTTGCTAGTTCGTTTCGTTTCCAATATAATGGTATCATTTATATACACATTTCATTGTTTTGGCCGAAGCACTATGATACTTCAACATTATTTAATGATTTAATTTTGAAACACGTATCACAATTTATTTTTATAAGAGTGTCGCGACAAATGTTTTGCCAAACTGTATTAGGCAACAATTGCCAACCAACAACAATTGTTTGTAACGTCAAATGATGCCAACATAGGTTGGCGAGGCAGCTGTCTCAACAATCTCATAAAAAAATAAGCTCTGACAAGTATAAAACCTTCAATAATATCATTAATGTTTGTCCTCTAATGATATAGTCCTATAATGACATATGGAATAGAAACGAGAGCTGACACCATCAGAACAAAAAGTCTCCTATGAACCACAGAAATGAAGACTCTCCGATCTGTTGCGGGAACGACACTCCGAGACAGAGTAAGAAAATCTGAAATAAGAAAGATCTGCAATGTGGAAGATGTCGTGCGATGGGAAGACTGAGAAGACGCTACTGGAGAGATCATGTGGAAATAGCATGTTCTGAAAGAGTGATAAATATAGCCGCAAATAAAGTACCAACAGGAAATCGACCTCCAGGAAGACCACCCAAAAGATAGCGAGACAGTTGGACATCTACATCCGAGGAACAAGCTCCGAGAAATAACAGTACGTAGTCCTAAATAAAGCAGAAGAAGAAGAAAATTAATATATTTGTAGAAGGATAGTTTAAGATTAATAAGCACTATAAAATGAATATGTCCAAATTCATCACGAATTTAGCAAATCGTGGGTTTAGAAAAACGGAATTTCGTTTTTTTATGATCCTGTATCAGTACTTTGACCGTAAAAAGCAATCCGCCGAACTCGTCCTGGCAAAAGAATCCTGAAATCATTTGAAAAAATGAACGGATTTACGTTCACTGAATGCTAAAAAGCCTTTGGCATTTCGGAGACTTCATTACGGAGGGAGCCAAATGCTGGAATCCGGTTTGAGCAAAGTAAGGGATGAATATTTAAATCAATTTGAAAACTAATGAATGAAGAGATTTTTTTCAATCACCATACAAAGTTTGCAAACTTTAATTTTAAATATAGAATGTATTATTGAATTTTCTTATATATCATTTTTTTAAAGACATACGACAAGGGTTAAAAATAAATTTTATAGTAGTTTTATTACATAATATTTTCAAGGAACGCCATGTGTCGCCTTACTAAGACATTATCAGTCATTCGACAATCAATTCTCAGATCATGCCTCAGCAAAGTGAAGTATTTTTAATGTAGGGTAACATATAGTGATTTTTAATACACATACAAATGAACAAACATGGAGTTAAATAAAGACATATAAGATTACCCACCGCTTACCCGAAGCTGTTATAGGACGCAGCGACGCCCTTTCGTCAGCTTCTCTCATACAATCCCCAGGTCCGCCCCCCATCCAGGCGGGACTAACATTAGCTGGAGAATGCACCATCTATCCGAAATGCACATATAAACATTTGTTTTCTATAAGTATATACTATAAGTTTTAATTGTATCTCAATAGAGACGAAGATGTAAATTATTTTGAAAACAGAATATGGTGGTCGAAGCGTTTACAGGACTTATGACCTGTCATTGGTTGAGTTAAGCGATCGCTTTATGTGTAAGAACCATCCCCATTCCGCCCTTCTTACGACCACCACGTCTGACAAATTTTTGAAAGATGTATGTATATATGCTACTATGTTGAGAAACACTTCACATATTTTTGTTCAATCTACACTAGCGCCATCTATTAAGATTAGATGATACAATTAATCCTTAAAATGATTAACCCGCAATGGGTAAAATCCAATATTTGTCCACAAGTATTGGTAACATTCAATATAAGTTTTATTATAATTTATTTGAATGACATGTTTCGCCTGTCTAAGGCATTATCAAACATTTGATAATGCCTAAACTTCTAGAGAACAGACGTTATCATTTGTATTTATTATATAATGTGGAGTTTTACAATATTGTTCAAGAAATAATAAAACATTTGTTTTAGAATTTAGAAAACTAACATTTTTTTTTCGCTTTTCACACAAAAGTTTAAAAAGCTGTGTTTTAATTATTTAAAAAAATCGTATAGCAAAATTCCTAAATTGAGACATTTATTTATTCCAACATTATTTATCAAATTACAAACTAGAATTTAATTAAGTTCGTAGCTCTAGAGACAATAGTTTAGTAATAAGTCCAATACAATACATATTAATTGTATTCCATTAAGACAGTTATAGCCGATATAATTTCTCAGATTGGAGGCAATCTGACCGGTATTGTTGTCCAGGGATTTCTTGATTAATGCTGGAGAGAAATGGGATTCTACTTTGATTACATCCTTTTCATTGGATACATTTATTGGATTAAATATACCTGGATTATTTGTTTGTACGTTTGTAGGCAATTATATTAGTATTTGCTTGTGTAACAAGATAATCTCTAATTACATCACAGAGAAATTCTCAGATATCCGTAATTACCAAAATAAATTAAATACTCATATTGGTCTCCAAGTCTATTGATAGCGTCTATACCCTAGGTCAGAGGTCGGCAAAGTGCGGCTCCGGAGCCGCATGCGGCTCTTTGGCCCCTTAGGTGCGGCTCTTTGGCCCCTCAAGTGCGGATTTGGCCCAAATGTCCACGGACTGGCGCACAAGACGCGCCGATGGTATCAATCGAAGTAAGGGGTTTGTTGAAAAATAATTGAATCGCGAGATACTTGCTTACCATTGCATCATTTATCAAGAACGCTCTGTCCGCAGACATTTCCAGAAGAAATTTGTAATATAATGGAATTGGTGATTACGGTTATCAACTCCGTTTTAGCTAAAGCTCTTAATCATCATCGCCAATTCATAGGTTTTTAGTTGAAATGAAGAGTGAACACGATAATCTTCTGCTTCTTAACAAGGTACGTTGGTTATCAAGATGGAACGTTTTAAAACGTTTCGAATCTCTATTATAAGAAATCAAAGCATTTTTCCTTGAGAAGGGTGTTCACTATCCAGACCATACAGACGATCAGTGGATCAAAAAAAAAATCATAATAGACGTTACGTCTCATCTAAATCAGGTTAATTCGATTTTTCGATGTTAGAAGAAGTTATTAATTCGAAAGCCAATTATTCATTTTTGCTCAAGATTTTGAAAGGCAAACATTGTTTGACTGTTCGAGTCTGCTGAAGCATCGCCAAGATAATAAATTCCTCTATTGACAAACATTAATTCAAAACAATTGGGCTGAGATAACCAAACCGCAGAGCAAAAAAAAGAATTGGACTAAGCTGGGCAGCTTTCGGAAACATGGGTTACATCCTTAAAAACCAGAAAATACCGATTAACCTGAAACGAAGAGTCTATGAAGCCTGCGTTCGGCCAGTTGGTACTTATGGTCTTGAAAATGTTACATTGTCCAAACAAAGTGCTGAGAAACTACGAGTGACCCAAAGAGCCATATTTGGAATAAGCCTAAGAGACAATAGTTAGAAACGATACGGTGAGAGAAAATACAAGGGTCACTGACATCGTCCACCGAGTGGCGACTCTAAAATGACAATGGGCAGGTCACGTAGCCAGAAGCTCAGACGAAAAGTGGGCCAGAAGACTGCTGACTTGGAGACTGTGGACGGCAAAGAGAAGTGCAGGGCGACCAAAACTACGGTGGAAGGATGATCTGAACAGGCACGGCGGTTATATAAGTATGAAATAATATTTTATTCAGTGTACCCGTAATTGAATGAAGTGCTAAAATTATAATAAAGGTTATCTAAATCAATAAACAGATTTGGCTCTCAATTTGTTTTTAATCGTTGTAAAGTACGCATTTGGCTCTTTGGCTAAAAAGTTTGCCGACCCCTGCCCTAGGTTCTCAAAGTGGCCGATAATGCCCTCTTGTGGGCATTTGAGACTTTCAGGGGGGCAGTAGAAGACCCAGAAAAAATAGAGAGCGTGGGCAGATAAAAAAATATAGTCTAAAAAGACAAAAAAAAAACACGCAAATCATTTCTTCCTTTTCTTCGTTCGGTATTCTACCATAAGTCGTTTTCAGATACATAAAAGATTTTATAATATTTTAAAATTCAACTACGTGTTTCTAAATATTTGGAATAACTTTTATGGGAGGGGGGCGTTGAATGTCTATTTTTCTTTTAAAGGGGGCGGTGGCCCAGAAAATTTTGGGAACCTATGGTCTGTACATAGGAATAAATAGACCTCATTTAAACGTGTATTCTAACTACTAAAAAGCTTAAATGGCAGTGTACAATGGTATTCTTGTACCGAGCTTTATGCACGGAAGCGAAGCATGAAACTGCAAAAGAAGGAAGAAAGTAGAAATGAGATCTCTAAGACGAATGTGTGCTACTCTGTGTATGATAGAGTGTCGATTAAAAATATAAAAACTGAAAACGGTGCGAATGTAAGTGTTATGAACAAAATAATGAAAGGATATTAAGATGGCTTGGACACATGGAAAGAAAGAATGACGATAGAATGATAAAAAAGTGTATGTTAAACATTGTAAATGGAACTAGAAATATAGGAAGACTGAGGAAAACGTGGCACAATCAAATAAATCAAATATTGAATGTTGGCCACGCGAGGAGTCGGAGATACGACGTGTGTGCATGACACGATGTATGAATAATGAGGAATCGAGAGAAGTATGTCAGGCAAGAAAAGTGGGACACTCCATTTTTTTCTGCTACCTCTTCGGGGAGACGGCGTGATGGTTAGTTAGTTAGTTTTTCTAACTACGAATCTCATTCATTTATTTCATTGCATAGCAATTTTTCAGATTTTCAAAACATCGTTTTACTTTTAACATGTTTTTTATCACAAGTTTAAGACAAAAAAAATTGTAGTGTCACAACATTTTCTGAACCACACCGCATAGACGACGCCGCAGAGAGGAGGAAGAGAAAGGAGAGACCATCGGGAGACGGGGACGGCTCCACCACCAGTGCCTTCCCCTGCCCCAGATGCCCCAGAATGTGTGGGTCAAGGATTGAGCTCTTCCTCGGACACAAGGAACAGCCAATGGTGATGATGATGATGATACTTAGACGTCTTAAGTTTAAACACCCTGCTGCAGAAGTTCATCTATCTCCAGAGGCCGTCTAGTACTTAAATAAAATAATTCTAATATTTCCCCTTGTAGTAAGGTCTTAATACATATCGTGCCAACAGGCAGAGGAGTCTTTCGACTAGGCGGAGTCTTTGGACAATCGAGTCTCTGGCCTACACAGCGGCGCCGTTCTACCCACAGCATCAATGAACTCTAAAATATGACTCCGTGCGACACGTTACGGTGATAGACAATTAATCGCCCTGAGTTCGTTTACCTAGGACAATAATAACAGATGCTGAAATATGGCCAATAAAGAGAATTTATTGCGTAATGGGTCCATTTCTGATAAACCTCGTTTTAATTTAGCAATTCAGATTTATACACAGATCATATAAAAATGCTGTCGAATCATACATACAAAACACTATTTTTAATTAACGTTTTTTTTTTCAAATAAATACAAAAGATCATAACATCATACATACTTACTAACTCAGCCAAGCTAATTCGGGGCTCTATTGAGAACCCCTTTGTTCTGGAACAAAAAGGTATTTTGTTTCTGATGGTTACCTGCGACAGCGCCGACTCTTTGCTCCGTCACGCAGAACCAACCTGCCTTTGGTGATGCCAGTAGAAAGAGCAATTCGAACGTTGAACTTAATCGTGTCGGATTTGGACATTTTTAGTGTCAGTGTGGGAGTGTTTATAAAAAAATATATTATAAATTCTGGAAAGACTACTGGCTCACTGACGTCGACATATTTGAGATACTCCTGAGATATTCAAATGTCATCTCTTAGTTTCATATAAATATTGTATTTTTGTTTACCGTTTTGTGTTCAAATGTGTCGTCTAAACGTTTTTCGTTTGTTATGTCTCATTTGTATCCACTGCTGAACATAAGCCTCTCCCATACTTCTCCACATATTGCTATCTCCGCATTCAATAACCAACATTGTTTCTAATATCATCAGATCATCTTGACTCCATCTTTGGTCTATGAAGTCTCCACTCCACCACCCTTCTGGTCCATCTATGGTCCACCAGTCTGGCAACATGTCCTGCAAATCACTATTTGAACTTAGCCACCCTTTCGATGGCATCCGTTACTCCCGACCTTCAACGTAGGTATTTTAGTATTTATTATTCAGTCTGAATAATATTAGAATGACTTCATAGATTTGACAAAAAAATACAGTGGTAAAAATACTCACAAGTTCGTTAAGTCAAATTACTCACAACAATATATCTACATGTTTCTGTTAGTTACCTGTGACAACGCCGGCATCAATAATAGTTGTTCTACGCTCCGTCATACAAAATCCAATGCCAGTAGGAAGAGCAATTCGGACGTTGAATTCCATTACCTTGGATTGGGACATTTTAGTGTCAGTGGGACAGTGTTCGTAATCAATATATTACCACTTCTGGAAACGGCGCTGAAACGTCAACATAACATAATTGAAATCATTCTGTAATTTATTGGTTATTATTATATCATCATATCATTTTGTGAAAGTTATTTTTGGTAAAATATGTTCTGTTCAAATGAGAATCGCCTAAATGTTGTTCGCTCGTTATATCTCAACTGTCTAAAATAAAAACATAAATTATCATTATTTTGATCCTTGGTTTTTAATTTGGAATTATGCAGTTTCTGGACTTGGACTTGGACTTGGATCTTCTGGCTTACAGAGGTTCAGCTCTAATGGCTATTCCTCTTACGTCTGTAGGAAACATTGTTGGAATGTGATTTGGTAGTTGTTTTATGATGGGGCTAAATGTATGGCCCGGAGTGTCACTCCGAAAGAGGGCGAGGGGGGATTTGAGGTTTATGATAAAGTCTTACATTATTGTCAAGGAATGGAAGACCAGTTGGGATTGTATTTATAAAAAAAGTCTATTCCCGAGGGGAAGATAAGAGGAGCAGTGCCTGGATGGAGTTGTGGTAGGAGATAGCATTCTGCGTGAAACCATTTTGTTTGGCGGAGTACGTAGTGAGCTATCGGGGAGGATTTTTTTTTTCATCCACATTGATTGCGGGAGGGGTAAAGAACTGAATGATGGTGGATAACTTGGTGGTAAAGGGTCACTATTGATAAGGAAGATGGTAATAATTTAGGTCGTATTCGCAGTGTGGAATGTACAAAAATGTGTATACTTTCTAATATTATTTTTTTCAGAATTTCAACTTACTTTTAAACACCGTGTGTATGAATAATTAGATGTCCCATAAAATTGCTACAAAATATAATAGAGCACATATTTAAGCAAATAACTATTCCGGGTAAAAACAACAATTTACATAACTTTTGTCAGAATCAACTAATAAATTTCGGATATCTCGAATACGTGATTTAACTCGCCTTGCATTTATCTCAAAATGTTACATAACTATAGACATTATGGAAATTGGATACCCGAGGAATGTGAGTGTGAATGAACCGAAGACGTACAATAATATTCCTTTAACATTTGAATTGTAAATGAAAGCCAGTGAAGCTTTCGTTTGTTAATTGATTTAAGCGTTCTTGGGTTAGCGTTAACATATTCCATCCAAATAAGCCAAAGGTTAACGTGTTTTCATGGATTCATTAACTAACTGCGATAGAACAATTATATCGTTAACTCAAACGTTAACAGAAATTTAACAAATATATAAAATAATATAACTACTGCCATTTAAACGGGTTGTTTTTAATAAAATATTATAAATTGATTAACAATACGTAAAAAAAATCTTAGAATTCAAAGTAAAAAAAATATATAATCTATAACATTTCCAGATCAATAGCAAACTATTACAAAGTTTTTACATTATAACAATCCTTGGTAGAAGTTCATTGTAAGGATTAGAAAAATAGCTTTTATATTGTAGTAAATACCACCAGAACAAGGCAGCTAAAAGAGATTTTTTGTCCTTATTTTTACACAATAGTTTCCTACAGTTTATAAAAATACATAACAACAACAACAACAATCCATCACGCCGTTTCCCCGCAGGGGTAGGCAGAGAGAATGGACCGCCACACTACTCTATCCTGACACACCTCTCTAGCTTCCTCCACATTTATACAGCGAGTCATATACGCACGTAGATTCTTCCGACTTCTAACATGACCAACATTTAAAATTTGATTAATTTGGTCATGCCATATTTTTCTCGGTCTGCCTCGACTCCATACTTCATTTACATCATTAACGTATGCTTTCTTAACCATTCTTTCTCCATCCATGCGCTCCCTATGTCCGAATCAACGCAGCGATCCTTTCATAATTTTGTTCATAATACCTTATTCTGCTCTACATTCCTTTCTTATACCTATCAGCATTTGAGATTCTGTCGTATATCGTTCTACCACACATACATTATTTATTTCTTTAAAATACATTAAAATACATTATTTATTTATTATGAAAAAAGCATTTCAATTTAACAAATTGATACTATTTTTTTTTTATGTATACAACAGGTCGTTTGAACCCAATTACTGTAGGGGAAGGGGGGGCTAGTTGTTACGGGGGCAAGTTGTTACATTCTAAATAACTCCCCCACCACTAGGTTCTGTGGCGTATGTGTCGCATAGTATGTCCAGGTATTGTGTCCGCGGTGCTCGACGGAACGTCGCTCTTGCCAGTCGTGCGTAATTCAAATAAACTCGATTATAGTGCATTTCGTATCTGAAAGTAACTTTCGTTGACTGATTTTGAAGTTTAATTGTTCACTAACTATAAGAGGTAAGTTGATTCTAAGTAAATTGGTAAAACTCTACATGTCTCTGCTTACATTCAGATAATATATCGAAATAATAACACTTTCCGTGCAATTTATATATTCCGCGTTATAGCAATTTGTTTTCATTTTGGGTCAGGGGGGCTAGTTGTTACAACGATGGGGGGGCAAGTTGTTACTGTAACAACTAGCCCCACTACGTTTCCCTTTAACTTCAAATAGCATATTTATATAAAATTATTAAACTATTTATTATTATTGTTCTAGATTTTATATAACAATGGTACGGACATATAAAAATAAACAATAGAGGTAAAATTTCCGAGGAGACCTACAAAAGAGCAGCTAAAGAAGTAACAGAAAAAAATATATCTATTCGAAGAGCTGCCGAAGCATACAAAGTAAATTTTATGACATTACATCGTTACATAAAACGTCAAGAGAATGGTCCAACCACATCTAACTTAGTGGGCTACAACAAGCCTCGGAAAATATTTTCTGTCAATCAAGAAAATGAGCTTACATTATATTTATATAGATACTATATGGCCATATAATCGAGATGTCTTTTCAGAGGAAGACTTCGAGCCTTCCGAAATTACCGATCGTCCAATGCCTGAGAACGTTAGCACTAAAAGTGTATCAATAGATAATACCAACGAAACCATGGCAGAATCCGTTTCTGTGGTCAATGAACCACATTCATCTTCTCCTTTATAACCTGCAACCTCCAGTTGTGAAGCTCTACCTCAAAATCAAGAGAGCAATTATCTATTTTCACGGAACCACAGCCATCAACAAGTGGCATCAATAAAATACAGCATACCACGCCTGAACAAATAAGGCCATATCCTAAATCTGGACCAAGAAAGGGAGTTAATTATTCCAGAAAAAAAATTTAATCAGCAATATTGACTGACACTCCGGTTAAGAACCAAATCGAACTGGAAGAGAGCTCGAGAAAACAAAAACAGGCCGTTTAATCAATTACAAAAAACATTTCGATGTGTGCATTTAAAAATAAAAAAACAGTAGAAGAAACTGAAGTAGAAGCAAGTACTGGATTCTTCTTCCAACTCGGAACATGAAGAATGTCTGTGTTTGGTATGTATGGAGAGTTTTGATTGCTCTAAACCTGGACGGGAATGGATCCATTGCACCGCATGCAATAAATGGGCTCACATTTCCTGCATTCATGGCGATAAAGTTAATTTTAGATGCCAAAATTGTGATTCGGACATAGATTTAAGTGATTAAATATTCAAAAATTAAATTGTACATGTTATTATATATATTTTACATATTATTGTTAACAATTACATACGTGTTTGATTTTTGTTTTAGTTCGTAACAACATGCCCCCACCTTGTAACAACTTGCCCCCCCGTGGGGCAAGTTGTTACACTTTGATTTTTTTTTTATAAATGCTATTATTATTTTTGTGGACTTTCTATGAACACATGTAAATTGTTTTATTATATTTTAATACATGTACTTTAAGATATAATCAATATGATGTCTCTCAAAATAAACAGTTATCAGATATTCAACTTTTATTTTTTTTGTAACAACTAGCCCCCCCTTCCCCTACACAATTAATTTTTTAGCTATTATATTGATTCTCGTGACATGTGACAGGTAGCCAATCTATCGCCATTTTATTGTCACGTGAATTCTACACCAGACCAAAGACACTGTGACAATCACACTGCCATTGCCGGGAATCGAACCCGGGACCTTCGGTATGGAAGTCAGAGCTCTTACCACTCTGCCACGAAGGTCGTCAGAAATAAAGATCGGTGAATAAAGCACGGGAGACGAAATTTGTCAATTGAAATTTTCGTAAAACAACTTTTTTTATATTTTGAAAAAAAAATTGTGAACAATCATCTTATTTCAGTAAAATATGAGAGTTTTTTTTATCTTTTATTATTATATCTAGTAATGGAAAGTCATTAAGGAAATGTCTTGTCAACGAAATTGATCATAAATGTCGTCGACGGATCAATGATCCAGAAAAGGCAATTGATCTGGACCAGCGTGAGCTCATCGAACTTAGATCTCATTCTAGGTTATCAGCGCGTGGGCCCTGAACGGTGATCTGCCTGTCCTCGGCATCCGGGTAACAACTTATATCAACCATAAAACAAGACAAACATCGCAAACTTCGTGCCTTCTTACATAATAAAACGTAATCGATACACTTTTGTCGGACCAATTAATCTCGACGAGTGTGTTAATAACTGCCATCATTTAAATACCCGTTTGAACTGCGACTCAAATATTCGACATATCGCCATCGAAGTATGAATGAATCATTAAGGCGTTTGACATAAATGGATTGGTAAGTACTTCACACGAAGTCACGCGTTACCTTCTCGAATTTTTATGCCTAGTTTTTGTTTTAAATATTTTATATCACTTTATAGAATCACATGATAAAGTTAAGCTAAAGTCACACTCAAATGTTTTGCTTAGTGTTAGGCTAGGTGATTAAATTTCTACTGTAGAATCGTCAATGATGATATTAGACGCCAAACAAAAATAACGGACATCATAGAACGACTAGCGAGACTGAAGTGGCAATGGGCGGGTCATGTGACGAGACAAAATGAGGATAGATGGACCCAGAAAATAATAAGGTGGAGACCATGGGAAAATAGGAGAAGCGTCGGCAGGCCGCAAAAAAGGTGGGCCGACGACATTGCTGCCGTGGGAGGGGAAATGTGGCTGCAGCTAGCAGAAAATAGAGACGAGTGGAAAGGAAGGGATGAGGCCTATGTCCAGCAGTGGACCGATGAAGGCTGAAGAAGAGAGTCATAGTGTGGTGTGCGCTGGTTTGCCAAGATATGTCACCTAGCGAACAGAGTAGCTTTTAGTACCAATCATTTACAATAATCAATTATACAATATTTTTAATTACTATTAACTGATATTTCTTACTTTTATAAAATTACAACAAAAAATATACATTTTTTATTATTTTGAAGTAATGTTTTTATCATACTTACATTTATTTCACCATTATAAATTGTATAAGTAACATTTTGGTGGTATTCTACAATATAAAAATGGCGCTTGGCTCTTCATCCGTGGAATGTAGATTCGATCCTAACCTAATCATAATGATATTTTTCTCTTTCAGTCTACTAAACCAGTCAATCAATATGTCGCATTTTAAATTACCAATATAAATAATAACACGAACTCTTTATAATTTTTTTATTATTAACATGCTAAAATATAATCAAAATCACTATAACACACAAATAACAACATGAACAAAATATATGAATAACACCATGATCAAGTTATATACTCTTATTTTAACATATAATCTCCTATCTCTTTTGTGTAGACATCTAATAAAATTTTAGTAGTGAGTAGATCATTACAACTCACTAATAAATTCATTATAAATAAGGTCGATAAAAATCTACACTGTATTGCATCTATAATACAGATATTTGATTTTGAAATTTAAAATAAAACTGAATAAAATTGTCCTAGATGAATCATAGCAACATTTGTCGGAGTACAGATTTAATGCTTGTAGGCTCCCGATATGGTCCCTGCCCATTTTAAAGCACTGGTCGATTTGTTCAAATTTAATATTAGCCTCAGAAATACACGATACATTATACTTTACACTGACACGACTCCCATTTCAAACACCCATTTAAAATATCTCAATGTTATATAATTCTTCTGTCTACTTTTCCTCTTATTTCTATGGCACTTCTTTTCCACGAATCATGATATAATCGCATACAAAAAATGTTCAAGGTCAGATATAATAAGTCTGAAGATGTAATCATTAACAACTGTATCATAAAAAGTAAAAGTTAAAACTACAAATTGTTCAGTGTGGCTGAAATTGATACTCGTCTTGCCTACTTTATTCGTTTAACTTGTAATAAAGAATTTTAATATGTAACTATTAATCAAACTAAAGTAAAACACCCATACCTAAGACTTGAAAGTTTAATGATCTTGGGTCGTTTTATGTACACGTTTTGTAGAGTAATGTCGGGGTTATTAAATATTAAATTTTATACTAGCATAGTTTTTAAACCAGATTCTTCGCAGTACTATCTTTCAAAAATATATAAAATATGTATTTACTTTATGGTTAAAATGGTTTATGGTTTAATCAACGCTTTATGGTTAATATTTTTCACAAATATTTATGTATGTACATTTTATATTCAATATAATCGACATATACTTTCACTTTACTTTCTTTGGTTATACAGGTTACACATAACTTCCTTTTTTCAAAACTTAAAAAACCTTGTGTGAATCCGAATTTTTTTATTTGTTTTTTATAATATAGGCACATACCTAAAGTTTTGTTTTACTTAGTTTATGAATCAGGTAGGTGACGTCCCCCATTCTCCATATACTGAGTAGACCGATTTCTGGCGTTTGTCAAGACTCTTGCCATCATATCAGGCGTTATCTTGGCAATTTCTTCCTGGATGTTGGTCTTCAAATATTTTAGTCCCTGGATGGTTTACATTAATACGGGTATGTGTGTGCCTGTATTTTAAAAAACAAAACAAAAAATCGGATTCATATGATGGGTTTTATTAAGTTTTGAAAAAAGGAAGTTATGCTGCCACACCCTTGAACATCCGTTCGAAAAGTAGGCCTCAACAGCAAACGCATGCTTCTCACTGTTCCAACGCATGATGTCGATTAAACTTTGTCGGGATAAAACTTTATAGTTTCGCCTATTTAACGAGACCACTAGCGCTCAGCTACGTCATCAACCGATTGAATGGCGCGCATTTTAAAAAAGGAAGTTATGCTGCCGCACCCTGCACAAATCTTGAAGATTTTTAGCCTCTTTGATAATTTCATTACAAGCTCCTCGATCTTGCGCCTTTTGCTCCTATCAGTCTGTTTCGCCTAACCTAGCCAAATCAGCCAGCAAGTTATCCTTTAAACGCTGTCTAGGTTTTCCAAGAAGTCTTAATCCGGACGATCTTGACGCGTACAGAGTCTTGATTGTTCTGGTCTCTCCGCCTCGACATACGTGCCAAATCCATGCTATGCAACCGACTCTCACGGTGCTCGTTATAAGGGGCTGCTGGGTCATTATACGGATCTTTAGTGGTCCTATGCCTCCAAGTTCCCGCTGCAACATCTGATCGTTCTAAGGATCCTATTCTCAAACCAGTAGATTTTTTGATATTCTTTTAATTCACAGATACAAAGTAAATACCAATATGTGATGTGCATATACTTAAATTAAAAATAACTGGTTACCTTGGACGACCTTCGTGTAATGATGTAAATAGGGATTCAACAAAATTGCAATGATAATAAAAATAATAATAATAATAACGCCATGGCCATTAAGAGTAAGATGAGAATCTATCAAACATTCGTAAGACCAATAATAATAACATATGGCATCGAAGCAAGGGCACACACAGTAAGGACCAAACAAGTTTTGAGGACTTCCGAGATGGAGGCAATGAGGACGATAGCAGGCAAGACACTGAGATATCGCGTGAGGATCACCAGAGTAAGAGAGATCGTGAGGTTGAGGAAATTATAAGATGAAGCAGACAGGGAAAAAAGGACGGTCATGTTCAAAGAATGGACACCACCAGACTCCTCTATATTGCATTGCATAATCGCCCTCATGGGACTAGTCTTCGTGGAAGACCTCCAAAAAGACGGAAGGACAGCTGGAAGTCTAACTTACAGCAGGAGCAACACTCTGGAGAACAGACCACATAGGTCTACAACAAGGAAGAAGAAGAAGATGAACGAACGATAATAATAATAATAATAATAATTATTATTATTATTATTATTATTTGGCTCTTACTTTTTTATATACTTTGTATATACAACACTAATGTTTTAAAAAAATTACATACCAGACATGTTTCGGACAACCGGTCCTCAGTGATAACATTTGTCAAAACTGATCATATTTGTAAACAATTTTATAATATTTTAAATATGTATTTATAATATCACTGAGGAAGGACCGATTGTCCGAAACATGTCTGATATGTAATTTAAAAAAATTTAAGTTAGTGGTGTATATACAAAGCATATAAAAAAGAAAAAGACAAATAAAACATCTACAACACAAAGTATGGCGAACGTAGAAGAAAAATAATTATTATTATTCATAATTAATTACTGAAAAATGCTCCTCACAAAATATATAAATACTCTTTTTTTTCAAATACTTACCATAGTCATATTTCATAAAGAAGAAAAATATTTTTGACTTTGATCGATGGCAGGGGTGCTGTTAGAATCAGCCCACGTGCACGGATGGATAATAAAATATTGAAAAATCATCGGAAACAACCCTTCTCTCTTCTATTACTTCACAAAACAATCAATTTAGAAAATTTTCTGACAGCTTTTTTATGTAAAAAAAATATTCGTAGATATATTAAGACAAGGCTTTTAATCGCATATTTTATGCAAAGGCTTGGAACGAAAAAGTTTTACGCGAAAAATCCATATACGTTATTTTAATCTGCAAAACTGATATTATATTTAATACCATCGTAACCTAAATTCAAACAATATATTTCGAAAATAATTTGAAGCGGTGCTATATGAATATTTAAAACTATAATACAGAATTTATTTATACTCTGTTATATTTAGTTTTGCTTATTCGATCAGTATTCATAATTTGTATCAATAAATAAGAGTTTACACATGATGTTTTTATTGTTATTATAATAATAACCGTTTGAAACAAAACCAACAGAGCAGCATTACATTAAACAAATAGCTCTGTTTCGAAAGGTCAACATCCCACATAAGTATACAATACCAGTATCAATATTTTACATGTTCACCGGAATGTGTTCCGAAAAATACAACAATGGAAAAGGGTTACTCCATTGGCGTAACCAGAGTTTCGTTACAATATGATTTTCTTATTCAATATATACTATGTATGGCAGCGAAGCATGGAACTGGCAAAAGAAGGATGAAAGTAGAATAAATGCAGTAGAAATGAGATCTCTTAGACGAATGTGTAGATACTCTATGTATGATAGAGTGTTGAATGAAAATATAAGAAGTGGATGCGATGCGAATGATGGTGTTATGAACAAAATAATGAAAGGATCATTAAGATGGTTTGGACATATGGAAAGAATGAATGAAGAAAGAATGGTAAAAAAAATTATATGTTAATGATGTAAATGGAACCAGAAATAGAGGAAGACCGAGGAAAACGTGGCACGATCAAATAAATCAAATATTGAATGTCAGCCACGCGAGGAGTCAGAGAAATCGACGCGCGTGGGTGACACGATGTATGAATGTTGAGGAAGCGAGAGAAATGTCAGGAAAGAAAAGTGTGGCAGTCCATTCTTTCTGCCTACCCCTTCGAGGAAACGGCGTGTGATGGTTAGTTAGTTAGTTAGTTAGTTATATATACTATGAGGATTATTAAACATATTTTTTTATATTTTATTTATTTAATTTAATAAAGTTTCAAAAAATTACAGGAACATTCAACAACTTATAAAACAATATTTTTTAAACAATTAATGATATAAAAATCGCAAATGAATAAAACAACAATAACATTAAATATCGGTACTTAAAACATATTGAAAGCATTCTAGCCTACTCTTGAGTTGGTCACTATCTTAGCACAAGTATTAGCACAAGAAACTTTCTTCATAAGGAGAGTAAAAGAAAACGAAAATAAAAACAAAAATTGTTCGTATGTGTTTTGAAATGTTACTTATTATTTATTAATTTTGAACAATTTACATATTTACACAAAGATGGCATTACATAACGGAGTTCTGTCAATCCTTATGTATGAACGTGATTCTTGGAGCGGGCAAAAAAACGTTTAAAGTGTTATAAATGACATAGAAATTAAATCACTGAAAAGAATGTGAGAGAAAACGATATATTATGTAAACGACGTAAAAGGAGCTAGAAAAAGAGGAATACCGAAGAAAACGTGGCACGATTAAATTAATCAAATATTAAATGTCGGTCACGTAAAGAGTCGGAGAAATCGACGTGCGTGCATGACAAGATGTAAGAATGTTGAGGAAGCGGGAAAAATATTAGGTCCTTACATATGAAATTGGCGTTTTGTATGGGAGGAACATAAAGTTGATTTTTTTTAAATACAATATATTTATTTAATCAAAGTATGTACCATTGCTATCTATGCACCTTTGCCATCTCATAGGTTGTTCATCGATCCCTTTACTAAAAAAAACATTCGGACGGGAATAAATAAAATCTTTGAAGTCGGTTTGGACTGCCCCATCGGAGTTGAATTTTTTCCCTTGCAAGAAGTTATCCAAATTTCGAAGAAAAAAAAGTTATCTGTTAGGGCAAGGTCCGGAGAGTACGGTGGATGTCTTAGACATTCCAATTGAAGCTCTTCTAATTCGGTAGCCGTCTGTTGTGCAGTGTGTGGTCTAGCGTTATCATGAAGCAGCAGTGGCCTAGAGCGATTAACCAGCCTCGGTTGTTTAGCAGCTAGCTTTTCCATCATGGTTTGCAGTTGCTGACAATAGACATCTGCCGTAATCGTCTGGCCAGATTTAAGAAAGCTGTAGTGAACGACACCAGCACTAGTCTACCAAACGCTCACGAGTAACTTTTTTGGAGTCAATTTTCGCTTGGGGCATGGTTTGGCTGGTTCGGCAGGGTTCAGCCATTGCGATGAGCACTTCCGATTATCATACAGGATTCACTTTTCATCACAGGCAATGATTCGATTCAAAATCCCTTCATTATTGTGCCGGTTGAGTAATGCAACGCAGCAGTCAACGCGCGTTTGTTGATTTGCTTCACTCAATTCGTGAGGTACCCACCTTTCAAGCTTTTTCACCTTCCCAATTTGCTTCAAGTGGATTAAAACAGTTTTATCACTAACACCGCAGCCTGCAGCTAACTCGGACGTGGTTTGCGATGGATCCGCTTCCACAATAGCCTTCAATTCTTCATTATCAACTTTGGTCTCCGGCCGTCCACAGGGCTTGTTCTGCAGGTCGAAATTTCCAGAACGAAAACGTTGGAACCAAAAAAGCACTGTGTTTTCTTTTGCGGCACCGTCGCCATACACATCATTAATCCTTCGAGCCGTTTCTGCAGCACTGGTGCCACGGTGGAACTCGTACTCGTAAATAACGCGATATTTCAAGTTTTCCATTTTGTAAACTGAGTGACGCAAAGAAAAAAACAATTGAGGAAAAAACAAATGAATTATATTTTTCGAAACATAAAT